>FLSR01000087.1:912531-955121 GCA_900092035.1 Leuciscus waleckii
TTTTTTTTCAGTTTTTCCAGTTTGTTCTACTGGTCTCATTAGTATAAGCCAGTGCTACATGAGGGTGGTTCATGAGGTTGCTCTGCCCTCTCTGGGTGGTAGGCCAGCTGTTTTCCCACACTCTGAGGCTGGGAGCGTTACAGCAGGATTAGGTGTGTCTGGGCAGGACGGTGTGCGGGTGAACATGGGCGTGGGGCCAAATCAAGCCTTTCTGCAGAAGTATTGATGCTTCCACGCTGTCTGTCCAGACAGAACCACCCCCGCCCCACTGTAAATACGATCGATGCGAACGTTTCTGCCATGCAAATGACCCCAGGATTAATGCACTTGGTGCTTTTAGTAAGGCTGTTTTTGGCCATTGTCTCCTTCGTGTGGGTATCTCAGTCTGGTATTTAGGATTTTATGGGTTTTTTTTTATTTTGTGCGATCACTATGGAACATTAAAGGGGATAAATCAACATATTTTTCATTAATTTGTAATTGAAAATGGTTAAATAAAACAAAATAATGACTGTTTGTGGCAGATTTTTTTTGTTCTTTTTGTTTATTATAATTGGACCTCAAAAGGTTTAAAAATGTATAAATTAGGCTACTCCTTTAAGAAACAAGTGATCCCAAAGCATTTGTGCTGTAGTAAATTATGGTGTGTATGTGTGTGTGTGTGTGTGTGTGTGTGTGTGTGTGTGTGTGTTTTGGCATTTTTACAATAATGTATGTGTCACAGTTGTACTTTTGCCAAAGAAGACCATCTTGTAATATGCTAATTGTATTTTTTAGTGGGCATGTAATCTGTTCAAGAGCTGTTAAGGTGATCCGGTTGGATTTGAGAGTGAATAGATGAACAGTTAATTAAAGGAAAACATGTTTCGCCTTTGGCTACTAGCTGTCACTCACCTTCATTATGTCCTGGTGTGTTTTGTCTCAGAAATCTCAAGGTCCACTCCTTCCTGAGGCTTTGTTTTTTTCTTCTTCTTTTAATTGAGAAGCATTTTACATTAGAAAAACATTAAGTACAAAATAAAGCAGGGGAATTTTTAATTAAAAAATGGTAACTCTTTGGTCCCATTAGTTTACGTTAACCAACATTAACTTACAATGAGCAATATTTGTTACATAAAAATGAATACAAATGCAACTCCTCATTGTTAACTAGGTCCAGTAAATATATATTATGATAACAGATACTCGCCATTCGACTTTTACATGGAATGCAAGAACAATGCGAATGAAAAAAAATCTACATAAATCGGAAAGGAGAGGTTTAGAAAGACTGAATATTTGAACAAACCCGTTTTAGACTTTTTTTTTTTTTCAGAATTTCAGAGAAATTAGGTGATGTGCAATGGATACAGAATTTAGAGAAATTAGGTGATGTGCAATGGATATTATGAGAAAATTAAAGTGTTTTCTGACTTCCAAAACAAAATGAAGAACCTTTAAAACAGCATAATAGGGGCACTTTAATGCAGTTAACCAATGTTAACACATTGAACCTTATTGTAATGGTCCAATAAATAATGAAACGATCCAATAACTACTTTTTCTGAGACCAGCTTTTGTCAAGCAATATTGGAAAGCATCAGTATTGCTGCTTATCTCTTTGCAAAAGTCTTATGTTTGTGTTTACCATGGCTTTTCCTGGCAAGTGTCTGTTTCATTGTCAGTTGGAAGCCCGAACGTCTGTTTAATGTCAGACAACATTGTATTTAACACATGCGCTTGTGTTCTGTCAGTACAACAGAGATGTCAGGGTGCACAGAGACGTTTAAGCACCTGCTTATCCCTGTACCAGTGCACAGTTAAGACATCAAGCTGTTTTCTGTCAGCTTTAAATACTAGTGCTCCCCTAGTGCCAGCAGACCCGGGGCTGCCTGGAGCACATGAATTATGGGACAATTCAGAGTTTTTGCAGAAATTTTTCATGATTCTAATCTGTGTTTGAGCTAAGAGTTTGTTTTTGTGTCTCTGGGGTTAAAACTTGGGAAGAGTGAAAGTACAGCCATTGGTTTAGTTCTGTAAAAACCCTTTCTTCATAGAATAATTATTAATAAAAGACAGAATAGTGAGATTTGTGTTATTTACACACCTTAATGTTGTTCCGACCCTATTATATTTTGCTTAAGGAAAAAAAAGGAGCATGAACGGAGTCCACATGACTTGAGCATTTTGAGCAAGCATTCTGAAACCATACAATAGCTTTGTGTGAGAAAAAAGCTTAAGGGGGGTTGTTGATTTAATTTTGATCAGTTCCTCATACCATGCTATCGAATGGCGTGTGGACTTTTTTATGGGGCTTTTTATTTCATTTTATATTTTTGTTTTTTAATTAATTTTTTTAAATATACATTTCCAGTAACTTTGGGTTTTATGGAAAAAAGCATGTATAGGCAGCACAAGTTTTGTAATAACACTCTAATAACACTTCGTTTTTGAGTGAACTATACCTTTAATTTTTTATAACAATGTCGCTTGACTGTCCTATTGCTCATCAATGTATTGTTAGTATATTTTTTATTGTTTTATTTATATATATATATATATACACACTACTGTTCAAAAGTTTGGGGTCAGTAAGATTTTTTAATGTTTTTAAAATAAGTATCTTCTACTCACCAAGGCTGCATTTATTTGATAAAAAACAATAAAAAAAAACCTATTCTATTTTAATATATTTTAAACTGTTATTTATTCCTGTGATCAGAGCAGATTTTTCTGCATCATTACTCCAGTTTTCAGTGTCACATGATCCTTCAGAAATCATTCTAATATGATGATTTGATGCTCAACACACACAGTTGAGTACAATTTTTAATTTTTTATTCTTTGATGAATAGAAAGTTCAAAAGAACAGCATTTATTTAAAATAGAATATTTAACTTTTGATCAGTTTAACTCATCCTTGCCCCCTTTTTTATTAGATTACAAGTAACAATATGCAAATGTATTTACCATTTAATGAAGCCAAAGCCTCAGGAAGGAGGAGACCTTGAGATTTCTGGAGCCAAACACATCAGGCTATAAGTTATGATGAGTGACAGCTACTAACCAAGGGCTAAACATGTTTCCCTTTAATTGTCTTTATAACTTGTGACCATGCATCACGAGTGCGTATGTCTGTCATTGATGGAAACTCTGCGAGTAAAATGAGACACAGACTTCGTTGACTTTCACAAGGTCACTTAGCCAACGGCGCTCTGATATTCTTCTACTTAACCGACGGTCTTGCACAAATGGACGAACTAATGAGATCAAAAGATTAAGGAGCAGAAGTTAGCCCCACTAGTGTGAAATTGCTAAGATTGTAATTTGCTTATGTATTATAGAAAATCTCCTTTTTTGGACATAGACTTTATAATGACCCTTTACATAAGCAATCCCTTCATTCAAGCAGATCTCGAAGAAATTCCACATTTGACTTCATTCTAAAACAGGGAGGGAATGGAATCCAAATCATATTCATAGTCAAGCCAGCTCAGGGAGCGCTAAGACTCCTGATGGGCTAAGGGAACCGTCTAGATGTATTTATATTTTTTATTTCATTCCTGCTATATCATGTCCACTAGGGCTGGAACTATACGATCATTTCGGTTAATGCCAACACGAGTGAAATGATTCTCAATGCAGATTTCGCATAGCNNAAAATATTCTAAATGAAAATTTCCAAAAAAAAAAAAAAAAAAAAAAAAAGGTAAAAAGTAATTGAAGTCGAACGCACCATTATTTCAACATTTAAAGGGGGTATTTCAGTCAAAAATTAAAATGCTGTAGTGATGTACTCACCTACAGTCAAACCAAAAATTATTCAGACACCAGATATAATTTTTTATATTTTTTGACTAGAGGGTGCAGGACACTATAGTTCATTTATGTAAGTGAGGATAGCAAAGTAAAGTAAACTGTGACATACCCAAAAATTCTTCACACAGTGACTTACCTGTAAAATTTATACAAATTTGGGACCAAAAATTAATCCGACACTTTGACCTGACCATGTTTTGCTTAAGTGTTTTTTTCTTTAATTGCTAATGTGAACTTTTTACACCACAGACTGAACAAAATTAAACATTGCTTGGTAATTGGTTGACCTCAATTGGTATTATCTAATTGTGTACTCGTGTCATTTAACAGCTGACAGCTAATTCAACCTAATTCATTTGTGAGACAGTCTAACTGTACAGAAGGATGGCCAAGCCAGTGAAATATCAAATGATTTGTTAACTCTTGTCCTATTTTATTACCATTTTCTAAACTAGAGCGAATAAACTCTGATAATGTGAGAAATGTTCAAGCTGTATGAATATATTTTGGTTTGACTCTACATGTCGTTTCCAACAATGTTGTGTGGACTGAAATACAGAAGAAAATCAGTCACACAAGTTTGTAAAATGTCAGTAAATTGACAGAATTTTCAGTTTTGCATGAACTGTCCCTTCAACGCTTAATGCAAAATAAAATTATTTGTATAGCAATTGATCATGTGACATTTGACAGAACCATTAGTGTTTGGCATGTTTGAGAGCTACGGTAAAGGAAAAGATTTTCGATGATTAAATATGAATTAACGTAGGTTCTATATGCATTAATACAATTTTTACGTTACAATATCCACCTTTATGCATTCAATACATTTTGATTTCAGTAATGTAGTTGTCATTAGGCTGGGCGTCCAACTGCTAGTCACAAGTCAGTCCCCTGTGTCTGAGTTTAAATTATGGATATTTATATAATCTCAAAGCATACATTTTTTTTTCCTGTTTTATTTTATTTTTTTATTTTTTTTGCCCTCAAACTAATCAAAAGAATGCCATGAATGTTCCAGAGGCTCGTGGCTTTTCACATCGTACAATGTCCTGAAACCGTGCGGCTGGTTATGCGCTTTAATCATGTCTTGAACGAAGCTGTCAGAGGAAACAAATGGCAGACCTCAAACCCGGAGCCCTCAATAAGATAGAGAGCAGCGGACTTGCCATCACAACATGTTTCAGCCCTGCAGTTAATGATGGAGCATGTGTCTGCCAATTGCTGTGCCAGGGAGGACTAATAGCCTGGTCAGTCTTAAAGATCAGCGTGGCGCAAAGGGACGAAAAGGGGTGGAAAAGAACGAGAAACAACTAACAGGGGCCAAAAAAAAGCAGCGACCTTTTGAAAATGCATTGCTCTGAGAAAAATGTTTGATGTGGCAACTTTAGCAAGCTTGGATTCCTTATTAGTTTCAAGACAAGGGAGTGTAAAGTTGAAAGAACAGTGGTCTCGGCTCGCCTCAGCCTGCTAATTCCTCATTAAAATAGCAAGGGAACCTTTGATAGATACGTTTTTTTTTTTTTTTTTGAGCTTGCTATTCATGTGAGTGAATATTCATTCAAATCGTTTGTTTAGGATTCCCTCGGGACAATGTCTATTTGTTGTTCCTGTAAATTTTCTGATGGATGGTTAAATTGTATGAACCTAGATGATAATGGTACTTCTTTGTAGGGTTTAACCTAATTGCTGTCGCTGCTTGGATCTTGGTTTGTAACCTTTTAAGATGGGAATTTAGAAACATTTACTCCATTTTCTGAACATTCCGAGCATTTCAAATTGAATACGTATAAATACATGAATTAGAGAAAAGTGGATTTACAGGTTTGCTTTTTTTTTGCTATACAAGAAGAACATACAGTGACCATTAACAATAAAACAAGAACATTACTATTAATTTGATTAAAATAA
Organism: Leuciscus waleckii; assembly: GCA_900092035.1. NCBI lineage: Eukaryota > Metazoa > Chordata > Actinopteri > Cypriniformes > Leuciscidae > Leuciscus > Leuciscus waleckii. The sequence goes on from FLSR01000087.1 coordinate 918,241, forward strand.
TTGTTATCATGTATGCCACCAATCCTGGAAACAAAATTCTAAAAAAAATTATAATAAGCAACTATATACAAGATGATTTCGTATAACTTAAAGGAACTTCCTTGCAGACCAGTTACCGTTCAATCAAAGTCTGATTGTTTGGGTTTAATGTATTCAGTCCATTTACTCCAAATTAAAAAAACTAAAACTTTTGTCCATTTACTCCAAAAAAAACTAAACAAAAAAACCTTTGTCTGGGTCTTTTACAAAAAAGAAAGTCTTTCATCACATATATATTGTGTAATAAATATTCTTAATTTTCTTGTAATTGCTTGGTGTCTTTTTAAAGAAATAGTTCACCCAAAAATTTGTCATCTGATGTTTTTAGAGTAGTCATGCTGCTTTTTTTTTTCTTGCTTTTTTCTTTGACTGTTCATAGTGTCTAAACCTATCTTGCTTTTTTCCTTGACTGTTCATAGTGTCTAAACCTATAATTACATCTCCGAAAACACCATATTAGAATCATGAATGTAGTCCATATAACTTGTTAGGTTTGCGTATACGGTGTAGGAATATTATCACTGAATAACAGCTTAAAGTTTGGTCTTTTCCTCACACAGCGCTGTCGTATGACTTCAGTAGTCGTTTGAACTGTACTTTTACGGTAGCTCTAGAAAAACAACAGCAGACATAATTTTATGTTTTGATGAACTGTTACTTTTAAAACTGTTTTGATTTTCAAATGCCTCTCTCTCCTTATTCAATCACTGCCTGTAGAACTTGTTTAAATCCAAATGGGTTTCCTGCATGGAATATGTCTGATCTCATTTGTGTTACCCATAACCCTGATTTATGAGATCCAGATATAGAAAATACCCTAGACCTTGTGATCCCTGGCTGATATTTAAAAATTAATTAACCCCCTGACTGCAGCATTGCTGTCTCTTCCTCTATCCGCCCGTCAATCTCTTTTTCCCCATTCCACCTTCCCCTATTTTAAGGTGTCTTTTTTTCTCTCTCGTTTCATGGGGATTAATATCTTAATTATCTCTTGTGAATAAATATTCTCAATGAGATCACTGACTATGCATATGGATAGAAGTTAGAACAGCATTTATGAATCTTTTTTTTGTTTTTTTTGTTTTTTGCTTCTGCTCTGTCTTAAGTTATTAATTCTGTTAGTTTATCAGTTTATTCCAATTATTAGTTAACAAAATCTGTTTCTTAATAGATGCAGCACTGCAATGTTGCTGGAGTTTAAGATGTTTTCTCACTTTGCAGGTTTGGTTAAATTAAAAATAACTGCTCTGCAGTTGCTCTGTTATTGCACTAAATTTGAATAAGTGGAATACTGGCAACCAAACCCTGGCGCGCACCAAACAAGCGGACCGATACTCACCTTTTCAGGGGGTCTCGGTCTACTTCCAAACAAACTCTGCTGTGGGTTGACTAAAATATGAATGCATCATGGACCAAAGGCATCTAAATGAGTCAAAAATGTGATATCACAAGATGTGACCCTAAAAAGGACAGAATTTTCAAGGATACTTGGTTCTTCTCTTCTTAGGAGTTACGTTGCCCATTACAGTTTGGTACCGCGTTTCTTTGCAGCAGGTCCCATTTGTGTGGCTCCTTTACACATTTTATAGGCTCTTTGTGAACTCTCAGCTGGTAAAACAAACAAAAAAACATCATTTGTACAAATAACAAGGACATTTAGCCCTGCATACAGGATTGTTTTGGATGTTCGGTAAGTTCTGTTGCAAAATATGTCATAAAATGTTTTCTGGTTTGTGTCTTCAGTTCGGTGTTAAAAATCACTAAATTTATTTTTTTGCTCCGGACCAAAAGAACCAAGAGAACTGAACTACAGGTGTGAACTAAATGTAAATGTATACTGGATATTTATTGTTGTCAAAAGTACCAGTAACGTTACTTCGGTACCAAGTCGGTACTGACATTTTGAAAATGTGACGATACCAGCATTTCTGTAGTACCGGGTATATTCGGTAACTTACTCACTAATAGTCAGCTGCTTTCAGTCGCTTCCGTGTTTATCTAAGCGCGGGGCTCCAGACTAACTTTTTTACTAGGAGCACTGTAGCCGAAATATACCACGATATATATAATGTCTGTGTATATTAAATCGAGCTGTAGCGGTGCGTCGATGACGTCAACGCGTCGACGTCAAAATTACGTTGACGTCATATTTTTTGCGTCGACGCTTTTTTTTTTTTTTTTTACCATTCCCGGGGGGAAAGCTCCCCACACCCACCCCCCCCCCCGTTTTATTCTGCCATTTTTTCTCCCTTTCTTTCCAAACCGCGACAAACGCCAGTCTCCTTTCTCTGCAGAATGCCATAAATCCGCTCAACCAATCACAGCGCACCATTCCACGCATTGTAAACAGTAACGGTGGCGCTCTGACACCCGGCATCCTAGTTTTCCTTATCTACTTTGCACTTTTTGATCAACAAACAAACAAAAAAAGTAATACATTTGACGGCATTGATGAACCTGTGGTGGATTCTGCCGTAGGGAAGAAACGTAAGCCATCGAAATCTAATCATTTACGTGAGGAGATTAAGAAGATGAGGCACGCAGGAGGAAGAGAAATGCCGACTGTTGCTTGTTCTAATACGACAGCGTCAAACTTCTGTCGAATGCTGACACGTTAACCCCAGAGTATCTTTTAAAAAAGTTTCAATTCTTGTACTCAAAGTCAACGAAAACCGAGCAGGACCTAAGCCATTTTACAGCTGACCGCCGTAAAAAAAGAAGGTCGACGTCGTTCAGAAGGTATTTCTTAGCGATGGCTGATTTAGTCCAGATTAGACCGAGTTGAGAGGCTGTCATATGTGGATCAACTTACTTTGTTGTGTATTTTCAACAGTTTCAATGTGAAAAATAACTTTTATTTTTATTCAATGGATTAATTGCATAAAAAAAGGATTTATCACATTTATACTATATTATTCAGAAGTAAACATTGTAGCTGACAGTGTGTTTATGTCAGAATGTTTATTTTTAAACCACAACCTTCTAAGAGCTTCTTTTACTGTTATATTTAACATATCTTTTGCATTTCTCATCCAAACAACATCAAACTTGGCACTGCACTTACTCGTGCCCAGACAGCTGTCGAGTTTGAAATCCATCGGAGTAACGGTTCGAAAGAGATATGCGAATAACAGACAGGATAAATAATTCCAATTAGTCGTTAGATTAGTCGACTAATCGATAAAATAATCGCCCGACTAATCGTTTAATTAATAATCGTTTACCCCAGCCCTAATATTAAACAACAAAAAGACTATTTAAATATTAACCCTGCATGTTCTGCTGGTCTCTGTGTGAATGAATGGCGCAGACGCGCAGTTTCATTTACCTCACACAAACACACACACACACACTGAAGCACGAGTGACGCTTGCGCTGTTTTCTATCTCTACTGCTCACGATATGATGACATGATGAAATTAATCTCCAGAGCCGGTCTGAGAGTCACTTGACTCACTTCATGAGCATTTTACCGTTTCATTTGAGAAAAACTGTCGTCATCATATCCATAGACAGGTCATATCACATACACACACAGAAACTCAAAGGTCTTCACGGCAACCCGTCAAAATAAAAGTTCGGTTTTCCTTGGAAGAAATTTACCGAAATAATTATATTAGGCTACTGTACACAGTAGATTTAGCTACGTCTCCATGTATTAAAAATACTACTACTAATAATAATAATAATGTGTGCATAGAAGGTTGCTTATTTTTCACTTGATTTTTTTAAAGATTTTATACGATTTTTTTATGATTACCGTCATAAATAATAAAGTAATTGAATTTAATTAAATATTTTTTTCCAAATAGTTAAATAAAATAGAAAAATTGTTCCATCAGATTTGCTGTGGTATCGAAATTGGTACCAAGAACCGTAAAATTGTAATGGCATCGGTGCCGACTACTGTAATTTTGGTATTGTGACATCCCTATGGATATGTAATGCACTCCCCAAAGATCTAATATGGCATTCAACAGGTGTTTTTGTCCTAAGAGACTACACTTTTTTTAAGGGACAGCAACATTAGGTTGCGTCCCTCTAGCTGATTTGAAACAACACAATTTTTGGCTTCACAACTGGTCATAGCTGTTAAAAATCTGATCATAAATTAAATATTGTTGCTATAAGTAAAATGTGATTTATTATTTGACTATTTCAACACTTTCTCCCAGTAGTCTACCTATCAAAAGCTAACAAATTGAGGCGATTTTCCCCTCAAGGCTGTGCAAAGATTTTGGGAGATTTTAGATAAAGACGCACTCATACAAACAGTCATTTCATCATTTTGGGTGCAGGCTAACAAGCGGCGAATGATCAAAGAGAGTTGTTTCAACTTGTACTTAATATTCGTGACATGATTTTGCTGTTCCCTCCTCGGCGAAGCTTCTTTGAATAGATATTGGGTTTGATGGGGTCTGCAATTAGTTGTATGGAATAATGCAGTTCCCCTGCATAAGCGCTAGTCCTCTAAGTCTGCTTATAGTATTAAATGCAAAAGCATCAGGAATGAGATGCACCAGTTGGAGCGTTGCAGAGATCTAGAAGATGGTGAAGAGGGATGCATTGGCCTCATTAAAATAATCATCTTTAAGACATTTTTAAGAATTAAAGGTGTTTTAGAATGTACATCCTATTTGAGAAAAAGCTAAGATTATATTAATTTGACAGCACTTGAAACGTATTATGCATCATAATTCATTCCCAATGCTTTACCTATGAATTATTGTTGTGAGTTATTACATTCATATTTATTTATTCATTGCTGGAAGTTTAAATAGTAAATATTGAAGCACATGATCAGTATCGGTTGCTTGCATTGAGCTTCTGAATCGATGCTAAATATTTGCAAATTTTTTTATTTATATTATGTCTGATTATAGTTAATTAAGTAAAGATAAAATGCATTACAATCTGTATTAACCCTTTCATGCATTAATATATGATAACCTCACTCAGGTTTTTTTTCCTATGTGTTTTTATTGCTCTTAGGCATGAAAAACAAGATTTTAATTGTTATTATAATTTTTTACACAATTTTCAAAGAGATTTTCAGATGTCCACTTGAGTGGACAGCATGCGTTTATGGTTTAACTGAAGAGATACTGTATTAAACATAATACAATAATCAAACAGATAAAGTGTGTATTTAACAAACTAATCAAAATTATATCAAATCATGTGAAAACTATAAAATATATACAAAAAATATAAATGCGAAATATTGCAAAGGCAATTGAACTTCATACAAGTTGGACTTCGCGTATCTTTGATATCAGAACATGAGGATGTGATTCCATCAGAATTTTCTACAGCCTGTCAAGGTACAACTGTGGAAACCACTCAGTTGCTCCCTCCAGTGTACCAGAGTATGTCAATTTACCCTTATTAGCTGATAATTCTGATTATGTTCAAGATGGACACATTTCTAGCATAGCCTCCTCTGAGAAAACCTAGCGATACGTTTTTTTTCCCCAATCTCATCTGAAATTAGCAGTGTTGGGGGTAACGCATTACAAGTTACATGCATAACGCATTCAGATTACTTTTTAGATGTTACAAGTGTAATGTGTTACAAGTAACATGCATTACGTAATCAGTTTTTTTGTTACGAGTAATGTATTACAAGTAACATGCATTACCTAATCAGATTACGTTTTGATCTAACAAGTAATTAATTACAAGTAATGTGCATTACCTAATCAGATTACTTTCTGATGTTATGAGTAAAGAAACGCATTACAAGTAACATGCATTACGTAATCAGATTACTTTTTGATGTTATGAGTAAAGAAACGCATTACAAGTAACATGCATTACGTAATCAGATTTTTTTAATGTTACAAGTAATGTATTACAAGTAACATGCATTACATAATCAGATTACTTTTGGTGTTATGAGTAAAGAAACGCATTACAAGTAACATGCATTATGTAATCAGATTTTTTTTTATGTTACGAGTAATGTATTACAAGTAACATGCATTACATAATCAGATTACCTTTTGATGTTACGAGTAATGTATTACAAGTAACATGCATTACCTAATCAGATTACGTTTTGATATAACAAGTAATTAATTACAAGTAATGTGCATTACGTAATCAGATTACTTTTTGATGTTACGAGTAAAGAAACACATTACAAGTAATGTGCATTACGTAATCAGATTACTTTTTGATGTTACGAGTAAAGAAACGCATTACAAGTAACATGCATTATGTAATCAGATTTTTTTTAATGTTACGAGTAATGTATTACAAGTAACATACATTACCTAATCAGATTACGTTTTGATCTAACAAGTAATTAATTACAAGTAATGTGCATTACGTAATCAGATTACTTTTTAATGTTACGAGTAAAGAAACGCATTACAAGTAACATGCATTACATAATCAGATTACTTTTTGATGTTACGAGTAAAGAAACGCATTACAATAACATGCATTACGAAATAGATTACTTTTTGATGTTATGAGTTAAAAAACTTATTACAATAACATGCATTACGAAATCAGATTACTTTTTGATCTAACAAGTAAAGTAATGCATTACAAGTCACATACATTATGTAATCACATAACTTTTTTTGATGTCAATGAAAATTACATGCTAATAATACAAATAAATGTATTTACAGTAAAAAAAAGTCACTGCAAAGATTAAGTATTTTCAAAAACAATATTCACAGTATAAGTATGAATTGTAGCTGAAATATAGCCATTAATGCATGAGGTCCACTATAGTGGACAGATGATTAATCAGATTTTTCTCCCAATCTAAAATCAAAACATGGAAAATGTAACTGTGATATGACTCATTAGATATTGCTTGAGGCTGCAATATTTTTTTTTTACCTACAAGAGTCTCCTAGGATAGAAGGAATGGGTGAATATTCCGGAGCACTTGGCATTTTTGAATAACCATTGGCCATCTTGGTTTGGAGGGGGAAAAAATATAATTGCAATATATGCAATGTAAAGGGTGATGTGCAACTATGCCATCAAAACCTGTGCAAATTCAAGAAAATGCTTTTTTAATAGCTGTCCAGTGACCACTACGCATGAAAGGGTTAAAGGGTGAACACAGATTTATAAAGTGTTTCCAAAGTTTTTCTTGAATTGCATTTGAGTGTGGTGGGTTTTACAGACCCTTTTTGCGAAAGTGTCTTGTTTAAAATGGGGTGTGCAACATCTTCGATTGGATTATGGCATTCTAATGTGGTAGACAACAATGCAATAGTTTTTTCTGTGCTTCTGTGATTGTGTCTGCTTCCAGTGAAAGAGGCTGTCTTGTTTTGTTCCATTTGATGGTGACGTTGATTGTGTGTGCTTGTCCCGTGCATCCTCTCACAAGTCAGATTCTGACCCTGCACTTTAATCTTCAACTGCCCCAATGAGATGACACTCTCAGCTGCCTGACAGCATTCTGGGTAATGTCTCTCTTGTCCTCTCTCTCTCTCTCTCTCGTACTCATTCCCACAGTCCTCCACATCTTTTGTCCTTTGTCTCTGTTTTCTTTTTTTTACTGTCCTCTCTTTGTGAATTCTAGGGGTTGTCTTGTAGATGTTGCTTTGCGTTTCTTTCTGTGTTATGAAACATCTAGCTCTCCTCTAATTGACATAAATACATAGGCCTTTAGTACTGGATGGCATAGGTAAAAAATCGTAAACTTTTTTCAATATCTTAATGTTTTCCAGCTTTTTGACACGGTTTAATATATATTTTGATATTTATGTATTTACTCACAGTTAATATGAAACATCATTTGTAACCGATATTACTTCCACAATCAGTTTATTTACTAAGATACAGGAAACATGTGAATACAATGTATATTTACATTACCAGTCAAATGTTTGGAATAATTACATTTTTTTAATGCTTTTGGAAGATGTTTTGCCGACAAAGTCTTATCAATTATTTTGGTGCTCAAATATTATTAATAGCATTTATTATTATCTCTGTTGAAAACACTTTTTGCTGCTTAATATATTTGTGGAAACCGTAATAAAAAAAATTCAGCATACTTTGATAACATTCAATAATTTATTTGAAATAGAAATCTAAAAATGTAATGTTTGTAAATATGTAAAATTAAATATTTCTTCAATTTAATGCTTCCTTGATGAAGTATTGTTTTTACCTACCCCAAACTCTTTGAATGAAGCCCTTTTTGATTTCATGTTGGCTTTACATGTGTGGTTTTATTATTATTTTAACACACACACACACATCTATATATGAAGAGTTCAGATGCAAAAGCCTCTAAGTGCCATCTGAAATTTTCTTAAAAATGATCATTTTTATCAAGCTTGTATGTTTATGTTGTTATTTCACTTTAATGGCAATGAAAATCACCTATTATTTGTCATTAAAGTGAAATTACTGAACCTAAATATACAAGCTTGATAAAAATGCTAATTTTAGAATAAAATTTCAGATGGCACTTAGAGGCTTTTGCATCTGAAGTCTTCATATATACATATACATATGCATAAGTAGTAGCAGTATTAGAACGTTGGTTACGTCAACAAATTATTATTTTTAGTTATTTTTGTGAAACACTAACAGACCTACACAATTGTCCGGGGGCCAATATTTAAACCAGTGGTGATTGCTGTGGATGTTTTTAATGCAACAAATCTCTCAAGCCACTTGACATTCAAAGGCGCCTGAGCCATCTTGACAGCATTTTATGCGCGTGTTTTTTTTCTTACCTTGTTATGTAGGCTTTTTATTTATTAGCAAGGGCTTTTTATACAGCTGGAGCCCAGCTTCCCTCCATGCACGCTACTCTCGTACAAGATCTGGCCCTTACCAAGTAGGCTCATTAGCTACGAAAAGGAGATTCAGTTAATTAAAATAATTCCCCGTTAACACAGCTGCTTTGGTCAGCCAAATTAAACAGGGGGAGTGCTGCGCCGTCTGCTTCGCCTCAGCGAACGTCACTATACTGCCTCGGAACATGGCTAATTAGCTCAATAGGAGGAATATTTTAATAGCAATTAATGAGGCACGGGCCTATGCGAGCTCTAATTTAAGAGCCTGGTTTGTGTGGGTGTGCATGCCGATGAATTCTGAAGCCTGATGAGATCGCTTTTGTCACTGCTTGTGTTACGATCAGCCTACCTCGCTACCAGCGTGTTGCTCACGGATTATTGATTTTCTTAAGATTTTTCCCAGCAAGCTGACTGCCTAGAGCAGTTGTGTTGGAGAATGCACTTTAAAGGTGTGGTTTGTCAAGCTGTAAGCTACTCATTATTAAAAGTAGTTGATCTACAATCAGGCTAGCCTTTTAGCAGTTAACTTGCATTGAAGTTATCCAGTTCTGTTTCTTTTCCTGATATGGATCTGCCCAGATGTTGGTCAACCTTCTACGCACACCGTGGCAATAGAATCGCCATTGACTACTTGTACATTTTTTAGCTTACTTGACAGTATATATAGATCAACAGCAGTCAATCAAGCATTCAAAATTGTTCATTATGGACTGGAAGTGATGCTTTATATTTATTGGTCATTCGATGTTTGTGAAGTGATGCTTTATACTTTATTGGTCATTCGATGTTTGTGAAAAAAAAAAGAATAATTCTAATAAAATAGTAATATACACATTTTTCTACTAATAATAATATAAAACACTACAATCTGATAAGTTGTTAATCTCATGAATATTGATTACATTGTCTGTTCGCTCAAACTCATTTGCTAAAATCAAAATGTGGATGGTAATTGGTGAGAACGAGCCAGTGAAATTGCTGCTTGTGCATTATTCCCGCCCACCACTGAAGGAACCAGCCGGCAGTGGCTTTTGCTTGGTCTTAAAGGCTCAATAATTCTGAACGAATACAGTCATTTTAAAAGGAAAAAAACAAGAAACCACATATTTTGCATGTAGCACATCAATTCTAGCCAGTGAGTAACAATAGGCATTATTTACTGGCCTAGACTGAAATAGAGTCTCATATATGAGTTATTTACTTGCAGTGTTGAGGTTGTTGGTTAAGCATGCCGGACGATGTCCATCAGGTAGGTGGTGTCCAGAGTTCTGTCACACCCATTAACATCTCTCCTGACAGAGTGCAACAGTGCATTCTGGGTAGAGGAAAACTTTCATGTGGTTTCATCACATGAGCAGGAAAAGCTATATATACAGGCTTCTGCTTTAATACAACATCAAAGCCAAAGATATTACAGTCACCATGTTACGTTCAACATAGTAAGACAGGAGGCGAGGGGGAGGAGGTGGGCAGGAGATGAGGAGGAACACGCGTGATGGAGTACTATGTGTAAGCAACTGTGCTTTCTTCCAGAAGAACAGATTGTTGACAACATTAAGACTGTGCTTTGAGTAAACAATTCTTAAAAGCCTAATTAGTCTGTGATTTCATTTTACATGCTTAACTGTTCTTTGTAAAGCCACAGAAGAGTACGTTCTCTGGACAATGTTAATTTCGAATCTGTTCAAGGCTTGTTTGCATTATCAGGAGAATCAAATTTGATCCATTGGCCATAAAACTATGAATTAATGTGGAATTAAGAAATTACTTGACTAGCACAGTTGTCTGCCCGTTAACAAACTAAATTCCCTACTGAAACTGGAAGTTAGTTTTTTTAGAGCCCAACCAACCTAAATATTATATCATTGTAATGTGTTTATGCGTGTGTCACATAAATGGAATTGTATCACGATTAAGCAAATGACAGCCCTTATACATAGACATGTTTTTCCTTCTGTAGTTGCAGTACCATGCAGGTCTGGCCTCCAGTCTTCTAAACCAACAGTCACTCAAACGCTCAGCCAATCAGATGGGAACATCTGCCAAAAGAAGACCCAAAGTCCAGCCCAGCACCCTTGTCCTTCCAACACAGTGAGTTTGAGTTCATATTTTTCACAGTATCTCATAACCAGAAAGTTTTTTTGATGCTCCTAGTAGGCTCTTTCATATGTGAAACCTGTTCAGTTTCTGCAGTGTTAAACTTGTCCAGTAAATGTACTACATATGGTCTTATCATTACAACATAGATATAGGATTAAAGAAGCACAGCACAAGGCCTACATTCATGAAACTGAAGTCACCAGCATTTGTTTGTCCATAGACCCACCGGCAGCAGGTCAGAGGTGACCATTGATTCTCTTCCTCTCTATTGGTTCATCCGATTATGGTGACAGAGTAGAATAGCTCATTGTCTTTCCTGGTGTCACTAGGGTCATAGACCATAGGCTTTAATAATAAAGCAGCGAGAGTGGGATTTGGTGAACATAGAGGAGAAAAGAGCATGTACTCTGGAGGGAAGATGAAAGACGGATGGAGAATGAACAGAAAATAACCATGGAGGACACACAGAAAAGACAAGAGCGGAGCCCAGGTGGTCTGTGTCCCTCTGAAAAGCCCACTGATGGGATACCACTTCTGTTTCTCCTTGCAAATGTGCTCTTTTTAATCTGATTCTGTTGTGATGTGTTATTTTCTTTCCAAGGTCCTTCAAAGTGATTGTTCATTTATTTCAAGTTGTAGTGCTCTCCTTTGCTCCGATGCCTACCTGGGTACTCGTAGCGCAATGTGCTTTCTAAGGCTGAAGGACAAGGAGAGAAATAAAATTTTGCTATGTATAATGTCCTCTGTCCGAAATCGTTCTCTGATTAACTATTAAGTGTTGCCTAAAGACTATATTAAGTGAACACACGTTGGTTCACGTTTTTGAACCGGAACCATAATGCTCTTTGATTTGTGTGCAACCAGTCTACATGCATTATGAGTTAACTCAGTGTGAAGTGTTTTATCTTTCTCGATGAATTGATTATAGTTGCATTATCTTAAAGGCATTTTAAAGGCTTTTGGAGGTCTCCTACAACAGGTTTACATGCATCTGATTAAAGGTAATATATATATATATATTTATATATACATTGCACATCACCACATTTCTCAATGATCTGTTGTGATTGGTCTACCACGTACAGCGTGTTTCGGAAGCTAAACACCCATTACCATAAATGCACTTCAGCTCCATCCGGAGGCTTCCTAAAGCTCAGGATTGTACACACTGTAAACTAAAGACAGTAACAATGACGTCGATTTTTTACTGTATCAATCCAAGCGCAAGTCCGGTGATGAAACCTTGGAGGAACTAGTTATTCAACCCGAACCTCCATCGCAAGGATGACTTCAGCAGGATGTTTCTCAGTGATACGCTACTCATTTTGAGGTACATTATGAGATGTTACAACTTGCAAATGTAATTCCTCACAATTAGCATTAACAAGAGTATGTCCATCAACAAACTGATGTGTGTATTTCTAATTTATTGCGGTACACATGCGGGAACTCTACAATAACAGTGCATACATTAGGCGAGCTCTAGCGTGAATGACTGATGTAACATTAAAGTTTGCAAAACAAATCTTGCTCCATTCTTTATCTTTACTCAAAGTAGTAAGAACAACAGACAATATGCATTTATAGACACAGCTTTAGGAAATAGTGGCCCACAGCTGCTTAGCAGAACTTCATTAAGACAGTAATAAAGTGAGTTAGCCGGTTAGCTGGAAACTTCAGCAATATAAAACACAAAACTTTGTATTTTGAACACCTGGTAAAAAAAAAACGGTTAAGTGTGTTAGCCGGTTAGCTGGAAACGTAAGCAACGGTTAGTGTGTTAGCCGGTTAGCTGGAAACGTAAGCAATATAAAACACACTGTAAATACAGTACAATAGTTTTTTTATAAAAATAAATATGTTTTAAAATAATTTATTCCTGTGATGATGGCAAAGCTGAATTTTTTGCGTCATGACTCCAGTCTTCAGTGTCACATGATCCTTCAGAAAAACATACTAATAAGCTTATTTGGTGCTCAGGAAACATTTATTATTATCATCAACATTGAAATCAGGTGTGCTTCATGATAATTTTGTAGAAACTGTGATGCATTTTTTCAGGATTATTTGATGAATAGAAAGAACAGCTTTTATTTAATCAATTTAACACATCCTAACTCAATAAAAAGTATTATTTTTCTTTAAAAAGAATAATTCTTTCTGACACCAAACTTTTAAACGGATGATTTCCAAGTTAACTGAATCGACTTTAAAAGGACTTTTGTTTTTGTTCACTCCATTTTGTTGCGACATTCAAGTCCATATGTGGAGATCTGTATAGGGAATAGTAACTGAGTGAACGAGAGAAGGACTTGAGACATAGCATACATGTGTGCAGAATGAAGTATTTGGAAAGGCCCCAAAAGCAAGTTGAAACAATTAGTTTTTCAAATATCACCTATATTCCCCATAACCTGCAGTTTCCTTATAATGTCAGTACAAGAAAAAGCTTCCCCAAATGTCAGAACTGCTGGTGTTGATGGTGCTTTTCCAGTTTTATGTTGCACCAGAGACTGGCAAGAAGCAGGTACTCGACAGGCTGAATTTAGGGGATTCGTTTTCATCCTGACACACTTTACCAGACTTTACCAGTACAGTAAAGTGAGGTGCTCATGACAAATCTGCTTTTAGGCGACTCAAAGTGGCCTAAACCCTGCTGGCTCATCAGTCTGCAGTGCACTGTGTATCTTTAATAGCGCTGTGCTGTTTTCGGATGGAAGATGATGTTGAACGGAGCAAGGTGAACAGAGACAGCAGCTCCTCTGTCAAACGTCATTGTCCTGATGAATTTGCCGTTCTAAAAGGAGCGGCACATGAATTATGCAGCACAACCTTCATGCGCTTTTGCTTTTATGTTGCTTTTTTACTTGCCAGCGTTCTGATAGCGTTCCCCTCTGACATCGCCCGCTTGCTTAAATGAGTGGACCTACTGGAGAAAGTAATGCTGTCCCAAAGCCAGATGTTTCTAAATGCATTTTAATAGATGTTTACTGTGTAAATAAATGATAATATGATAAATAATTACAGTTGTAACTGGCAGCCTAGGTTGGGTGTGCAAACTAATATGCAAGCAAAGGGAAACCCAGGCATAAAAGAAAATGAATAGAAGCCTAAAGAACCTTCAAAATAATCAAATCAACAAACAAGATGCTCTATTGATCTATTTATTCAATCATTCATACTGCTATTAAGGAACCAGCAGGAGTTGCCATAAAATTATTAGTTTTAAAATCACGGCATGAAACTTTCGGATAATTGAGGCCCAGAGGATAGTCTGAATGATGTCTGGTCCCATCCTGTGCATTCATCGCAGTATTAATCCTGTAAACAGAATTACACAGCATTTGCTCATATAATCTGGCTCAAAGGGATAGTGTCTGCGCTTGAACATTTCCCCAACAGCTAAGTAGACAAGCAGTTACAGAGTGGGATTTGATAAATATGTTGTAGTGCTTTGCTTTTTGTTTTTATCTGTCGATTTTGTGAACTGTGTACACAGGATTTGTACCAATTTGAGCTAATTATAAACTGATAAAGAGGCTCAGTTGTGTCTGTATGAATTAGATAATGAAATGTCTAATCAGTGACAGTTTTCCAATGTCATAATCAGTGCTTGACATTAACACCCGCCAAATGCTGGTTTATTTCAGCAGTGGCCTGTAACACAGTCACTACTAGCCACTTTGGCGTGTTGAATTTTATGTGTAATATATATTTTATTGTATTCTTTTAAAAAGGCATCTGAAATAATAAAGAAAAATATCGTTTATATACGTATTTAATCCTTTTTTTAAATTAATATCGATACTGAAATATCTGAAATGCTTTCCCTAGAATAGATACATGATACCAGCTGTGCTTTCTCACTCTCTCATCTCTCAGATGACACACAAACCCACCTCCCCTTACTCACTCGTTTCATTTGCTCCGGATGAATATTGTTGGTGTTACAGGGCTTGAATTTCGGCTTGGGATTTCATGCATTGCGCGTAATTTTACTCATTCCCGCAGATTTTGTGCTCATACCCAAAGTGTGAGCACATAAAGCCGCCTCACAGTACCAAATTTAGTTATTTTTCGCTGCTTATTGCACTTAAACAGTCCAATACACACAAAATAACGTCAAAATGTCAGTCTTGGCGAGTATTCACGCAAACACAGTCAATTATGTTTTAAATGAACGTAAACAGTTGAGAAAGAAAACGCACGTGTAACAGTATATGGATCTGTGTGTTAGGTCTTAAAGTGACAGCAGCCTAAATACCCACTGCCAAATTATGAGATAATATAAAAAATATCTATTTGGTTGTTTCCCCCCATGGTATCGATGGCAAAATTGTGGCCAGTGAAAATGCTGAGCAGCTAACTTTGGAAAACCACTAGCCTAAAAAGCTAAAAAGTTGAAGCCCTGGTCATATAGTATATGCATTGAAAGCTGCCCTGGTCAGCTCAAGGTGACCTAGATGTGATTTACGGAAGTGTCATTGGTCAGGGCTTTCTGTTGCTTTTGAATTCTCAGGATATGAGACTGCCGCCCTCCTAGGATCAATGCAGAGTGCTGTTGTCATTTCAGTGCCTCTTGCTCCCATCGGCCAGACAGGCAAAGCCACAGTTACTGAACCAAGACTAATTCACCATACCACCCTCATGAGACCTGCAGATTTACTTTACATGTTACTATTATTAACAGCAGCCTCAACCCGTCTCTGTCATTCACTGGATTACTGCATCTTTCCTATGTGCACATTGCATATTTAAATAGTTATGATCACTAATTACGCAGTATTGCCATTAATACTATATGGCTGAATTACATCTGTTCAGATTACAATTTGTGTATGTTTATTTTAAAAGTGTTTTAAAAGCTTAAGGAGGTGGCCTTCCCCGGGTCAGTCTCCTAAGGGCTTTTCCCAAGGGTTTTTCCTCATCTCCATCTCAGGGAGTTTTCCTTTCCAATGTTGCCTTTGGCTTGTTCACTGGGGTGTTCGTAAAGGTACACTGATAAAAATGATTTTGTGGTAAAGTAAATACTACAGAAAAAAACAATGTAATTTACATGAAAAAGTTAGTTCAGGCAAGAGTTAAAAAAAATTGGTAAATTCTAAATCAGTACTCAATTCAAGCGTGTAGAAATGAAAGCGTAAATATCAACGTTATAAAATTAAGTAAAATTACTCAACTTTTCTGATACGGGTGTTCCCATCATGCACTGGGCCTTGAATAATTAATGAGGTTGATTTTTCACTGTTTTCAAACTGTATTTACACTGTTTCATCATTGCTTTGTTGTTAGGATTAGTAACGTGCCATTTTGTGACATTTGGAGTTCATTTTCTACTCAAAATGACACATTCAAACACAAAAACGATCCATCAAATGTTACTGTCATTGTGTATTGTCTACCAAGTATTGAGGTCTCTGCGTTCACATGACTCTTAACATTTGATATGTAGATATGCTGTCTTACACAATATCTATTGTATTAATTACTTGGGTATTTTTAAGTAAAGCATATACTTTATTCAATATTATATTGTTTGAGTGAAATGTATTGCAAAGGAAACTTAAACTAAATAAATATTACTCAACCTTTTACTAGCGAAGTTAAAATTACTTATTTTCTTTGTTACTTTCACTTAACTTAGTTAAGTAGAGTTTACTTAATTCCATATGTGAAATTTACTTAAAAAATATGCGTGTGAAATTTACTTAAGTGCAAAAACTTGCCAAAGAAAAATGGAGTAAATTTTACTTATTGTTTTTTTTTCAGTGTACTGTTCTTTGTAAAGTTGCAATTGAACTCTTTAGCATTATTTTTTTTTTACTTTAGTTTTTAATTAGATTTTAAAAGTGTTTGCACTTTATAATACATAGTACTTATGTAATCATACTGTAACATTCTGGGTTGTGTGCTGTTTAAAATTACTTTTCAAATTCCTATTCAGTTTTCGTTTTAATTGAATTTGAATGTAAGGAAGCAGAATTACAATGAAATTCATCTGCCTGTAAGTTTGAAAGCTTTGAAAGCATATTTAAAAGATGATGAATGGATGGATGAATAGATAGATTTAATACTTCATTATTTTATTTTTATTTTATCATATACTGTATTTTGATCATCAAATAATTTCAAGTGCATCCAGGTTTTTTCCTGTTCAATACCCAGATCGCAGGTCAAGATGTGTCTCTTTCCTGTGCTGCATTGCAGCAAAGCTTAGAGAGCAGAGTGTTATGAAAATTTTAGTCATAGCTGATCCCTGATTAAAGGAAAGAGAGGAAAACAGCACTCGTTTATCAGTATTCTCTCACCCTCACATGCAGTCACAAGAAAGGGCTATTTGATCACTTTGTATCGTCCATCACACTGAGAGAGCAATGTTACCACGTTACATCAAGATGAACAAAGTACAAGCACCTCCTTTTTTGTGTCCCTGTGACACTGACTTCCTGCCATTCTCAGGGGTGTCTGGAGATGCCCTTTCTTGTGGCCGCATCAGTTTTTAGGCAGTTGGAATGTAATCCACTGAAAGTGTTTCATCATCTGGGTGATAATCTGATGCATTAACATTCAAATCACACTCCAGAGTGGATCCTTAAACTGTGCCGCAGAACCTACATGTCGATGGAGCATTCATTAACTTTAGATTACAAGGTTGGTATAAAAAAGAAAACTAACATTTGCGTTTTCCTCTCACAGAATCTCATGTTGTAAGTACTCATACCCTCAAGGCCCCGATATTCTTAAGCAATAGTGAAGGACAAACTGGTGTGACATCATCTCGGACAAATTCAGGCCAAAACGAAGTTCGTTTCGGGAGTTCGGAAAAGTTTGGGAGTTCGGAAAAGTTTTCTCCAGCTGATAAACGTGTTTGAACTACCATTAGTCGTGGCGATTATGTACTATGTAGGTGTGGCTCTCAGGCTTAATTTTTTCTGGTCAGTCCGTCGAGGTCAGAGGTCCTTGTGTAGAACATAAACACATTGGAGATCTGCTTTAAAGTAGATATGGAAGTTCTACTTCTACTTGAAAGAGACACTGACACTGTTGTTGTTGTTTTTTCATTTTTAATACTGTTAATTGCAAATGTGATATTTATTTTATACAACAGTTGAATTAATAAGTTAACAGTGTGAGTTACTTTTTAGACACAATATTGTCAATATTGTTTGTTTTCCCTTTATTTCGCCGACGAGAATTTTCAAATGAAAGCGTAGCAGAGTCTCAATGCAACAGACAGCGATGATTTTTTTTGACTGAAATTGTTTTGAATGAATCATTTTAACAATTCAATGAACAATAACTTGCTTTTCCTGAATGAATCAGCGTTTGAACAAATCGATTGAATGAATGACTCCCTCAACTCACAGTGACGGTTTTAGTTTCATATTTAAAGTAGATGCCCTTTAATTAAAACGTTAAAATTATAAATAATTTCATATTTAAATATTGAATAAAAAAAACTAATCTCATAGCTTGATTTATGCAATTGTAAATGGAGTTTAAATATATTAATGCCAGTTCTGATGCCGCTTCTGTGGCACCTCTGCACTGCAAAGATGGATTTTGATTTAATGATTTATTTTGACTGGAAACAGTCGTATTGTGTTATTATTCTAATAGAATTTAATTGGAATGTTAGAATTTGACATAAAAGGTGATGCATTTCTCTAAATAAGTTTAGAAAAAATGTCCATATATAGGTGAAAATGCCCCTGGAAATCAATTTAAGGTGGCAAATATTGCCCCTTAATAAAAATGTTAATTTCTGTCACTGCTGTGAACTGACCACAGCATAGAATATGAAAAATATGAATATCTTCGTGAGTCTGCTTTTAACAAAAGGTCTAAACCAGGGTACCAGTACAAAAACACAATCAGTAAAATATCATCTAATTATTATCAACAAACTATCGAGATATATTTTTGTCAATATTGCGCACTCCTAATGGACGGTATTAATTTTGATTTCTTCAGGTCTTAAAAAGGTCTTAAAAGGCCTTAAATTCGACTTTAAAAAGTGTGCAGCAACCCTGTGTTAAGCAGCTTGCTTCAAAGCGATCTATTGTATAAAGTGCTATTTAAATATGACTTGACTTGACTGGAGTGCTGAATTGCAGAGCTGGTGCAAACATGTCCATCACTAAGAGCAGATGCTTTCTTAACTGCTGTTTTCTCGCCGCTGTTATTTTGGTTGTGCATTTATTTTGTTAATCGAGAGGAAAGCGCGCAGCACATATTTACACATTCATCTAAACGCTGCTCTCAGCAGTGTGGGTGGTGTCAGGATGTTCATTAACAGTATATCACTGCTCATGCATGTCAAACTTCTCTTTACTCCCATAGATGAAACCGAACTTTGCTGTGAGAACGTCGGGACCTTCGAACAGCTCTCTCTAGAACCTGCAGATCAGCAAAAGCCCAACACTGGTGGATTTTTATACAGTAAATGTTGTTTCGGTGTAAATTGGGGGACATTTTTTATTTTATTTTATGGGAGCATTAAAGGGATAGTTCACCCAAAATTTTTAATTCTGTCTTTATCCATTGACATTTTTCAAAATATCTTCTTTTTTTCCCCACAGAACAGAAATTCACACAGGTTTGGAGCAGGGTTATTATCTTTAAATAAAACTAAAACCATATCCATTAAAACATTTTTATTACTTGAAATAAACAGGAACTGAAATAAAATTAAATATTAAAAAACTTTAAATTATTTTACTTCATTTATTTGCCAAGGCAACATTTCTCATTTTCGATTAATTTAAGTTGAAGTGCAAACTAAAACTAAATAAACTAAAACTTAATAAAAACTTTATAGACATTTAAAAAAATACAAAAAAACACAAGATTACTAGAACTTTATAGCCTGGGTTCCTCCATGCTGCCTTGTGCGCAGCGCGATTTTATTCACGCTGCTAGGCAGCCTGACACCATGGACCAGATTTTCCCCTCAAAAAGGGAACCAATCACAGAACGGGGAGGGAGCAGCAAGACGATGACGACGTCTATGCGACACACCGAAGCAGTTTGTTTATATCTATGGATCCAACATCTCATCAGACACGAAGTTACCTTTCGATGCAGCCGTAGATAGTGTTCTAAGTAGTTTAGAACGCAAGTTTATTTCGTCGTCTTCCTCGTCGGATTTCTGTCGCTCTACATACGTCATCTGGTATAATTGAAACGATTGGCTATGAGCTACGTACAGGCGCATTTGATAGACATTCGTAGCGCCCAATAAACGGCTCTGGGCATTCGTAAACCACGCCTCAAATACGAAAAAATGAACATGTGGTTCCCAGACCACGTCTCAATGAGACGAGGTATGACGTTAGCCAGGCTAAGAACTTCAGGTAAAGTTAAATGAAAACTGAAATCTAATTCAAAATATTAACAAAAAGTATGATATAACAATGCTACTAAAATAGCATGACATAAACAACATATTGGTTAGTAAATGAAAGCATTTCATTTTTTATTTTTATTTTTTTAAGGTGAACTATCCCTTTAATTTATGATGAAGAACAGCGTTATGTTGTTGTAACCAGGGCTGGGGGTTTTGTACAATGTTGTCTAAGCCTTGTAAGCTGCTGGTGGGTTTTGTAAACTACACCATCTGGTTCTAAAGTGTGCTTTTTCCATTTTTTACTGATTTATTTATTTTTTCATAAAGTGTTAAATTGACACTTTTTTTTCTGCTGTGTTTGATGCTACTGCTCAGACACTGGTGAAGTGTTTGGGTGTTTTTTTTCGGGTTTTTTTGTGTGTGTGTGTGCGCATGCAATCGGCGTTGTTATATGTAATTTTTCCTGAGGTTTTACAGAGATTTTAGACGCGTGACATTTACAGCTCAAGTTATTGGTTATAAAAATGTTCTGTGGTCCCCTGAGCAAAGATTGCAAATTACTACTCTTCCTAAAGGCTAGCTTGACTGTAGTTGACTACTTTAATTGAGTTGCTAGTAGCTTCCTCAACAGCGCAAGAGACATTACACCCGATCTTGGAGTATATTGCACTCTGAACGGTGAATTTCAACTGAACATTTTAACCTGAAATGAAGCCTACTCTGGCAAGATGGCCCATAGTGCCTTGCTGATTGACAGTGATACAGCACCCTCAAGGTCAGAGGATACAGCCGTATCCTCTTCCATTGGTTTTCTTGACCTTTATTGGTCCCGTCCTGTACTGGTGCAGTGGTAAAACAGGGCAGATGGGTAGTAGACAATTAAAAACCTGTTCAGAGAGACGGCCTGGGGAAGGGCCAGAGGGGGGGGGACTTTAACAAGGACCTTTAAACACTGTGGTTTCAAGGCAGCCAAGCACCAAATGTGAGTGATTATTGGCTTTGCGAGTAAATAAAATGCCAGATTGGCAAGAACTATGAGAACTGAAGGATTACATAGTTTAGGTTGAATTTTTAGTTTTTTGACAGGTACAGTTTCATTGTGACACAGAGACACAGTTTAGCCGCGTTTCCACCGAAATTACCCGGAACAATTTGTACCAGGAACTTTTTTCCCAGGAACTTTTTTTGCCTCAGACCGGTTGCTTTCTGCGTTTACACCGCGGTCTAAAGTACCGGGAAGGTAAACTGCCCGCAACTGCTCCTCCCAGTCTGTGACGGACAGTAATCAGTTTTGAGCGCCACATTTATAATAAGTATGGAGGAGATTCAAACTGTGCTGCAGTTATGGATTGGTTTACTAACGAGGTAATTAACAAAACAAAATAGACGAGCACTGATACTAAAGCGTGTTCAGAAAGCTCGTATGCGTATAAAATTAGACAACGTATATGTTATCAGTTATTGTGAGATGCCTGGAACGAACGCGCAAAAAAAATTCCTCATTCGCAAATACGCTTAAAAGCCTGAACCCCGTCTATCAATACTACCTCATGAGCAGGGACTATCGGAGGGGGAAATATTTACCCGGACTTCATTTAGACCCTGGTTCCTGCGGTGTAAACACATCGAGTACCAGCCCAAAGTTCCTAGTTCCTGGGGAAAGTTCCTGCGGTGGAAACGCGGCTTTTGTCACAAATATGGCAATTTTTCAAAGGAAACATGTGAATAATTCTGTTGTCATACTAAACCTGTAATCTGGCTAGTAATAAATATTCATGTAAAATACCTAGATGTGGCAAATAATAATTTTGGATCCTGCAGACTTTGACTGATTTTACACATTCTTGACCATATCTTGGACCACAAAATCTATACAGGCAGGTATTGACTTTACAGAGCGAAGACACTGTGATTTAATGAGTGTACAGTTGTTGATGTGCAAGTAATGTTCGATATGTTAATTCAAGCCTTGCTGTGCCTAAAATCCATTATGAGACTCATACTCTGCTTGGCTTGAGAAAACAATCAGAGCCACAGAAGAAAAAAACCTTTTCTGTGAGTCCAGCGATGATGAGTTAGTTTGCATGGAGATTAGGTAGGTTTCACTCCAGAGATTATGAGCTATGAAGCATTGAGATATTAAAACATGTCTTGTCTTGTAACATGCTGGCACCCCTTGTGGTGCCAATGGAGATATAATTGCTAACCCTATTTGGTTACATCCCAGCCATTCTATTGCCAATAAACCACCTCTGCCAGAAGATAAAATAATTGCTTGGCTGCAGTGTCTGTGATTGGCTGGAAGAGCAGGTTTTGGTTCATGTGAGGTTAGTATACAATATTGGCTGCTTTCCTTATGCCATCCTATTTGACAATTGAAATTCAATTATTTTATTTAAAGCTTTTTGAGTGTGTTTAGGATGTTTGCAGGTCTTTTTTTGGGGGGGCTTGCTGCAAAAGTAATAATAACTACACAAGTACTTTTTAGTCACTTTTACCATTGTTACGGTTAAGCTCCGACAAATGGCATGCAACAGACTGGAAGTCATTCGCGAGGTGAGAATTACCAGTATTTTTCCCCTAAAACATTATTCTATGTAGAATTCGGAACCCTTGATATTAGCGACACCGGTGGCCAATAAGTGAACTGCAGCCTGCAACTTTCTGCTTGTGCTCGCACTTGTGCTTTCGTAATGTATAAGAGACTGAACGTGATTTAACCAGGTTCTTTTTCGTATTTTACTTAGGGGTGAAAAGAATACCTTTGCATTGATACACTGTTAACAAACATCCTGACACTGTTCACGCTGCTGAGAGCAATGTTTAGATGAATATGTAAATATGTGCACGCTTTCCTCTCAACAACAAAAATGACAGTAGTGAGAAAACAGCAGTTAAGAAAGCATCTGATCGTAGTGATATGGATATGTTTTCACCAGCATCATGTCGACAGATGAGGTAATTAAAACTACACTGTTATGATAGTTTGATTATAAAATATATTTGAGACTATAGACTATATTGATCTGGCTATGCTAGGCTTTAATTTGAATTAATCCCTTTTCTTTGCATTGACATTGGGTGGTTCTTTCGGCATTATCCTGAACATTGTATAAGCATTAATTTCATGTGTCACATAGAACAAAAAAAACGAGGCTCTTGGGAGTTCACATAAACGTCACATCGTTTTGATTTTCCCGTAAAGCCGAGTTACAAGCTGTACACACACTGGCAATAAAAAAGTGATTAATTTATGAAGATTCTTACATATAGCCCCTTTTAACACTATTTCTGTAAAATAGTGATTATGAATAAAAAATTTTTTTATCATTATTTACGTTGATTAGCTCTTGAAAACCTACAATGTTTTTCTTTCAGATGAATTGGGGGTCATTTGTTTTGTATAATCATACATTCATTATGTTCATTCAAATCATTAATTTTTACCATGGTTAATAAACGGAGGGTAATGGTTGCTTCACAAACAATTTTAAAGGATCTGTGCAGCTGGCACTGTGGGGGCGACATGTGACAATTGAATGCGAATGTCAGAGATGGTGAAAAAAATGCGGCTTTAGGGTTTTGAACCCCTTGCCTTAAGTATTAAAGCTCAATGCATAACTTTTTCCTCAGATTTGTGCTTCAGGCATGAATGATACCTCAAGGCAATTTTAGGGGTGAGGTGTGAGATCAGATGTGTTATTTTCACTTGGCGAACAATAAAACTGGCCAAGAGGTCCTTTTAAGGTTATATTGAAGGACTCAAGCCATTTAGAGACCAGAATATATTACAGACAAGGTGGGTTATTTTGAATTGGGCTAGTAGGAAACCACCTAGCAACCATCCTGAACACCGTAGCAACTGCTTAGAAATGCCATAGCACTGTGCTGGACAGTTTTGCATGCACAAGCACTGCTCACATTTTCTCCAAAAAAAAAAAAAAAATTTAAGTTTATCCTTGGTCTAATGATTCCCAAAATCTTTATATAAGCATATGTCGAGCTGGTGATGAACTCTAGTGATGTTCTCACCTATTTAATATGCTGTTATTTAATTTAAGCGAGTAAATGAGGAACCTTAGTGCAGGCACGAGGGAAATTGTGAACAAACAGAGAAGGTATGTTGAACAATTTCTCTTTGCTTTTGATCTTCCCTTCTGGGAAAGAAACTGCTGTTGCAGGAAAATCACTGAGAACTTTCAACATGATGAGGCAACTTAACTTTGTCGATTCTCCAGCTGCATTGCACTTGCAGACGTGTGTGTACGCAATCACATGCGTGTCCCTGTTTGCACCTGTCCGTGGGTTACCTTGGTTCTCCACAACCACTGTAAAGAAGTAATATCTCCATAGTTGGTCCATTAACTTTCAAATGACTTTTAAACAAATCCCTCCACCAGCCGCCCACCATCGGTTCTTTAATGAATTATTTTCCTCGTCTGTGTGCAGGTCCAGTCCCTCAAGTCTATTGATAGCTGATGGCAACGGAGATTTTCATTAAACCCTTATTAGCATTGACCCTACAATACATGTTGGGCGACTCTTCTTGGGGACTGTTCTGCTGACTCCAGGGATGGCTGTAGGCTTTTGGCACTCTCTGTCTAATTTATTGATGTCTAACGAGGCTGTTGAGCAACCCTGGCAGGGTTTTAGTATTCGTTTTCTTCTGAAGCATTGAAGGTTATGTCAGATGTGGAACAGCGGAGACGCTTGTTGATGGTGGATGCAAATCGATGCCTTAATGCTTTCAATTTAGAGCTTGTACAGTTTTTTTTATGTTGTTTGTGATGTTTAGTGTCCTGTTTTTGACATTGTTTTTGATTATTTACAGCTGTACTGAGAACAACGAGGCGTGATTTGTGAAGCTACATCAGTGTTATTCTTAAAACTAAAAAAACTTTTGAAGATTAAATAAAATACAAATATTGAATGAAAAATTTAGTTATAAGATAAGTTTGAATTTAAAATACTAAATTTGCTAAAACTGAATTAAAGCTAAATAAATTATTAAAAATGAATTATAAAAATATTAAATTAATAGATATTACAAAAACTAATAGAAATGACAAAAGCCCGTAAAATTACTAAAACTTAAAACAAAATAAAAACTAGTTCAAAATATCAGTGAATACAATAGTCTATAAAAAGCTCTAAAATAACACTGATAAACCTTTAAAATGTTAAAGGAGAATTCGAAAAATAAAGATTAAATCAAATTCGATGTGACGCTTCAAGAGTGACCACACAATGCTGACCTGGACCTCCTCAACTGTTTAGACTCCATCAATATGTGTTGTATCCAAAGAAACAATTAGTTTGTTCAATACCAAGACCTTAATGAAAAGCCATTGATTTGGTATTGGCAGTGACCGTGACCCAAGGACCTGTTGGTTTGTTTGCACTTAAAGTGAAAGATCAGCAACTTTTTTACCCAAAATATTCTCTCTCTTTCCAGATATGTGGATGATGTCATATCCAGAATTGGACGAATGTTTCCAGATATGTCAATCGAGCTTTTCCGGCCAAATGGGACATCAGCAGTTCTTTTGGTGAGATGCTCTGTGCTATACACATCAATTCAGAGTTGTTTGTCTCTGTACAAGGCCAAATTACAAGTTTTATATTTGAAATTGATTTCATTAGTTGTTTTAAACACATTCAAGCACAACTTGATGGCTTCTTATTAGTCAGTAAGTCAGAATAAAAAAAAGTTTAGTAGAAGAAGCAAGATTTAAGACTAGATAACCTGGAAAATAAGCTTTTGGAGGTCTAAACAAAATTGTAAAGCATACAAGTTTTTTTTTTTTGGTCTTGAAAGTATTCATTTTCTATAGTAGAGGAGAAAATATAATTTTGTGAATAGTAATGAATCTCAAGTATTTTATACAGTTATTTGTTGGTTTCCATTTCCACTGGCATTGATGAAGCAGGACAGCACAGAAGTGCACCCATGTAGAAGCCTTTTCTGACTAATGGTGTATAAGAGGTAATGGAGAGCTGGATGCCCTTGTATTCGGGGAGCAATCTCTCTGTTGACTGCTCTGTCAGTCTCCTTGTGAGTCGTCCCTGAGAACATCCCAGAGGGGCCTGGGATTGTTGACTTTTTGAGGAGTTCGCTCCACACTTTCAAAGTTTTGCGGGATGCATGCATGATAATGGAAGTAAGGACAGGCAGAAGAGAGTCGTCTATTAGAGCTGAACTCTACTTGAGTGATTTACATCAATCCTTTGAGCTGCATTAGGAGAAATGGTTGCGATTGGTGTTTTTCCCACAAATGGATCATTTTAATTTAGTGTTTGTCTATGCTAATTATTAGTTGCATGTGGTGTTAAGATAATGATGATGACCCTTGTGAGGCTGTATTATGGTGCTAAAATTGTACATTGGGAATTAACACTAGTTATTATTACTGTTGAAACCCTGAAATATTTCTGTTTTTCAGACAGTATTACTTTTTTATTGTTCCCTTAGTACTTTTCCTGTCTTCCATGTTCATTTAAATGAGTCATAGTGTTTAAGGCCTTAATCTGGAAGTTTGCTGTGCTGAAAACAACCACTGTTCTGTTGAGATTGAACGTCTTGGGGTACCAAAGACCCTATGTGTTAAAATAATGAAAAAATAATCATTTAAAATATAAATGTAACCGTGTCGATTAACAAGTGTTAACATATGAAAGTGTTATAGCTAAACGAAGTAATAAGATTTCTCATGGAGGGTGTTTGAAGCATGAACATTTTTTGTTTATAATCAATCAGTCCTCATAAAATAAGGAACAGTCATTAAGTATTAACCTGATACTTAAATATTAAATATGTTTTTCAAGCTTATAAAATGGCCTTTTGTTCTCTCGGACCCCAAATAGAACATGGGGGTTAATGCCTGGTTTGCATTGACGGGACAACAAATTAAATAAAAAATGTTAAGACATGAAAAGACATGAATAGGCAAAAAAAAAATATATATATATTCCATTCACCAATCAATGTTTAGGTTTCAAGCTTTTTTATCCAAACATTATTTCAAGATGATTCTCAACTACAGTATGTAATGAAAGTTATAACCGAATTATATGATATACCATTTTACTTTATGCAATATGCATCTAAACATGGCCATAAATGCCATTCCCGTGCCATGCATCGATACAGTGCATCTAAATTGCATATTAATGTGTTCCTGGGGCAACATTTAATGAAAAAATATCTCATATTTCATAAGAATATTGATATATAATTTCTTTCCCTATTCACTTCTTGTGTCTCCAAAATGCCTAATATGCCATGTGGTAAGTCCTGGTGTCCTCTACAGAGGTCATGAATAAAATGAATGCCTTGTTTTGTAACAGAAAGTCATATTCTGATTTGAAACCCATAACATTTTCCTGAGATGTTGATATACACTCAAAAAAATGACTCTTTGGTTGAACATGATTTAATCATGGACAGTGGTTCCACGTGATTGATTCAAGTTATTCGAGCACGATTGAATCAGGTTATTTGGACAAGACTGAACCAAGTTATTTGGACATGATTAAATCAAGTTATTTGGACACGACTGAATCAGGTTATTTGGACAAGACTGAACCAAGTTATTTGGAGGGCATGTGTTTATACTGTACATCTGAGTTGGTTTTTACACAGATAGTTTAATGGGTGTGAAACCGAACGTCTAACGTTAAACTAACTTTACATGAGCCGTGATCTTCTTTAAAGGAAGGAAAGGTAAAGTACTTCTTGGGTGCCGTGGTGGTAATACCATGGTACTGTATCAAAGTAAGTTAATGCCTTTGTTGTTTTATAGCAACTGTGACACTGATGTGATCTAATACTATAGAGTTCCCATAGTCTCATTATGATTAATAAAGTGTCATCATCATCATCATGGTGTTGTTGAGTCCAGCTTAATCATGGCTGAAGATCCTCAGAGGAACTTCCGCTCGGCGTATTATGAGAAAGTGGGATTCAGAGGAGTGGAGGAGAAGAAATCCCTGGAGATCGTGCTGAAGGACAATCCACTGGGTGAGATTCACAGACTGACCGATGCTGTCTCTGGTTTAAGACCAGACAAATTTGTTTGTTTGTTAAATTAATAACAGTTATCAATAATAATAAGAAGAATAAGAATTCGTATGATTTTTTTGTGTTTAAAGACCATGCAGAACAGTTTTACTTTTTTTGTTTTACTTTTTAACACTAATAATAACAGTTATTGGTATTTTTAGGATACATTTTTCATGCATTTTTAATTGTGGTTTAAAGTTCAATAAACATGCAGAACAGATTTTTCTTTTCTTATTTTGACTAATAATAACAGTTATTATTTTTCTTTATTATTTATTTCTTTATGTATTTATGTATTTTTAAATTGTTTTTACTAGTTTTGACACTATAAGTAATAATAATAATTTGAATGTTGGTGTAAGTGTTAAATTAACATGCAGAACAGTCTTTTATTTTCTGTTATTCAAAATAACAGTTTAAGTTATTCTTCTTCTAACTATTATGATTACTTTATTATATTTTAAATATTTTTTTTAATGTTGGTTTAACTGTTCAATAACATACATTATTGATATAGATTTTTCCTTTTTTACACTATAATAAATAATAATAATAATCGTACGCGCGCTACACACAGCCTACGACGTAGCTACGGCGGCAGTTCGACGCAGAAGTATAAATAGGCCTTAAGTGTTCAATAACCACGTAATACTGTTGACACATTATTTTTAATGTTGGATTAACTGTACAGAGACCATGCACAACATCATTTAACTACTTATTTTTCTTTTTGACACTATAATAATTACAGTTGTATTATTATTATTATTCTTTTATTTTGTATTCATTTTTAATGTTGGTTTAAGAGTTCAGTAACCATACAGAACAGATTTTTTAAGTTTTTGTTATTATTATTTTTTGTTTATCTAAAAAAACATACATAACAGATTTTTATTGTTTTGCCCCTTTTGACTTTATAAAAAATAATTATCATTATTGTTGTATTGATTTTTGTGATTTGATTCTACATAACCATGCAAAACTGATTGTGTCTTTTTAAACACAATAATACATAATAATTACTTGCAACACAATAATAATGATAACTCTTATCATAAGCATCATCTTTGCTTTGGTTTGTGTGTAAGTGTGGAGTGTGCGGCGCTCTGCGAGTAAACGTGTGTGTGTGTGTGTGTGTGTGTGTGTGTGTGTGTGTGGTGTTTTCAGATGTGGAGAAGTTGAGCACGTTCAGTCAGAGGTTTCCGCTGCCCTCCATGTCCGGATCCACGTGTGGAAAATCTTACTGGGTGAGAACATGAGTGATCATACTGTGGACTAGGGGCCCTATCTTGCACCCAGCGCAATTGACTTTGTACAGCGACGCATGTATCATTCCTATTTTGCACCCGACTTTTCCCTCCACAGACGCACGTCGGTAAATGCATTTGCGCTCCCCGGGGCGGTTCAGCGCAAAGAGGAGGCGTGTTTCGGCGCAAACGTTCCCTGGTGCTATTTTGCAGGTTTAGAAAACAATTCCGCCACTGACCAGGAGAAACTTATTCTAAAGCCAGTGGCGCGTTGTGCATGTTATTTTGGATTTGGTAAAAATGGCTTTAGAAAGATGGCAGGATCATTATTTTATTAATACACAGAGATTGTTAGGTCTATTAGTTAAATACTTTTGCAATCTTTGCATTATAAAGATTATAATGATCATTATATGCCAACGGTGACAGTTAAAAAATGTGAAAAAGCACTTCTTGTGTTTTTTACCCCAAGTTTGCATGCCTGTAACTCAAGAAGTATTAAAGATATCTTAATATACGTTTAGATTATAATTCTTAACAAACTTGTCTTTTGGTGTCTTAATTTTTGCCCAATGTAGTTCATTTCCAAAGATATGGGGATCTCAATGTGGCTCCATGAGTAAATTTTTAATTTTTCAATGTAGAGCAAATCATTTTAAAACGTATCAAATTTGTTTTCTATCAACACAATTGTACACAATTGCAGGTGTCCATAGTATGGAAAAAAAATTCCCATATGGAACAGACAACAAGATAGTGTCGGCCCGGATTCGGCCCACATCTAGTATGAGTTGAATCATGTACCAGATGTGGTCCGGATCTGGACTGACACTATGTTGCTGTCTGGGAAGTCAATGGGACCCATCAACTGTTTGGTTACAAACATTCTTCAAAATATCTTGCTTTGTGTTCATAAGAACCAACAGATACATTGAGTTATAGGGAACTTAATTTGTAGCATAAATTTACTTAGCCTAGTTCACTCATGAATGGACTAATGTACTTGACCAAAATAATCTGATCTATTTGAGTTCAAATTAACAGCCAGTATAGCACAAACTATATATATTTAATTTGTCTTGTCAATTTAATGAACAATATTAGGCTACTTGTCTTCGGCATCATTGCTCATTGAGCAACACAAATACATTTGATCACCTTTCAATATTATATCTCAAGTTAAGTTATATCTTCCTTACTGTAACATCACATACAGAACTCAATTGTACATGATATTCTTGATATAAAAGGATTTTAATTTCCTTTCATCAGCAAAAAGTTAAGGCCACCTTCACACAGCAGCAGAATACGGGTGTCAGTCCTGGATCCGAGTCCTTAATACGGTTTTGTTCACACACAGTTCAGTTATTTACAGGACTGACAACCGTATTCAATAACCGTACATTTTCAGGACTCACAACTAGGGTTGGGAATCGAAATTCGATTCCAATTCTGTATTTAGATTCTTAAGGGCAGGAATCAGATACTTGTTATAGAATAAAAACTTTGATTCCTCTTGTTTGCATTTTAATGTTATTTTAAACCATTCAAGCACAAGAAGACCTTCACACTGTTTTCTGTGCTGCACAAACATCCAGAAGGACGTGCGCACAAGAGCCGTCTCTCGTACTGAATAGTTTTACATTTGAAATGTTTTACATTTGATCACATGTTTATGTGCCTGAATACCTGAAAATCTTAAAACACTGTTTATTGGACTGTTTATTTTGTTCAGTGGTATTGTAAGAATTGAGAAATTACAAAATGCCGGACAGTCTGGTTGAAGAGCGACCAGACCCTGAGAGAGGACAAAGGACCTCTCTGGAAATTACCATTTAAACTCACCATTTGTGAGGCAAAGTCTCACCTCCGAAACATCCTAATCTACATCTCTCCCCCTCTTCCCCACTCCCCCTCTCTCATGCTGAGACCCAAGAAAGTGTATAGTTTTAATGTGAATGATTACCACAGAGTATTTTTCATGTTTGGTATCATTTGAAATGTCTCAGTGCGACTAGTACAAATGTCTCATTTCCAAATAAGTAAAACAAAGGTAATAAGGTTTTTAAGAGTTTAAAGATAACTGACATACAATGGAAGGTGATCTCCTGGCAAATGGTCACATACCCCCAAAAGGTTTCAACTCTGAATGCAAATTTCTTTTGTTAGCACATGTTTCCAAGTGAAAGAGGTTCTGACTATATAATGAAATGCAGTAGAGTATTCAGGGCCCCTTCTGTACCTCAGATTGGCCCGTGAGGCTGAGAGTGAGATCTCTCAGCCTCATGTATTTCTTAATGTGGGTTGCATCTTCTCTTTATCCCAGATCATTTGATATTTTGTATCGATTATCTTGAAATGATTATGAAATTGGCATGATACATTTACCTGTACAATTGTTACATTTGATTATTCTAACCGACTTTGACATTATTTTCATTAAAGAGTTAAAAGGAATAGTCAAACATTCGCTCACAATTAGTGATCCAAAGATATCATTAAAACCTTTTCATTTATGGAGTCAGATGAAATAACAAGAGAATATTCAAATGTATTACATTTAATCAAAAAATACTTTGCCTCGAGAAAAGGACAGTAACATGTTAAGACCTTCCGCGCAGGTCGAAGCCGGCTTGGGCCGATCGGGCGCGAGCTTACAGTATTTATTTGTGCGATTGCTAATTTGTTTATCTGTTCTTTTTAATTACTGAGTGTTTACTTGTCTTTAATAATCCTTGACATTTATATAAGTTAGGCTAGTTGTTTTTGCTGTGGTATTTTAAACCCTTGTGTAAGTGTTCTTTAGCCTGTTGATTTTTGCTCATGGTATTCAGCCACAGTCAAATGTTTTACAATCATAATAAAATAAACGTGAAAACTTTTGTGGTGATATGTGGTATCAAACCAGCATTGAGTCCAGTTCAATATCAAGAACAGCTGATAACATAACTAATGAACAATACTGATCTAATTACCATGAGACATAATATTTCCTACGTAATTATTTTCTACTTGCAGAACTCTTTTATTCTGCATGCAGAGCGACAAATTAAGAGGATATGTGCACAGCAAGTGATACTGTAATATTACTTTTATTGTAAGACAACACTGCAAAGGATAACAAATGCATCTCAAATGTCTATGATGTACATTTTCTTTTACATTTGAAATTTTAATTATAAAAATTACATTTTTACTGTATGTAGTGGTCAAAACAATTAAAATAGTTTGAACTCACTGACCCACCACCAGCATTATAACTAATATTTTTTTTAACTTATTTTCTCTCTCTCTTCCTTAACACATTATTTTCCTCGGAAAATGTCGTGTAGTCCCTACCAGCCGTTTGTTGTAGTCCTTAAAAAGCAATTTCTTTAAAAGCAAATATCTCCCTTTGCTTTGAATTTTGAGCATTGTAACTTTGCAGATGTTGTTTATGCTCAAACAGCAACAATACACAATAACTAAAGTTAGAAAAGTGAAATCATAATCAATGACCCCTTTAAGTCAGTTCAGTGATGGTTCATTTTTGTTGTAAAAAAAAAGTTATTAATTTAGTTCATTTTTATATATAGCCGCTCTGGAGAAAACCGTTATGTCATTGTCCAGCTTAGTTCAGGTCTCATATATGGTCTCAGTGCAGACAGATCAATAATATTGTTGAATATTAAATGTCCCCACCTAAGCAAGCCAAAAGCCAAAGGTGACATCATGCTCTATTTGTGTTGCAGGTTCTTCTCTCTTTTCTATTCTTTTTTATATTCAGCCCTTGCAATGTGAAAAAGACTACAGGCGGTTTTGCCCCCGGGATCTGGTCATCGCTTTTAATGAACAATATCCCATGAGTTTTTCCACTGAACTCCACTTGGAATCTCTCATTTCTCTCCCCAAATCCTCCCCACATATCTCTGGTCTATTTTTGCACAAACACTTTAAGCCTTTTTTCCTCCTTGTTTTTTCACTTCCAATCCCTTCTAATGTGTTTCTAAAGTAGGGACATGCAATATGCAAGATATGAAATATATATGTACTGTAAAATAAAATAAAAATTGAGTAATAAAAATGACCATACTAATATTTCCATCTTAATTTCCATCAAGCTTTCTGTCAAAATGAAAAACAGAAAACATTTTTGCTTTGTGTCTCTTTTTTTTATTATTATTCTGTAAATGGCAGAAACATTCCTGTTAGCACTTAGTAGCATTTCCCATTATGTACAAGAATGTGTGGTCGTATGCAATTGAACTAAAGAATATTCTGATACTGTTCGGATAAAAAACACATGCTAATGGCAGATGTAAAAGGAGTCTTATTTTCCCCAATGCTGATGAAGTGCACGCAGACGTTTTAGAAATGAGTTGAAAAGCAAACAGCAGAACGCTTCGGCTGAAAATGAAACTTATTTTAGTCTCGAGCAACTTGAATGAGGATCCATTTTTCTCAAAGGAGAGGTCATGGAGAGCAGGACGCTTGGCCACGTTCTCGCCTGGCTTCTTTCCTTCCTTGTTCGCAGCTGATTTGAGATCTCACATGTTGCTTAGAAACTGTTTCTTTTTTGTCCAATCTCTTAGTTTTTGCCATTTTTCCCCTCCCTATCCGCGGCCCACTCTCACTCCAAATAAAAAAGTACCATCTGCCACCATTGCGATCCAGTCGTTTGGGGATGCACTTAAGATCAGCTAATGAACCTTTTCAGGACGCCCTGACGCTTACCACACTCGAAGTCAACTTCTTTTCTTCCTAGTATTCATGTTCCTTTGGCCCCAGGCCAGTAACTTACTTTCCAACTAGCTTGTAGCTGAAAAGAATGCCCAGAATAGCTATTGACGCTACTAACTGGCTTCACACACTAGGGTTACTGCGGGTGTTTTTTGTTTCTTTATTTCTTGAGAAATTGCTTGAGTCGCATTTGCCAGCTACTATTTACAAATTCTCTTGTGCTGAAAAGTTCAGGTTTGATGAGAGCAAGTTATGCTTTTTGAGGTTGTTTTTCTTTTAGCATGTTTTGCATCAGCCATTTAGACATCAGTTGCGTGTTTTAAAGAAGATGGGAGATATTAACGTCCGTGTAGAAGGATCAACTGTGCTTCTCTGTGCAAAACTATTTTGTTTTATCATAAACTACAATGCTTAGTTTGATGCATGAACAAAAACTCAAGTGATTTAACAGGTACAAAAATCCAGCATGGATTACAAGTACTTTATAATTGAGAGATCTAGAGACATGTACATTTTGAAAAGATGTTACTTGGATAAATCATTACTTTTCCATAAGGTTTAAAAAAAAAAAAAGTATCTTACACGAACTGATACAGAATTATGCATCAAGTAATAAGCATTTAATGTGTGGCGTATATTGTGTCCACAGCTTCTTTTGGAAACATTTTGTGGTAAGAAATAAAAAGACAAAGAGGAAAAGTTACTCAGCATGTGGGGAAAAAAATATGTGTGTGAAGTTTCTGTGAAGTTCTGTGCCTCCCCCGGCAAGTGATCAGTGGTCGTTTTATTGCTTCAACACTCAGCAGGACTCTCATGAAAAGAGAAGAAAGACCAGAAGGAAAATTCACTCTATGATAATCTAAATATCTAAAACTTTTCCCAACACTTTATTTTATTTTGTTTTATTTATTTTAGAATTATTTATATTTATTAATTGATATATACTGTAACTCCTGTTGGGCCATTATATTCTCATAGTTTATTTTATCTTATTTTATTTTATATTATTAAATTGTTTATAATTTAATAAAAAAAAATATTTTAGAGAAGGCTAATTTATATTTATTCAGTTGTATTTCACTCATGTTGTTGGAGTGAAATCATCATGTTCTTGCATTTTTATTATATTATATTTATTTATAATTAGCTAAAACTTATTGTAGAACTTATATTATTTAAAAAAAAAATGTCAATCTCTAAAACAATCATAAAATGTTTCTCAATTTATTTTCTTATTATTATTTTTTACTTTTTGCTTTTTTGATGTTTTGTTTCCAGAGAGTTGCGTAATACTCAATATAGGATATATGTGCTTGTTGTTGTTGTTTTTTGTTGTTTTTTCATATACTAGCATTCTTTACTAAGTGCATGTTTATAAGGAATTCATTTTCAGTGATCAAAAATAACTTAAATGCTTTCGTCTTTGGGCGTCTAAGTTGCCTCTCTGCCTAGAAAAATAATATTTCAATTTACATTTGGGAGAACTATGACTTTAAAGGCTGTCAGGGGTAATGGATTCAGGCTGTGAGTGCTGGTGTCGGCTGCCAGCGCCAAGCGGCTCCGGGCACAGGCCAGGCGTTCAGCTACTCTGACAGACATGAATTTAATAAGCAAACCTTAAAGCGGGAAAAACATGTGTTGCGAGGGCTCGCGGAGTACGAACGGGTCTGAATGAGTATTTCTGCTGGATCTTGACATGATTGATCAGACTTTCTTTTTTCCCCACTGTCTTGTGTATGTGTGTGAACTTGCCAGTGTGCCATTCTCTAGATATCTGTATACTTGTCTGCTTGATGTCAGGTGATTGAAGGAGCCTCAGTGGTGGGGTATTTAAGGGATATTTTCCTAAAAATTTTCATGGACTCTGCCTGTTGTTCCAGACCTTTGAATCAATCTATCTATCTACCTGTCTATCTGTCTGTCTGTTCGTTCTACATGCATAATCCCTGTATATCACTCTTTCTTTGTCTAAGAATGTAAGCATTTGTTTGTGGTTTTGTGTATTTTTTCTTTGTTTTTATAGTCTGGTTTTAACACTAACAGAATAGACCAAAGTAGTATTAGGCTACTGTAATTATTTGCAATAATTACACTTGCATAGCTTGTAAAAAATATATTTGTTTATCAAGTAGAGCTTTCATTATTCCTCGATTAAATTCGAGTACTCGTTTAAAAAAAAAATCCTCGATTGAGATATACCCGTGTTGATTAAAGCTACAATATGTAAAAATTTGGCCGCTAGGGGTCGCTAACCTCTTACTATAACAAAGGCGTAGGTTGATGACGCAGTGATAAGTGGAATGATGGGACTTGCTGTCATGCTGATGGATCTAATATTGTTTATGGATGAGTGAAAACATTCATGTTTTTTAACATAACTGTGGTATGAAGCAGGTCGCGATTGCTAATGAGAGACCGATATCAGCGCCACACGCGAGTCATAGTTATAATGTTATTCTAGGTGTTAGTTTGTTTGCTATATGAGACTAGCAGTAAGCTAGATCAACATTAGAATAACATACTGATCATATTCTAACATTTCATCATGTTGAGCTATATAACATTGATTTGTTTTATGT
>FLSR01000088.1:47089-67110 GCA_900092035.1 Leuciscus waleckii
ATTGACGCTAAAGGGTGCCATGTGCGTTCGATGTAGACGAAATGTCAAAAGCGTCAGTATTATGACGCCCAAGGATGAGAATGCGTTGGACATACACAGCTTACAAAGTACTCTGAAAAACACCCAATGAAGGAGAAGATTTTACAGACAGGGCAAGGTCATTCCAGAGCCTAGGAGCTGCAACAGCGAATGCCTGATCACCTTTACATTTTAAACGAGATCGCAGAACCATGAGGAGCAATTGATCATTTGAGCGCAGAGATCTACTGGATTGACAGCGACTGATTAAATCAGTAACATACTCTGGTTCTAGGCCATGCAGAGCCTTAAAAACATACAAAAATGCTTTGTAATGAATTCTGTATCGTATGGGTAACCAATGTAGTTTGATTAACACAGGAGTAATATGCTGTCTCTTCTTAGTACGCGTTAAAAGTCTGGCAGCTGAGTTCTGAACAAGCTACAAACGAGAGAGAGAGGCCTGACTCACACACAGATACAACAAATCACAGTAGTCCAAACGGGATGACACAAAGGCCTGAACAACCTTCTCCATATCTTCAAAAGAGAGGATGGACTTCAGTTTAGATATTGATCTAACATGGAAAAAACTATTCTTAACAACAGCATTGATTTGCCGGTCAAATTAAAGCTGAGAGTCAAAAATGACACCAAGGTTCCCTTTCGTTCAGTCACTACGAACTACGTCAGTGAATGATGAAATGGAGGTTTCGCATAGAAGCCTATCACCTTCGAGTCCTTACAAAACGAGCCAATGGCAAAACAATGCCGTGAGTCTGCAGAATTTGCATAGCGCAACTCCGCCCCACCGCGTGGGTATCAAGGATTTAAAAATCTCGTATTATGTTTTTGCTTCGGAGCCGAGTGTTTCTCACTTCTCTCCACTGCAAGCTGTCTACGAGTTCTAGATACGAGACGAGCGACTCTTCAGCGGGGTTGGTGTGACGGCGTGTTCCAGCGAGATCTCATTTCTGCTGTGTTTCACAGTGTGTGTTTTCTCCCTCGGCGCTTGAGCACTGCTGTTGAGTTTTATCCTCTCTAAAAGAGCTGCATGCGGCGCATCTTTTTAAAGATGTCTCGCCCGTGTATTTCTGGGTGCGGTAGACAGATTAATTCTGCTGATGGCCACGAACGCTGCCTGGCATGTTTGGGATTAAATCACGCTCAGGCAGCATTCGTGGATGCATCATGTTCTCATTGTGGGAACATGACCATTGCAATGTTGCGATGGCATACCCCAATCTATTCTCTCCACGAGAGGGGATACTTTGGCTGGTGGCCAGGGTGATCTGAGGCTGTTGGTGTGGAACAACCCGACGAATTCTCCTCGGGCCACACCCCCCTCTTGCACATTGCAACCCGTGAGGTTTCCGGATGATGACGCTGCCAGTCTTGTGGCGGGCCCAGCATTTAATTCGGAGCCCCGGCAGATGACGTCATGTCTATCGTTGCATAACAAGGTAGGCTTGAGTCATCTGGAGATGAAGACTCGGCTGTGCTGCCTCCTTCGGGGGTGCCAGCATTGCCCGAGTCTGATCCAGAACTGACTGCCATACTTTCCTGGGCAGCCGCGAGCATCGGGATTGTGTGGAACCCTCCGCCATTTCCCGAGCGCTCAAGGCTTGATGATTGGTTTTTAGGTCAATTGGTCAATTCCTTTCTTCCCGGAAGTGCATGAAGAGGTCATGAGATCGTGGATGTCTTCTTTGACTCGCGACTGCTCAGCGACCTCTTCCGCCTTCTCTGCCCTCGATGAGGTCGCGGCCAAAGGGTACACTGGGGTCCCCTCAGTGGATCGTTATGTGGCGATGCAACTGTGTCCCCAGAGCGCCTCCACCTGGCGTGGCGACCCTAAGCACCCCTCCAAAGCCTGTAGGTTGTTGTCTACTCTGGTGGTGAAGACTTATAGAGCTGCAGGGCAGGCTGCCTCCTCACTGCATGCTATTGCCATCCTCCAGATCAGCAGTTTAAGACATTCAATTCGTAAGCACATAACACAAGTAACACTTCTCTTTAAAATACAAACAAGACTTTATTGATTATTCTAACACATAAAACTAATATCTAACACAAACACACGCACACACATTCATACGAGTTGCAGAAAGAACGAGAGTGAGGAAAGAATAAGTTTTAAGAGTGAGATGATGAAATCCCAAGTTTCTATTATGCACTTATAAGACCTGACCTGAACGAACCATCAATCATCAATTTAACCCTTCTATCGTTTCTTAGGCGGGTTATTAAATATATATCAATGCACCAGTTCAGCTTAAAAGTCTGGAGGCTACTTGTTTGTTTTTGTTCCTTTTGGGGATTCCCGTTTGTGGTCATAAAAAGGGGTTTCCCGGGTTCATTGGCTGGTGTCTCTGGATAGATGTCTTGGGCGGCCAATCACGTGGTGTGCTGGCTGATGTATGGAAAGTCTTTGAAGTGGGAAGCAGGATTTGCAGTCGAATCGTGGACCGAAACTTTGTAGCAAAACTTAACTTAGAACCGAGACTCACAACGGAAAAGAAAAGAAAACTAAGAAAAGAAAGAAAATTGAGACGAGAGTAGTTAGATGGCTTGAATGAAGCTGTTTAACCCATGTTCTTCTGATCTTGATTTGGGTTCTTTCGTCTGCTCATCTACATAGTTACTAGTCTGCCTGGTTACTCCGTCCTGGCTTCTCTATGACTTTTTTAATCTACTTTTTCTTTATCTATCTTCTTCTGCCGCCCAAAGCTTTGTTCGGGTCCTAAGATTTTAAACTCAAATGTTTGTCCAGCCTCCTGGATGAGTTCTGACCAATAGACACTGTGTTTACTTGAGAGGTGGCATTTTCTTCACTTATCATCGTAAATCATGCATTATCTGTGATCCCCTTACTCTCCAAGCTCTAGCAGAGAGTACAGAGGCCACAGTTTAGACATCATTACTATTATAAGAATACAAAACATTTTACACAGATTTCAATCAAGCCATATTTTGAATCAAGAACATACGATCATACTGATAGGAAACAAGACACACTTTCATTCAAACATCTAACAGTTACTGACTTATATGGGATCTAAGCATATTAGACACACATATAGGTTGTAAACACAATATAGAAGTATGTAGTTGAACGATGTTTGATTATAAGTCCATCAAGAATTGTTTTGGGGTGATTTTATGTATTTTTATAGTTTAAAGTCTCTGTCTCTTTGGTTTTAAGAGATTTTAACCTTGGGAGTTCCTTGAGAGTTATCATTGAGAGTTCCTTAAGAAGAAGGAGGTCTGTTTTGTATATCTGTCGTGGGATCGAGCAACTTCTGCTGTTATCTTGATCGAGCTCTAAACGGTGCAATCTCTGAACCAATCAGTCTTTTCCAAACCATCTAACATTGAAAAGTTCTTCCTTTAGTTGGACTCATCTCTTTGAAGCTTGCATGGCCATAAAGTTCTTAGCTGGGGGTTTTTCGTTGGTTAGCGTAGACTGGCTGGAGCCTGGATTTTATGGTTCTGGATTGGTGATTTGGGGTCTGGAATGTTAAGTTCCGTGTGGAATTATGTTTGAACAAATCACCTGTAAGATTCATTTGTGTTTGGTTCGCCCTCAAACCCTACATCACTGACTAAGGTTTATATGCGATTAAAAGCCTAAATTCAATCTGTTCACCATAAAGGCCATGGCGACGGCAGAGCAACGACTGAACAAGGCGGAGCCACAGGGATAAGGAAGCCTGGTGAAGTCGTAGGGACGATGGTCACAGGTGGAGCTGAGGGAGTGAGTAACCAAGGTGGAGCCAACTGGTCAACGGGCCGAGTTGGAGTTTAGTTGGTCTCTTGACACTTAACTCCTTAGCATTAGTTTTTCTCTGGCTGCTGTAACTGTGAGTTCGTAAAACATTATAGAATTTTCTAAAATTGTTATGGCAAGAAAAAGTCAAGAATAAGATGATCAGGTGTTTCTGGCTGTTGTGATGATGCCATAATCATTTTGGACATGTCTGATCCTCTGATCTCATCCTGTGTATAAGCTTTGAATTTATGGTTGCTTAAATTGTATCCTATATCTGTAAATCAACAACATAAAATACAATGGTTGTGTAATCAGTTATTCTGAAGAATAACTAAATCATATAGTGCATTAAAACATTTTGAACTCATATTTGTCTTGATCACACACAGACATCAACAATCAGCACATGAATCTCGTCAATGGTGACAATCAAAAGTTTCATGTCACAATGCATGCTGGGTTTCATGGTTACATTTCATTCATTCTTATATGTCCAATATAATTGCATTTACTATTCCCATCTTTTTTTCCACAATACATTTACAATGTGTTTTACCAAATTGAGGAGTGAAGCAGGGCGTCGTTGTAGATCAACCAAACGCAGGTCGTTTGTGAGGCGGCTGGTTCTGACGTTCATGTGCAATGTGTGTAACGAAAGCTACTTATTTTCTGAGTTAAAATAGTTAAAGTTTATAGTATAACTATTGTTTAATGTATTTTATACTTAATTTTATACTTATGTATAATACTCAAAAATACCCCGATGAAAATGAACCATGCTTTTACTATAGTAAAAGTGTAGTAACCATGTTTCTTTGGTTGGACTGATAAAGTTAACATTTGTACAGCCACAGTATTACTACAAATAAGTCAGTGTGGTTAAAATCGTAGCAAGTCTTGAATTTGTTAACTCAATGCATGGTACTTACCAATGCATGTTAAAGAACATTAGCCTGAAGGTTAAGTTCACCCAAAAATGAAAAGTCAGTCATCATTGATTTACCCTTAAACTGAAATCAAATCACCAATCCAGAACCATAAAAGAAGGCTCCAGCCAGTCTACACTAAGCATTTTACGGCCATGGAAACGGAAGAACTTGTCAATGTTGGATGGTTTGGAAAAGACTGATTGGTTCAGAGATGGCACAGCTCAGTGCCCGACCAAGGGTTGCTTGACCCCACGACAGATATACAAAACAGACCTCCTTCTTCTTAAGGACCTCTGAGTGACTTCAAGGTTGAAATCTCTTAAAACCAAAGAGACTGAAACTTTACTCATAAAAATACATAAAATCATCCCAAAACAATTCTGGATGGACTTACTAACAATAACATGACTTATATGGGATCTAAGCATATTAGATGTTGTAGACACAATATAGAATTATGTAGTTGAACGATGTTTGATTATAAGTCCATCAATAATTGTTTTGGGATGATTTTATGTATTTTTGTAGGTAAAGTCTCAGTCTCTTTGGTTTTAAGAGATTTCAACCTTGGGGTCATTGAGAGTTCCTTAAGAAGATGTAGGTCTGTTTTGTGTATCTGTCGTG
Organism: Leuciscus waleckii; assembly: GCA_900092035.1. Lineage (NCBI taxonomy): Eukaryota > Metazoa > Chordata > Actinopteri > Cypriniformes > Leuciscidae > Leuciscus > Leuciscus waleckii. The sequence goes on from FLSR01000088.1 coordinate 52,433, forward strand.
GGATCCAGCAACTTCTGCTGTTATCTTGATCGAGCTCTAAACGGTGCCATCTCTGAACCAATCAGTCTTTTCAAAACCATCTAACATTGACAACGTTCTTCCTTTAGTTGCTTTAGTTGCCCATAAAGTTCTTAGCGTAGACTGGCTGCGCCTGGATTTTATGGCTCTGGATTGGTGATTTGGGGTCTGGAATGTTGAGTACTGTGTGGAATTATGTTTGAACAAATCACCTGGAAGATTCATTTGTGTTTGGTTCGCCCTCAAACCCTACAAGGTTTTCATCTACTCTGGTGGCAAAGACCTATAGAGCTGCGGGGCAGGCTGGCTGCCTCCTCACTGCATGCTATGGCCATCCTCTTGGTCTACCAGGCCAGGGTGCTCAGAGACATGCACAAGGGTAGGGCTGATCCAGGGCTCATGGAAGAGCTGCGTTCCGCCACCGACCTCGCTCTACGGGCGATGAAGGTGACGGCACACTCCCTGGGTCAGGTGATGTCCACATGCGTGGTCCAGGAAAGACACCTCTGGCTTAACCTGGCTGATATGCAAGAGGCTGAGCGAACCCCGTTCATCAACTCCCCCATATCCCAGGCTGGCCTCTTCGGCGGCGCGGTCAAGGACTTTGCCCAACAGTTCTCGGCTGCCCAGGAGCAGACCAGCTGCTGCCTCCACCCAGCCGCCGGCTTAGACGCCTCAGTCCGCTCGCCGCTGAGGGCGCCCAGCAGTGGGAGCCACAGGAGGGCGCCCTAGCCCGTACCAGCCCCGCAGCCTGCCAAACGGCAGGCGAAGCACTGCTTTACAACTACTGTACCGCACAACTTAAAATTGGTTTGACTCTCTTTCTACAATTTCTGCTTCCAAACATCTCATGCAGCTCCAGTTAAAGAGACTATGTAAAGACAGTCAAATTTAAAGAACAGAGTGAACACTTTCCTGAAATAAGCCTGATTGGTAATGTTAATTGAAAGACACTGATGAAACCCAAGGAATAGCAAATCTAATAAATCAAGACATTGTCAGACAATACAGGGCCTTCAGACAACATAGTCCTAACAAGACATGGAGAGGGAATGAGAGAGTCTGTTGGGATACCAGTGCTGCTGAACCACACACAGAGCTCATCATGTCCAAGTTGAAGGCTCTGCAACCAAAACAAGGTGAAGGGGAAAGGATCAGCAAGGAAACAAATCAAGAAAACAAGCCTTGGCACTGGCTTTCTTACAGAAAAGTGAGTGAGATGTTTGACAGAGGAGAATCCAATAAGAGTGCTGTTGGCTGAGCATTTCAATTACCCAGTGGGGAAGCAAGCAGACATGGAGAGGTATCAGATGATGGTTTGACATGCTGTTGGTGGACAGGTCTCAGCAGCTGCCCACTCCTCCAGCCCTCAGGGCAGCTATCACTGTAAACACACTGCCATAACAATGGACACCACCAATGCAGGCATGGCAAGAGCAGCTTCCTAAAAAGTTATTTGCAGCCCGTTCTGCCTGCGCTCCTACACACCCACATTCGCTAGCTAAATCTGAGGGATGCCGACATTTTTTGTATTTTGATGGGAGTTTTTTTTAAAGATGGTATTACTTCTTGGCGTCCATGTGTAATGGTTTTCAAACATTAGCATAAGCTGATGTTACACATTATTGTCAGGGGGCTGTGAGCAAGTCTGTTCAGCATTAATACTTAATGTACCCGACAGCACCTAATGCAAAAAACAAACAATCAATTTGATTATGCTGTGTTTACTTTTAAATAACATGCTGAGCGCTTCCATGGAGGACTGCCATAAGCCACCTGCACTGCTAAAGGTCACAGATGGAATTGGCTCTACCCCTGACAATAAGATGATGAGCAATGGTGATGTCAAGAGCTTTTTTTCCTTGCACTCTTTTCTTCATTTTCAAATAACCAGATTGCGCGCTGCAAAATGCACTTTGACCAAGGCCAGACAAAGGGTACTAACCTGATTGTTAAATGTTAACCCCGCACTGATATGATTTTTCATTATTTTGTGATTTTCTTGGAGTAGGTCAAAATAACGTTTGTTATGGAGGTGTGGTGACTGGAAATCTTCACAAGCCACAGAAGGAATGGTGCTTTAGAAACATTCATTAAATAGCAACGGTTGGTTGCTGTAATTTTTTGTATCAAGCTTGTGATTGGATGTTTATTTTAGTTAAATGCCTTGGTATATATGACCTAAATCTTATATGATAACTTATTTTTATATTCTAAGTAGTGCTGTGCAATGATTAATCATGATTAATCGCATCCAAAATAAAAGTTTGTGTTTACATAATATATGTGTGTGTACTGTGTATAATTATTTTGTATATATAAATACACACACATGCATGTATATATTCAAGGTTTTTATATATATTTTTTTTTTTATATATAATATAAATTATGTATAAATATATAAACAGTATACTATTTCTTAAATATATACATGCATACAGAATGTGTGTATTTAAAGTATACAAAATAATTATACACAGTACACACACATATTATGTAAACACAAACTTTTATTTTGGATGCTAATCGGGTTTAATTGTTTCCCAGCACTAATTCTAAGATATTAATTTGATCATACATTAACTCATCTTGACTTGTTTGGGATATGTGATTTAGACTGCATTTCAACTGCTTCTTCATAAGTCAGACTCTCAAATTGTCATCAGATTGCAAGTGCTGCCTGAAAGAGACTTTGTTGCTGCTCACATTTGATCACAGTTCAAGGTGACCGGTTGAACTCATATAGCAGTAATGTGAAAGTCCCTTTTCAGGAATGTCAGGGGTGATGTTTTATCTCCATATAAATGTGCTCTCTGAGTGTTTTCAGAGGCTGCCTTGCCTCCTTTTCTCAATAATTATGGTTCTGATGATGCATTCTCCACTGGAAAATAATTGTGACTAAAGGCTGTTACCGTCTAAAATCACATCTTCATAATCACACATTGGAGATATACAAACAGTGCATCTGGAGAATAAATGCTGCTTCTTTTTTTTTTTAAGTAGCCAAGAGACTTATTGACACTGATGGTGTGTGTTGATGAAGATGAAGGGGGAGGAAATTACTGGACAGCAAACAGATGTAGATGATCTGGCTGCTTTTGGGTCAGTTGTGGAATTACATTTTTACTAAGATCATCTGAGGCTAAAATCCATTAAGGTTCAGGAGATTTTCTGTGAAGTCATGCATGTACTTACCATCTGCTGTGTAGCAAGGGCATGCTTCACAAGTGCTGCTCGGAATGTCTTGATTAAGTTCTTATCACCTTAAAATGCCTCTGTTGGTTAGTAAGTAATTATGATATAATCTAACATGGCTAAAATATTTTTGATTAAATAGCACGCATTTTTTAAAGAATGATGTGCAGAGATAAATCATTTATTTAAAAAAAAGCTCAGTAAGATTCTAATAAAAAATAAGAATTGTCCATTTTGATATCATGGTGAACCATGAAATCAACATGTGTTGTTATTTTTTATTTAGGCAATCTTATATTATTTTAAATCATTCTATTTTTTAAATCCATGTGCCCTCATGATCTTTAATAAAAAAATAAAAAATCCCCTCCCTCTTGCAGCGAAATCTCATCTCTTCTCTGATGTGTTTAGGGCGGGACAACCTGTCACTCACATGACATCACAGCAATAGCGAACCACAACCATCCAATCAATTTCCAATGGACAAAATCAAGTCCCACCCTACATTTTTTTTCTTGTACAAGAAACCGTTTCACTCGGATATAGGAAGGAAAAAAGTAGTGCAACTTTCATTTCATGCCTACTTTAACTATGGGCACTTTTGGCCTTGCCATTTTTTAAATTAAACTATTTTCATACTCTTCGAAGTTGTTTTTTAATGTGTAGACTACACTAAGACTAATTTCATAACTAGCATTTTTGCATTTTTCTTGGCTGGAAATGATGCTCAATAAATCTGCTGAAATTAAAAACATATAAACCTCATTGGTGCTCGTGCCATGGCGCCATGACTTTGTCACTTGACACGCAGAAACTAAGGTTTGACGTTAGAAGACTTATGAAATAGATGTATGTAGCCTACCTTTGTTTGCCTTAAAAATATATAATTATAATCTAGCTTCGAATGTCTCATTTTGTGTTTTGTGAAAAGGAATATCATACGACATGAGGGTGAGTGAATGATGACAGAATTTCTTTATAACACAGGTGTTAACTCTTGAGCCTAGGTGACTCCAACAAGCCTGCGTGCTCGCATTCGTGCAGCTCGCGCCTTTTCCATTATAATCAACAGCACTGTCTACATTGGAAGCACACATGCGATGGACTGTGCATTCAGTTGACAGACGCCTAATTTGAAGTTTTGACGTCCTCTTCAGGTAGGCCTACTCTAGCCACTATATTTTGCCATCTCTCATAAATAAAATGATTTTTAATTACATATAACACTAAACCTTTATGAATATATTTTTATGTAGGGGCTTATTAGTCTTGTCATGTTTAAACAACTTTTGATGTCCTTATTTTATCATCAACGGAAGAAACGCAGTTCTCAAGGACAACACAATCTCTATAGTCCAGTAAGAAGATCAGTTTATTACAGGTAAGTGTGACGGAGCAATGAGTCACTCAACTCCTAAAAAGTCTGTCTATGCATCAGTACCTGTATTTATGTGCCAATAAGTGTTTAGATTTAACATTCATGCTTTTGGCTCCAGATGGAGAACAGTACATTGTCCAGGTCTGTACTTACAAACTCATTTTTTCCACATAAAAACAACAACAACAACAAAAAAAAAAAACAATGAGAAATTTTTTATGAATGCTTTGGTCTCACCATGACATCAAAAAGTCTAAATTATGAGATACATTTTATAGTTATCACATGAAAACATAATTATGAGATACAAAGTCATGTGACACTGAAGACTGGAGTATCTTGATCCCAATGCTTGCATTAGTGATGTCTCTAATTGGATTTTGAACCCATTACAGTGTGGGATAATGTTAATGACATTCCTTTTTGAGAGCTCTCAAATCAAGATGGCTCAATCTTAATGAATTGACCTTTTGCTGACCTTTTGTATTGTGTGATTACTAAAGAATATCTAAGTGCTTTTGTTGTTTTGAGTTGACCTTTTGTCACTTTAACATACTAAACAAAAAGTTAATCTTTTATTAAATGAATGCATACTGTAGCTAATATTACCCATGTAAAAGCTTTAAGATGATTATATTTTCACATAAGTGTTAACTCATGCTTTTCAATGATATGACAGATGCCGAATTTGATGTCATGTAAGTTTAATTAATGTAACGTCTCTAGAGAACAATTCTGCAGCTTAATTAGTAGCCTCCTCCTCTTTCTGATTTGGTTCATTAACAGGATGAGCTGCGTTAGGTGTGTGTGTCCACAGATGTGTTTTGTGTTATTTAATGTGCGTGTAGATATTACTGTGAGCCTGAATAACAGTTTCATTTGTGATTCAGTTTGTCACCTTTTACTTCTTTTGAGAAATGTGTTAGAAAAAATGCATCTACAAACCCTTGGCAAGTTTTAATTTCATTTTTGGAACTATTGTATGTGCCCAAACGTTTTGATTTAGCCAGCTGAGGGATATTATTGCTGCTATTGGGGTGGTTATCTGGAAAAAGACAGCTGCTGGGGAAATCACAAAGGATATTAATGCCATGAATGAAATAATAATAATGTCATACATATAAATACTTCATAATGAGTCTCTCCTTGGATTTTTTTTGCTGACACAGCAATAATGGGAAGAGGTTTATTGCTCTCAGTTAAGAGATGAGGGCTATTGATATTGCATATCTCATGCTTGAAATGTCCCTGAAGGATTTCAGGAATGAGTTTTCCCTCAGCCTCAGGAAAGAATAGAGAAAATTCACTTTCTCAACCCAGTTTATGTTTCTTCCTCCCTATCATTTATTGAGAGAACATCTTGATGGTTGCCACCCACCATTCATTTATATGGTAGTCAAACAGGGCAATATTCTTTCCAGATACTTTCCATACACTCCAAAACCCAGTGAACCTCTTACAGATGCAGCAACATAGTGTATTCAAGTTGCTTTAGAGCTTTAGACTCACATTTATGCCTCGGTTCCACCGAGCGGTACAAGACAGTACAGTACAGTACAGTTCAGTACGATTCGGGGCGGTAAACTCTGATCCGGATTGCGTTTCCACCGCCAACAGTACCCTTACTTGATGCAACAGTACCCTTACTTGATGCAACAGTACCCTTACTTGATGTAACAGTACCTTTACTTGACACCTTCCGGTGTATGCCGGAAAGTAGTGATCAATCATTCTCACGCGAAGAAGAAAGAAACACAGTAAACAACAATGGAGGACATACATCAGATCTTGTTCTTGCTTCTCGGCATGTGGCTGTTTGTCACAAGAAGAAACGGTATGGTGTTACTGTAAACTGTATTAAAAAAATGACCCCTCTTGTGTCGTCATCCCCCTTGTAGCACAAGTGACGATTCTCTGTCAACCAATCAACGTTCTGCAGTGAGTCTAGCTCCACCCTTTAGTACCGGACTACTGTGCTAGGTATTCCAACGGAAGGGTCCCAAAAAAGTGGTACGGTACGGTTCGGAATTAGGGTACCATTCACAAATTCTGACAATGGAAACGGCAAAAATTGCCTACTGTACTGATAATACTGTAAATGTTGTATTGGACGTTTTATGGCAGTATATTGTGTTCCACTTGCCTGGTCAGAATCCTTAAAGTCACTTCCACTACTCATGCTGAAATAGTTTCACTCTCAGAAGTTATTACAGTAAGTGGCCGATACTTTTGTGTCCTAAAAATCCAAGCCAACCTTTCCATATTTCACTTGAACTAAAGGCCCAGTGGAGCATATGTTTGAAGTCCTGATAAAGTCCTCAGCGTATTGTTTTGGAGGGTTATAAACACTGAATAACCAAGCAACTTCCATATGCTAATTGAAACTGACCTCAGAACCTTTTTCTGTCCGCCAAATCAATGACCCTTTGAGACTCAAAATGCTAATATAAACAAATCAATATCCATCTAATTTATTCAGGTGATTAGACTTAGAAAGGATTTTGTTACAGCCACTGCTGCCAAAAACCAGCCTCGGCTGCGTCTTCCTCTAGTATCCCCCATAACATTATTTGAACAACGTCCAAGTAAGCCATTTTTGCCTATTTGTTCCCCTCACCCCCACCACCAACTTTTAATTTTCTCATTCAAGCTGTACAAATGGCAGTGACTGATCTGCTACAAATACATATTCATTATTTCAATTGATCCGCGAGCTTAAGTCGTCTCTGAGGAGAGGTTGTATGAGTGAGGTGATGTCATAGAGAGATTGTTAGCTCCGTTTTCCCAGTGATCCTCAAATGGAAAACTTAGCCGTTTCTTAAGGATGAGTTAATGGGAGTGTTTTGTCTCTCCACTGCCTGAAAGATAGACAATATTTCAATGTAAACAGGTTTGCCAACTCCTAATCATGACAGAGTAGAATTTGTTTTCAAAAGCTTTTACCCTTTAATTACATTAGAAGCTTTGCTGCAGGGGTTGATCCTGGAACAGTTGAGGAATTCTGCCCGTGGCTTAGTCAGCACTTTGAATGGGAATAATACCAAGCCACTTAAAGCTATTAATTCTGCCAGCGAAACCACATCTGCAGTGTGGATAAACCTTGGCTTCTTGGCTGCGAAATCAAGCGTTGCATTAAGTGTGGGACTTATCAAGCCTTTTAAAATATTACAGTGGGTGTATTAGCCTCATCTGCTATTGATAGTGTGCCTATACCCACTGACTGAATGAAAGTGTGGAGTCATCGCATTTCTGGGCTTCTCTAGGATAAGGGCCTTGCCCTTCACATCACCCTGACCTAGCTAACCGCTGTGCTTCAGTTAATGACTCTAGCCTGAGTTGTGCTATTCCAGCCCCTGCTGTTTAGAGGACAGCTGCTAGCATACATGCTAGCGCTCTTCAGATGTGGAAAGGAGGATGTGGGTCCCTCTGTGGGCAATTTGACGGTGTGCTGAAGAAGAATTTTCATCTTAATGCACTATAAACAAAAGGGAGTTGACATTTAAGAGCACAATTTATTATACAGTCAGTATTATGGTTTGACCTACTTCTGTGTGAATCAGTTGTGTTTATGAAATGAGAGCTGCTTAATTTTACAGTGCCTCCACAATGATGAATTTCTTACTGATGTAGATTTATGTTTTGAGTAGTTGTGGGTTGAGATTTAATTCAGATGAATAGGGAATAGGGTGATGTATAGTGCGGTTGGGAGAATGGTGTGTTTATTTCTGTGATTCTTACTGTAGTGACTTGCTTGACTTCTAGTTAATCTCTGACCACTGCTCGTCACCCACTGCTGCTCTTTACTGTGACCACTGTGCTGCAAAGAGCCTCTAAATGTTCTCTTGTCCTGGTTGAGACAAGCAGCTGGATTATAGAGTACTGGTGAAGTAAGTGGAGGGCCTAAATAAAAAAATACAATAAAACAGTATATAATGAAATATTTGTTATTTGTGATACACTTCTTTTTTTTTGTCTTTTTTTTTTTGTCTAGAAAGGGTCTAATATCAGTCAGTTAAAATCTAATCTGGGAATTGCAAAACAAAAATGGGATTCTGGGCATTGTGGTTACCTAGGTAAGGCTGGTACTGTAGACAAGTTACACTGATCATTTGATCTCAACATGGCTGACCCCATGAGGCAACCCGCTTCATGTAAAATAAATCAGCTTTTATTAGACTGCTGGAATGACTGTACAGTAAAATGAATATCATTTTAAACATTTATGAAGTAGTAAAAACTATTTTATGAAACTTTTATGAAATTCATTTTAAAATTGTGATTTTCAGACCTAAAAAATCATGGAAATGAATCCAAAAAAATAGTGAAAAATTATATTTGTCAATATAAAAATATAAAAAATAATTTTATATATTTAATTTTAAGTGCTACATACAATGCAACAAATATGAGCAAAGCAATTACAATGATGTTGCCTAAAAAATGATAATTAAAATTTAAATTATAGAACAGAAACGCATAGCTTAAATGTTGAGTGAAGAATGTGGGAATGTTCTTTTATAATGTGGGAATTTGTCTTCCAATTGACTTCCATTTATACGAATGTGAGTGACTGGAAATTCAAGTTAATGCAAAGAAGTTTCACATTTTGCTACGCTCCAAAGTTTAAGTTTCGTGAACTCTGACCTGCAAATTTGTATTATTTGAAGACACGTGGCCAAAACTATCACGGCATGACCTCTTAGTTTTCATCTTCCGTCGTACTATGACATCATACTGTGACAAAATCCAAAACAAGTTGTTTTCTGAGCTTGGTTTTAAAGCTTGAACAGTGCCTTTGGCAAGAGATGACAGAAACTGTAATTATTCTCACTAGAATTAGCATAAAATTATTAGTCTATGTTGATGTGCCCTTAGTATTTTTTGCTACAATGTATGGCCTTCAAAGCAAATCAATAAAATATGGTCAAGGATTTGTGTTTTGGTACGCAAACACAGGGAATTAAATAAAGTCTCACTAAAGGACTACCGCGAGCAAATACTCCAAAATGGCAGAACATAAAGGCGGAGGGAGAGATTATGACATAAACGTCTTCATTCAACTAATTACAGTCTGTTTAAAATTGTGTAATTGAATTACTCCAGTCTCTATTTTCAAGCAGTCTTTTGTGTGTATTTGTTAAAGAACTAGTGGAATGGAAATAGTCTCTCTTTGCCCACTAAGGTATGAGGGTGGCCCATGGTGACAATATATCAATATTAAATCAACCAAATTAACCAGAATCCTTGAAAAACTGGATCGTTTCTCATCATTAAATGAACAGAGAGGGTATATTCAGGGGCTTAAATGAAAATTAATGACTGCACTTGCAGTTACATGCCTGTCAGGTCCTAATAGATCTTCTAAATCAGCACTGACTACGATGTCGGGAGGTCTGAACACCTCCTCTCGTCCTAATGTCTCTTAAGTTTCCTGTGGATCAGAGGAGCAAGACTGTGCTTCTCTTCTACAGGCAAATATTTGAGCACATGTTACCATGAAGGTGACATTCTTACTCTCTCCTTTTGTCTTTACCAAGGGAAATTTCCATATTATCGTCACGCTTAAGATCCGCTTAAGATAAGGATCAGATTTGGCTTATTTCTCTGCACTATTTAATGGCTCTGATGAACTGATACGGTATCTTCCATCTCACTCAGACAGCGTGGTAATGCTCGATCCTGATGTTGTTTTCATATACACACTTGGCTCTTTAAAATCTGTGGTTAAGACTTTATCTCTTTATACAATAACTTGACAACGGGGTCTGTTCTGAACTTCTAAAGACTAATGGCTTGTTTGTTGCAATTTGTCATTATCTATACTAGGGCAAGGGTGCACCCTCTCATGATCATCTTTGCCCTGTTTTAGTGGTTGTTTCAATGCTGCCAAATAATGAGCACCCCCTCACGGCGTTATGAGCCAATTATGGTACGGTAAAATTGGCCTGTCTAGAGCAATTTCTACGGTACTGTGCATAGAAGCTGCTTAACTGTGTGTTTACATCGATTTTTTTTTTTTATGTCACACAGAGGTGGATTAAATGTATTTACATAGATATGTCACACAGAGGTGGATTAAATGTATTTACATAGATTCTCAATCATGTCAAACAATGTAATGCATAGTGAAATAATGATTTTATACACATTGTAAAGATTCTGTAGGAGTGATTTTTGTCAGGTAAACAGCTTTCTTGTGATGCAAAAGAAACATTATAGAAAGGAACTTCATTTTAGAATCTGGGCCCAGTTGTTCAGAAAGTATAATCTGGATCAGAATGAACAAAATTTGGAAATCCCATGTTTTGCAATCCAGGATCAGGTAATCCATCTTAGTTTTGTGCTGGTTTTTCAAAGCAAAATAGGCTTGGATCCCCCTGATCCAGATACACACTTTTCCATATTATTAAATCTGGATTCCCATTGCCCCAAATGGGGTTACATTTCACAGTGTAGGCTACTAGTAAAGAACAATAGATAGAAGAGTCAATGTGGGACACTTTAAGTGTTTTTATTTGAAGAGAAAGAAAACAACCTAAACAAACAAACATTTCCATTTTCACTTTTCTTTAAACATAAGGGACATGGTGATGGGAAAATATGAAATTGGAGAAAAATAAAGAAATAATAATATATAATTTATATAATATATTTAGTTTTCTCGCAAAACTTTTGCGTTCTCCATCAAGACACTTTGCGTACATTTGCAAAGATCTTTGAGAGTGAATGCAACGCGTCTTAGGGGAACGCAAAACGATTAAAATTTGTCCTCCCATCACCATGTCCCTTTAAGGGTTTCTGTAGCCCCTCAGGTGACAAATATACATGCAAAAAGGGATGCAATTGTAATAAACTACTTTTGACTGGTTCATCTCTGATGATTGTGCCAATGCATTTTATATACAGTGATTAAAAAAACAGTTAAAATTAAATATATTATTTTTGTTTGATATGAAGCTGTTTGTGGGATTATTTCATTGCATTAAAATCTCTCTCGTTGGTTGGGTTATTTCATTGCTTTAAAAGTCCTCTCTTTTTTTTTTTTTACTTTACTGTACTGAAAGGCCTAATGCCTATTTACTTTATTACTTTAACGGTTAAACTAACCAAGAGAAAAACAAAAATAGAAAAAATTTGTGTATATTACATGATACAAATGCTGTATTTTTTTATTATTCTTTTTATTTTTTACCAGTTTAAAGTTTTTTTTATATTTTTGTTCCTGAAATTCACCCTTATGCTGGGATCAGGATAATCTGATCTCAGAATCCTTTTTTTCCTTTCGAACAGCTGGGCCCTGCTTTTTTTCTATGTACATCACAGTTCAATGGTCTGATTAGTATTGATCGTTTAACCTGTTAAATCCCACCAGATTTATACTTACTACATTACCATAATCTAAAAAGATGAACGGTAAATATTACACATCAGAAAAGGTTAAATAAAGAGAAAAGTATTTAAAAGGGGATTTAATTGCCACAAATGTCATTACTGTCTGACTCCATTAGCAATACTTTTTCATCCCCAGTTCAAAATTGTGCATGATGTCACCACTTGCGGGCCTATCTCATGGTTCTCAGCAGGGTTGTGTGCCTTTCATTCACAACTGCATTGAAAATGCCTTTTAAATTCCAATTTAGTTCTAGGTTGAACGTTTTGAAAGAAGTTTAAAAGAACTGTGAAATCTGTAGGTTTATTCTGTAGGCCTTATGGACGGATGGATACAGTATACAGATGGAAATTGATGGATGGATATAGATGGAAATGGATGGATTGATACAGTATATAGATGGAAATGGATGGATGGATGGATACAGTATATAGATGGAAATGGATGGATGGATACAGTATATAGATGGAAATGGATGGATGGATACAGTATATAGATGGAAATGGATGGATGGATACAGTATATAGATGGAAATGGATGGATGGATACAGTATATAGATGGAAATGGATGGATGGATACAGTATATAGATGGAAATGGATGGATGGATACAGTATATAGATGGAAATGGATGGATGGATGGATACAGTATATAGATGGAAATGGATGGATGGATGGATGGATGGATGGATGGATGGATGGATACAGTATATAGATGGAAATGGATGGATGGATGGATGGATGGATGGATGGATGGATGGATACAGTATATAGATGGAAATGGATGGATGGATGGATGGATGGATGGATGGATGGATGGATACAGTATATAGATGGAAATGGATGGATGGATGGATGGATGGATGGATGGATGGATGGATACAGTATATAGATGGAAATGGATGGATGGATGGATGGATGGATGGATGGAAGATAGTTTGAGCTAGATTCCAATTCCGTTTCCTGTGAGGTACAACAAATATAATTCAAATTCACACTCATGAATTGAAAGGGAGCTAATTCTTCCATTCTTAATTTTGCCTAACCCTGGTTCACAGGAGGCCCTTAAGATTAGATGGTACACCACTGACACTGCTATCAAACGCTCCAATGAATGAATTAGATATTCTTTTATACCTGCTGCAAGTCTTAATTAACAAAGGCAAAACCTGCTGATTTATATCAGTTATCATACTGATGATGCTTTAATGATGGGTAATGTCTATTTCAATCACAGCACTTTCCGTCCTTGTGTTTCTCTTTTTATGTTTTTAATTGAAATCATGCCCTGCCCTTGAAGATTATTACATTTTTGTCAGTAACACTGGTGCGTATCTGTTCATCACAGAAGTACTCCCTAACGCCAGGTGACTTTGAAAGGCTTGTGAAGTTCAAGAGCCATACATTGGTAAAAGAGATGCAATATCATCAAAACCACAGGTTTGACAGATGAAAGAAATCCAATATGACAACTCCTCTTGCATCATTAAACCAAATTACTTTTAATACACAGCAGCTCCTCAGGGTCAAGTGGGGCTCAGAGAGGGTCTGATGAGCCATTAAAGTAACTCCCGTCTTATAGCCGCCTCTGATATGCATGCAGAATAGGCATGTAAAAACTCCATTAAAAGGCATTACGGAGTGGAACGATGCCTAATCAAGCAGGGCTCGAAGGCTTTTGCTTAGTGACTTTCTCACCACAGCTTGCAAGCTATACCTGAAACTGCTTATAGGACATTATTATGGCAGCAGGCTATAATTATGGATTCTTCATTGGGCCGTTTTGTCACGTTAGAAAAGCACATTTTCTTGATGGGAAGCTGAGTGCCTTCAGAAACGAAAACAATCCCCTGTAAATGTTTCTATATGTGTTCTTTGGATTTTCTGTCAATTTTTGGTGCCTTAAAGGAATATTCCGGGTTCATTACAAGTTAAGATCAATCTACAGCATTTGTGTTGATTACTTTAAAAAGAAACACCCCCCCAGCACAGTTTTGATTTCTTTAAAAAAAAACCCCCCCCCGCCCCCCCCCCCCCCCCCGCAAAAAAAAGCAAAAACATTAAGTAAATGAGGCCAATTTTTGAAGGATTCAAAAGCAGAAATGTGAAACTTATAATTGTATGAAAGCACTAGTATTGACTTGTCTGTTAAAATGTCAGTTTTTTTTGTTGTAAAGCTGTTCTGTTTTGCAGAAGTTGCAAAATAAGGTATTATTTCACACAGAAAAGGTTCTCTTACGAGAGGTCTCTCGTACTGCATAAGATATCTTACGCTAGGGGAAAATCCTTTTTCCGCGAGATATTGAAGCCAAAAATTATCCTTAATTTTGAAATAATGCAAAACTTGTTGCGGCAGCATGCAGACATAGGCGAGGCAGCTCGCGCACCTATTGGCTGCTCTGCGGCAACTGCAGCAGCCTATCGAGCGAGGCCTGGCGTGACACCAGACCCAATCAGGGCACTTCGCGACCGCTGCGTCACGTCCCGCCGAAATGGGCGTGGTCTAGGCCTATAAATACCGCTCGCAGGCAGCTATTATCCGGTTTTTCATCATCGAAGCAACCAGAGCGTGTGCATGCACGGCAACATAAGCAGTACTCGTTCCCTCTTCTAGAGAGAACCGAGGTTACGTTAGTAACAGAGTACGTTCTCTCACGAGAGGTCTCTCGTACTGCGTAAAATATCTTACGCTAGG
>FLSR01000088.1:73154-117728 GCA_900092035.1 Leuciscus waleckii
TATATATATATATATATATATATATATATATATATATATATATACATACATACATACATGTGGGGCTGTTTGTTTGACTGACCAATGACAGATGGTGGGGGTTTGCAGAAAACCTGTTTGAAGACCTGCAGAAAACCTATTGTTCATTATTTTTCCAGTTCTGTTTGCTGCCGCTCAATGCTCATACAACTATTTAGGAAAAATTTGTCACACATAAATTGCAGATCAACCTGTTTTTCCTTTCTTTTTCTCTGTTTTCTGCAGATTTTCTAAATTTTGTGACCTGTTTTGGGACATTTTGCTCAAAAGATTTTGCAGATCTTAATGATGGAGGCTTTCTTGCGTGAGCTGGTGCTGACTGCACCATGAATCATCGCTCTTCCACTTTACTCATCCAGGTTACATTTACATTTTATTAATCTCTCTGTACCTTTCAGGTTTTTTTTATTTTTTTTTTATTTTTTTTACAATAGCCATATTTTGAAGACAAGTCATGTATTTTATTGGCGAATATTGTTGATAAATGTAAGGTAATAATTTAACAAGATATATATTTTTTCTCTCCTTTGAATTGCACACTTTTTCAGCCTTTTCTCTGTAGCAAATATTACTAAGGCTGGTAGAGGTTAGATTGATACTGTAGATAAAGTACTTTTGAACACTGAGATTATTAGCTACATTACATTTACATTTATGCATTTTGAAGACACTTTTATCCAAAGCATCTGACCTTGTATTCAAAGTATACGGGCCCATGACCTTGGCATTGCTAGTGCCATGCAAGACTTCTTGAGCTACAAGAAGTTTTTGAAGTTACTGCTTGCATATTTGCTGAGTATTCCTCCCTAGAGTGTAAGTAAACAGTAGAGCATGGTGCTTGCAACACCAAGGTCATGGGTTTGATTCCAGGGATTGCATGAACTGTGTAAAGCATGGCGTCAATGCAATGTAAGTCACTTTGGATAAAAATGTCTGCCAAATGCATTTTATATGCATATGATATATACAAATATAAGTAAAGTCTAGCTTTGCCATATTGTCTGAGGTCAGTGTTGCCCTTATGAGTGCTGTTCTTGGCTGTTCTGAAAAGTGCTGTTTACAGCATTCTCTGAAATACAATGCCATCTCAGCAGTGGCCGCAACATCCCTGGCCCTGTGTGTGTGTGTGTGTGTGTTAACTGATACCCTCCTAGATTCAGCTATTACACCCCAAACAACAAGGCTTCAACATACCAACAAAGGGCTAGACAGAGAATGTAAAAGATCCTCAGCTCGTTTTTTTCTTTTTTCTTTTCGGAAGACGCTAAAAGTATATGAGAGCCCCACTGCAGCAGTCTCAGACAGACTGATGTCCTTACACAAGGAGAAAGACATTAGCAGCTGAGGCATTTAACATCTGCTGATAGCGAGAGGTAGTCTGATATGTCTGACATGCTGATCCATTACCACAGGTCATGACATCCTTTGACCAATTTCCTCCCATCTTTCTGCATTTCTCTGGTATTTTAGCAATCCGACAGAGATGGTTTGAGCCCCTGACATTCGTAAACTAAAGAAAAAAGAATATACTTTTTTTACCTAGAGTTAAGGAGCACAACATTTTGATTCTTGGAGCAAAGGGCTGTCTAATATGTGTTGCCGTGAGGCAGACTGATAGATGAACAGATGGGAGCAGTTATTTATAGACCCCATTATCACAGTCCATCAAACACTCATTTATGCCACATGCAATAAGATAACGCAAAAATGCCCCCGTCTCTGACTTTAAGCCCATAGCTAAAGCTTATATGTGTTTGACGGGCTTCCTTACCCTTTAAATTCGATGGCTATGACTACACAACTAAATCTGTTTACAGTGGTTGGCGCTGGTCGTGCCCGTGTTGTTGCTGTGTATTGTATGCTGTGTCTCTAGGGAAAGTGAGAGTGCTGAAATGCCTCCCTGACATTTACTGAAGGATCATACTCTGGGAGGATATGCTCTGCTTTTGTCAAATGAGGTTAAAACCCATTGACATTTTGTAGGCTGCAGGATACCATCTGTGGCGACGGTCTCTCGCTGGTCTCTCTCTTTCTTTCCACTCCGGGTTAAAAACATGTTGACATTTGCCCGGCATGTCAAGCACTTGCCTTTTGCCCCTTACCTTGTGTCCATTTCAAACATATCTGGTATATCAAGTAAGAATTAGTCTAATCTTCCTTTTTTTCTTTCGGTTTCCGTAAGCGCTTTCGTATTTTCACTGCCACGAGCATGAAATGTAATTGGAAGCAAGTTGGATGGAGATCTCTCTTCCCAGGAGTATCTGGCTCAAACAAAGCTGAGAGTGCAATATTTCATCTTTTCCTGTCAGGTCAGCTGTTTCTGAACACCTAAATCTTTTCACAGACTTGTAAAACAGGCTTTCTGTCTTGGTTTAATCTAAATGCCTCAAACTGTGTGAATCACTCAAGTCAGAATGAAGGATCCTCATGTGAATATAATCAGCAAACATTAATCTAACGTGATCGTTCCCAGCCAAGGGGTATGTGTATCTAGCTATTTTAAACTCTTTTATAATTTTTTTATTTATTTTACTTTAATGTTCAGATACTTAATAATGGTACTTAAAAATGGACAATGTTCCATATGGTGTTCCAAGCCAGAGGAAGATTTTAAAATCATGTTATTCAGATGCATTGTGCAGTAGACAGTTAATCTAATGATTTCTACAATTTTATTAAAGAAATAAAACTAAATAATTTGCTTATTTTGCTTATAAAAGTTTGGGGTCAGTAAGATGTTTTTGAAAGAAGTCTCTAATGCTTTCCAAGGCTGAAGTTATTTGATCAAATATATAGTAAAACAGTAATATTATTGCAATTATTTAAATTTAAAATAACTGTTTTCTGTTTGATTATATTTTAAAATGTAATTTATTCCTGTGATATCAAAGCTGAATTTTCAGCAGCATTATGCTGCGTTCACGGCATGTCGTAATTACCGTAGTCTCGAAATGACAACATGCGACATTCTATTCTTAGCTGAGCCTCGGACAGGGAATTATGTCTTTCTATGGCACCACTATCAAGGCTTGAATAAATCTGCAGCGGTCAGGTGGTACAAGGAAGAGCTCTCAGAAAATTCCATTCTTACAAACTGTAATTACGAGCTCCACGAGAACATGAACACTTTTTACTACTTGAAATCTCGCAATTAAAGCAACACTAAGGAACTTTTCCTCTTCAGTCGCCCTACAGGTTGGAAGCGGAATTGTCCATTACCGCTGTTGTAAATCATTCGCCGCCCTCAGCCTACTGTCGCACGCACGTTCGCTGTTTATCTAGCACTGGCTTTGGAATGAACGATGTTCACAGACAAGGTAGAGTAGGTTGCATGATTTCATGAAAGTATGATGTATTGCGACATCAGAAACGAAGAAAAACGAAATAATGACTATTGTAACACTTGACAAATTTGTTGTTTTCTTATGTTTCATTCAAACTATAGAAACGCGACCCGATTTGGCAAACTTGCATAGTGTGGTTATTGCAGATATAGGGCTGCAAAGCGAATCCAGAAGTGCCTTTCACCCTGTTACGACTTGATGAACCACTGATACGATTTTGGAAACATTATTTTAAGGTAAATTGTTTTCCTTAGTGTTGCTTTAAGGTAATTTCAACATGGCGTGAACGCACCTATACTCCAGTCTTCAGTGCCACATGATCCTTCAGAAATCATTCTAATATGCTGATTTGCTCCACAAGAAACATTTATTGTTATAATTTTTTCTGTTGTTGTTGGGGAAACCGTGATACACTTTTTTTCAGAATTCTTTTCTTAGGATAAAATAATTAATTACTAAAAAAAAAATGTCTTACTGACCCCAAACCTTTGAACGGTAGCGTATATCACTTGGTGATAGTGGTTTAGTTTTTGTTTAAAAGTTACTTTAATAATATTGGCTGTAATAAACACAAGACGAATGGGTACAACAAACTTGCCGTTTTTAATTATAATTGCAAAGCTTAACACGCAGGAGACTCACAAAGAGTAATTAATATCACAACCACGTAAAACTGAAATGAGACCGGACAACGGGACACAGAGGATGATATACCGAAACAGAACAGGTGTAAACTAATTAAGAACCATGGAAACTAACTAAAACCAGGCAGGCAAAATGGGAAAAGAACACAGAAAAAAACAAAAAAAAAAAAAAAAAAAAACTGGTCTAAAACATTCAGCTATCCTACACAGNNNNTTCTTGTCTAACACAATAGCAACTGGTACACATGCTGTATTTGTTTGGAATATTTTGGCCAAGATAAAAAAAAAAAACAAAAAAAAACCTTGTCTAATATTGTCACCAATTAAAAGCAAACATGACATAAGCATTGCCGGTTATACTTGTTACCGTCCTAAACGGTTGCATGGGCATATGCGTGTTTGAGTTGATGCAAATGTTTTGCCCTGTGGTGAATTTAGCTGTACGCAGGAGGCCTGGCATCATGCAGATGTGTAAGCAGGATTAAACAGTGTTTGCAGAACTATGGGGCTGCTCCCTGCCCTGAGAATCCTGCTGAGAGAAAGAGAAAGGCCCATAGAAGAGCTTGGTACTGTCACTCTAGTGTGGTGATGAATGGAAGCAGAGCACTGTTTAATTGATCTACAAGCTGTGCGGGGCAGCAGGGAGGCCTGTGCCTTCAGGCAGAGCGACACTGTAAATGTAACGCTTGCATACATGAGCCCTCGTCGCCACTGATCCTATACTCTTGATTCTCTGGTCCCTGATTCTCTCATGTTCTCCTCACTGTATACATAGGTTTTCAGGGAATTTAAAGACATTAAGGCTAAAGCTTGCATGTTTAAAAAAAATAAAAATAAAAAACTGATTCATTCACTTAAATAAACATCTTGAGTAAACCTTAAGTGTCAAGTTGATATGACAAGTCTACTTTAATTTGCAGCAATTTAGATTACATTTAGATTTCTTTAGTTGAATAAGAAAAACAATTATTTCAAAATGTCTCCTTTATTTACATGGTATTATGTGATTCATCTTAAAATGCCACAAATAACCTCAACATTGATATTAACACAAGGCAATCATTTACTAAACGTGATGACAAAATCAACAGCAGTTCTAATAAAATGGTCAAACATGTCAAATAATGCAAAACCATCCATTATTTATGCTCTAGCATGTGCTGAGAAGTTGATTTTTACTCTTAATTAATTATTGTAATGAATGCATGATCAATTATGGTAATGAATAGTTAGTGTGGCTGCAGTTTTATTAAAAAAATTATAATAATATAAAAAAATTCCAACTTGCTGCTTGTTGGTTTCATTTTGTAATAGGAAAGCTAAATTTGATAGAAATTCTAAATAGTTCAGTAAACCAAAGAAAGCAACAACAGTAATTAAGTAAATCTTTTCAGCTTTAATGAATTGAGCTAAGAATTATTTTTATAACTAATTATATTATTTTGTCTTATTTTTATTATCGCCGTGCTCTCTACCTCCCGTCTCTCTCCATGCTCCTTCTCCCCAGCTCCCCTCTCATTACAGAAGAATTTTAGGAGCCAACGTCTTTTAGAGGAGAAGATCAATACACAGACCACCCTCACATGTGCTCATTTCTCTGATAGCCTCACCACTGCCATCAGTACTCCTCATGTACAATGGTCACCTCATGAGCTTCTAATGCCCACTGGTGCCCTATTTTAATGATCTACATCCACTACACATAGAGGTGGAAACCACTGAGGAGTGAAAATAGTTGCACCACGTTTTACAACAAAATGTCTTGTTCCCCAGTAAAAAATCGAAACATTGTACACCTCATGTACAATGGTCACCTCATATGAGCTTCTAATGCCCACTGGTGCCCAATTTTAATGATCTACATCCACTACACATAGAGGAGGAAACCACTGAGGAGTGAAAATAGTTGCACCACTTTTTTACAACAAAATGTCTTGTTTCCCAGTAAAAATATCTAAACATGCTTAAAACAAGATTAATTTACTTGTGAAGAAGATAAGACTGGACTCTTGATTTTATTGTTTTTGGTGAATTGTACTTAAAAGGGTAGCCTTTTACTGTATAGTTTACTAGTTTACTGTATAGAGTATTTACATATTAATGGAAAGCAATGGATGCTATCTAAGCTAATGCAAATGGCGAAAGATGCTATCTACACTAAATGTAAATGACAACAAAAGTATTTTCTTTGCAAAGTGGAAACGGCATTAAATGCTGTGTACACTAAAAGTAAATATCAGTATTCTCTGTTTTAAAGTGCAGAGAACACTGTTTGCACCTCATCGCAGACATCCCACCCTGCAAAAACGAATTTCTGTGAGATAGAAACCCATAACATTCCCCCCCAACCATAATATTGAAACATTTATTTATACTATTATTCATTCGCATAAGCCACCTAACACAGGTTCATTCAATAGTATTTGTGTGCTGAAAGGGAAAGTGATGTAGAGTGTGACAAAAAAAAATAAATAAAAAAAATGCAAGGGACTCCATAAAATTCAGAAGAACAAGTGATAATCCCAGGTGAAACAGTAATGCGTCTTGGCTGATTGGTTCACCGAAAACGCATTTTAATATCAGGTTGAAGAACTCACTTGCTTAATTTCTGGGATATTGTGTATAATATGACATGCAGGAGACTCCTGGTGTCACGTACAATGAAGACGGAAGCAAAGATGCAAGTAAAACTCTTTTAATGGAAGAAATGATGAAAGTACAAAGTCTCTAGCAGGCTGGTGACGCAGGGACAAGATGGTCAGCAATCCGGTGGTGAGGTGACGTGACGATGAAACAGTGAGGTAATCCAGGTGATGAACGAAAACCAGTAGAACACGAAACAGGAAATGAAGACACGAACTGAACCTCCGACTGGGACTGGATACACACACACACTGGAGACATCAAACAACGATCTGACAAGGAGAGACAATTGCAATGAGTATTTAAAGGTGATTGAATTGACTGCAGCTGGTGAGGAGAGTGAGATCAGCTGGATTGCTGATACTCTGAGTGGAGCGGTAACGCCCACTCGCACACACCCACACACACATAACAACAAGGTTTCTTTTTCAAAACTGCATCAATGCATTTGCTGCCGTATCGATACAGAATCATCCATATTGATATATTGCTGTATTGATATTTTGAGCACAGCCCTATTTAAAGCCTTGTTCCATGTGCCCACTTTTATACTTTGAGCACCTGCCCCTCCAGAGGTCTCTGCACGGCCCTGCTCAAGAAAAAAAAGTTCACTGCGACGGAGAGGCAGAACGCACACCCTGTTTATTTTCTTTATTTAAACTAGACATATCACAGATTCTTTTTTTTATATTTCTTTTTTCTGTATAACCATAAATGACGGAGTAATTTAAGTTTATTGTGCTACAATGTGAAGAAAATCCAGCAAAACGCGGGGCGCGTTTGCCGACCTCAGAGGGTTAAGGTTGATAGCCTTAAAGAGAAAAATAAAACAAAGAAAACATAGAAAAGAAAAGGATACATCATTACTTCTGATTAAGTTGGCTTGAGAAAGCCAACTTACTGATATTGTATTTAAACTTATTATTATTCTTCTGACCCAAAATTTTCTGACTCTAACTCCTCCTAGAGCTTTAACTCTACAAACTCCAAACTGGGGTCAGACCTTCATACTGTTCTGACTTAGTGTGCTCTATCTTTTCTAACTGTTTTGACTTACAGTTTTCCTAAAAACGTATATTAAACATCATAAAAATCCCATTGACTTTCATTGCAGACTGTTCAAATTGATCCAAGGCTACGGTGGCCCAATTGTGCACAAACACAAAAACTCAAATCTAAACTCCCTGAAGCCCTAGACTCAATTAGACTACCATTCTATGTACTAATAAACTCTATCTATCTATCTATCTATCTATCTATCTATCTATCTATCTTCAAACTGTTTCTATCTATCTATCTATCTATCTTCAAACCTTTTCTATCTCTTTCTAACTAATCTATCTTTCTTTCTTTCTGTCATGATCGAGGAGACGGAAGCAAGGATGCAAGTAAAACTCTTTATTTGTAAAGTGGTGAAAGTTCGAGGTTTTCTGGAAGGCTGTGGCGCAGGGGGGCGCAGGGTGGCGCAGGGGGGGGACGGGACTGGCGGATTAATACGAGAACGAAACACGGGTTTTATTTTGGATACATGAAAGACGGGATGAAACCTCCTTTACACTGGAGGGAGGTTGAGGTGGACTGCCACCGGGCTAATGATCTTGGTGACAGTGAACGGGCCGATAAATTTGGGAGCAAGTTTATTAGAGACGGAGCGGAGAGGAATGTTGTTGGTAGAAGCCACACTTTTTGACCAGCAACGTATACGGGAGGCCTAGACCGGTGGTGATCGGCTTTGGCCTTGGTGCGTGCTCCCACTTGGAGTAGAGTCTCACAGGCTCTAGTCCAAAAGCGATGACACCTCTGGACGAAGGCGTGAGCGGAGGGAACCGCGACTTCGGACTCCAGACTAGGAAAAATTGGTGGCTGGTAACCTACACTACACTCAAACGGAGATAGGCCCGTAGATGACACTGGTAACGTATTGTGGGCGTACTCCACCATTGACAGTTGTTGGCTTCATGAGGAAGGATTCTTGGAGACCAGACATCACAAAGTTCTCTCTAAATCTTGGTTGGCTCTCTCAGTTTGACCATTGCTCTGGGGATGGAACTCTGAGGACAGACTGACAGTCGCTCCCAATAACTTACAAAACTCTTGCCAAAATTTGGACACAAATTGGGGTCCTCTGTCAGAAACCACGTCTGTCGGGAGGCCATGTAAGCGAAAGACGTGATCAACGACGGTCAACGCTGTCTCCTTGGCTGAGGGTAATTTGGGCAAGGGAATGAAATGGGCCGCCTTCGAGAACCGGTCCACCACGGTCAAAACTACCGTGTTCCCAAGCGAGGGAGGGAGGGCGGTCATAAAATCTAGCGCAATCTGGGACCAGGGTCTCGAAGGGACAGGCAGCGGTTGAAGTACCCCATCTGGGGGTCGATTGGAGGTCTTACCAGTGGCACAAACTGAGCAAGCCAAAACAAAACAAAACTGTGGACGTCACAAGCCATAAGTGTCCACCAGAACGTTGCTTGACCAAAAACTTGGTGCGACTAACTCCTGGATGACAAGCCACGTTGGAACAATGCCCCCACTGAATGACGTCAGACCGTAATCCCTCCGGTACAAATAAACGGTTCGGTGGGCAACCAGGCGGAGGCGTTACCCCTTCTAAGGCCGTCTTGACCTTCGATTCGACCTCCCATATGAGTGTGGAGATAAATAGGGTCTCGGGTAAAATGCACTCGGGAGTAGACGGGCATCGGAACAGTCAAAAATGCGCTATAAAGAATCGGGTTTAATGTTTTTGGAACCCGGGCGGTACGAGAGAGTAAAATCAAAACGTCCGAAAAAAAGTGCCCACCGAGCCTGCCTGGAGTTCAATCTTTTGGCGGTTTTAATGTATTCCAGATTCTTGTGGTCGGTCCAGACGATAAAAGGTACCCCAGACCCTTCTAACCAGTGACGCCATTCCTCCAACGCTAACTTGACTGCCAACAACTCTCTGTTACCAATGTCATAATTGCGTTCGGCAGGGGACAAACGATGAGACAAAAACGCGCACAGATGCATCCTGTCGTCTGTGGGAGAACGCTGGGATATCACTGCACCTACCCCCACCTCTGACGCGTCGACCTCCACCACGAACTGACGTGATGTATCAGGGGGATCAATGAGGATGGGGGCTGAAACAAAGCGGCCTTTCAGTTTGGCAAACGCAGCCTCAGCTGCGTCTGACCACCTGAACGTAGTTCTGGGGGAGGTCAAAGCAGTCAGAGGCGAGGCTAGTTGGATGAAGTTGCGAATAAACCGCCGGTAGAAATGGGCGAATCCCAGAAACCTCTGTAGGGCCTTACGGGAATCTGGACTTGGCCATTCCACCACAGCCTTAACCTTCTCAGGATCCATGCGTATTCCCTCAGACGACACAATGTATCCTAGGAAAGGAACAGACTGTGCATGAAAAACGCATTTCTCCGCCTTGACAAAAAGCCCATTCTCTAGCAACCTCTGAAGCACTCGCCGGACGTGCTGCACGTGTTCCTGAGAGAAGATGAAAACATCAATATGTCATCCAGGTAGACATATATGAACTGGTCAACCATATCTCACAGCACGTCGTTGACGAGTGCCTGGAAGACTGCTGGGGAGTTGGACAAACCAAAAGGCATGACCAAGTATTCAAAGTGCCCCCTGGGGGTGTTAAAAGCAGTCTTCCACTCATCCCCCTTCCTAATGCGGACCAAATGATAAGCATTACACAAGTCCAATTTAGTGAAGATAACGCTCCCTGCAACCTCTCGAAGGCTGAAGACATCAACGGCAAAGGATAGGTATTCTTTACTGTGATGCTGTTCAACCCTCGGTAATCAATACAAGGTCGCAGAGATCCGTCCTTCTTCCCCACAAAAAATAACCCCGCCCCCACTGGAGAAGAGGAATGGCGGATGAACCCTGTTGCTAGAGAATCAGAAATATATTTCTCCATAGCCTCCCTCTCTGGAACAGAAAGCGAATATAACTTGCCTTTAGCCCTTAAAGGGGCAAGCATAAATAAATTTGATGGAAAATTGATTCATTGCTATTTTTGTATGTATCTAGACTAAAATGACACAGTTCATGCATTTTTTCCAAAATATGACCTTTATTTTCTAAGTTACACTCTGTATCTCCCGAGATACATTGCCCATTTAGGGTAACATTTTGCAATGTATTTTTTTTTATTATAGTTCATATGACAACTTTTAAAACATTTAATGAACAATTAATTAGCTAGGTTTTTTCATGTTATCCATACAACATTAGAAAAATTGGAAAAAACTGAACTTTTTCTCCCAAGATGCATTGCCTATGTAGGATATACATTTAATTTATACAGCTCATCTTCCTCGACTTCCTCACTGGATCCCTCCTCTGAATCTGATGAACCATCAGGTGGCAAAACTACAGACTTCACCTCTCTCTTTCTTGTACTGTAGAAACTGCTGACAGAAATTCCCTGAAAACATGCGTACATGTTGAATTAATCAATAATACACATTTGAGAGTAAAATAAAAAAAGTAATCATTTATCCTAAAAACGTTTATCCTATTCAATATCTGTAGAGAACAGGCCTCAAAACATAAGAATATCTGTGAGTGATCAGCCCTGTTAAATACCCTTATATGGGCAATGTATCCCCCAGGATACAGGCATTCAATGCCTGATAATCAAAGTTGTGAGAAGATTATTTAAAAAATATCCACAAGAACATGTAAAACTATCCTTAAAAAAAAACTATTTTCTAAAACAAAATCACTCTAAAATATCATAATCGTGAAAAATATAAAAACACTTATCTCATGTCCAGTGTCTTTGTCCACGTATGCTGCCATTTTGGATTTTGATACAAATGTTTGGAATGTTGGCATAAAGTCACATGACCTGATTACATGACCCATCACCCCATCAGTGTTTCTCATCAACTGCAACCACATATAATGCCCCTCCCGCCATAGCCCCTCCCCCTACAGCCTGTTAAATGACTGTATCCCCCAAGATACAGAAACTCTTTAAGGCGGAGACTTACCTGGCAGTAATTCTATAGCACAGTCATAGGGACGATGCGGAGGAAGAGACGCAGCACGAGACTTACTGAACACCTCCTTGAGGTCTAGGTACTCCGCAGGCACGTTAGATAAATCCACTGCCCCCTCCTGAAACACAGAGACAGAAACAGACGAACAGTCAGACACAAGACAGGACTCATGACATTTACTGCTCCACTTCAACACTGATCTTTGCTGCCAGTCTATTTTAGGGTTGTGATCGATGAGCCAGGGATGTCCGAGAACAACAGGTGCGAGAGGTGAGTCCAGTATGTAAAATGAAAGGGTCTCAGTGTGGTTGCCTGACGTTATGAGTGTGATGGGTCCGGTGATGAGGGAAATGGTGGGTAGATCTTGGCCGTGAGTGCATGTACAGCAATCTTGCAGGTGAGTGGTAGGAGGGGAACTTGAAATCTGTGCGCAAATGAATGGTCCATGAAATTACCTTCAGCCCCGGAATCCACCAGTGCTTGACAGTCGTGATTGTGGGCTGACCATCTTAGTCTTACCGGGAGGAGCGTATGAGGTCTTCTCAGCGGAGATCCCACCCGACAGTAGCCTCATACTTACTGTCGGGCTTGGCCTTTTACCGGACAGTTATCACGTAGTGTCCCACCGCTCTGCAGTAAAGGCAGAGCCCTTGGGATCTCCGCCTTTCCTTCTCCTCCCGGGAAAGCTGAGCTCGCCCGATCTGCATGGGCTCGTGATCGTAGATGGGGGTGACCGCGTCCCCGCCGCTGGACCGCTGACTCTCGGCTCCTCCCAAAACCCGGCTGGGCAGCATCCATCGCTCGACCCTGGTCAGTCGCGCATCCACTCGAAGAGCCAATTCCACTAGTCCTGAACTCAATCGAGTAATCTGACACAGACCTCTCTCCTTGTTTGAGTTCCGCGAGCATCCGGG
The DNA here is from genome assembly GCA_900092035.1 of Leuciscus waleckii. Lineage (NCBI taxonomy): Eukaryota > Metazoa > Chordata > Actinopteri > Cypriniformes > Leuciscidae > Leuciscus > Leuciscus waleckii. The sequence goes on from FLSR01000088.1 coordinate 85,754, forward strand.
CCGCCTCTCTCCCGGCGACGGCTCGATCGAAGACTCTTTTCATCTCAGCGGAGAGTGTCTGGAACGAGGCACAGCATGGATCTTGGTTCTCCCACACCGCCGTCCCCCATAGCACTGCTTTCCCAGTCAGTAGGGTAAGCACGAATGCAACCTTGGCTCGCTCGTTGCAAAAAGTTCTGGGCTGGAGAGAGTAATGCATTGAGCATCGAGTTAAAAACGCTCTACAAAAGCTTGGCTCACCGGTGTAGGATTTCGGAACTAGTAGGCGGGGCTCTGACTGGGAAACGCTCTCCGGTGGTGTGGGGGGAACGGCCGGTGTGGGTGGCGCAGTGGGAGCTCGAAGATGTTGTAATTGCTGGGTGAGCTCGGACACCTGCGTCACCAGCGCTTGAACAGCCCGTGCCGTGTCGTTCAAATTCTTCTCCTGATTGTCCATGCGCAGAATGCTGGAGTTAACAAACTCTTCCAACGGTGTAGGATACTCGCTGCTTCCATTGGTGGGTCAGATCGTTCTGTCAGGATCGAGGAGACGGAAGCAAGGATGCAAGTAAAACTCTTTATTTGTAAAGTGGTGAAAGTTCGAGGTTCTCTGGAAGGCTGGTGGAGCAGGGATTAGATGGTCAGCAAACCGGTCAATGAAGTGATGAGATGATGATGTCGGTGAATGGTGATGTAATCCAGACAAGGAACGTGAGCCAGGTGAACAAAGAACGGGAACAGAGCACGAAACTGAAACACCGACTGGAACAGGACCAACACACACACAGAGGACATCAAACAACAATCTGACAAAGAGAGGAGAGTGCAATGAGTATTTAAAGGTGAGTGAATTGGCTGCAGCTGGTGAGGGGAGTGAGATCAGCTGGATCGCTGATCAACTGAATGAGCGGTAACGCCCACTCGCACACACCCACACACACATAACAACAACTACATGAGACAAGAAGGAAACAGTGAATTCATGAACCGTGACACTTTCTAACGAACTAATCTTTCTTTCTTTCTTTCTTTCTTTCTTTCTTTCTTTCTTTCTTTCTTTCTTTCTTTCTTTCTTTCTTTCTTTCTTCCCAACTAATCTATCTTTCTTTCTTTCTTTCTTTCTTTCTTTCTAACTAATCTATTTCTTTCTATCTAATCTATCTATCTATCTATCTTTCTTTCTAACTAATTTATCTTGCTTTCTAACTAATCAATCTTTCTTTCTTTCTAACTAATCTATCTATATTTCTTTCTTTCTAACTAATCTATATCTTTCTTTCTAACTAATAATCTATTTATCTTTCTTTCTTTTTAACTAATATATTATTCTTTCTATCTATCTATCTATCTATCTATCTATCTATCTATCTATCTATCTATCTATCTATCTATCTATCTATCTTCAAACCTTTTCTATCTCACTAATCTTTCTTTCTTTCTAACTAATCTTTCTTCTTTCTTTTTTAACTAATCTTTCTTTCTTTCTTTCTAACTAATCTATCTTTCTTTCTAACTAATCTATCTATCTTTCTTTCTTTCTTTCTTTCTTTCCAACTAATATATCTATCTTTCTTTCTTTCTTTCAAACTAATCTATCTCTTTCTTTCTAACTAATCCATCTTTCTTTTTCTTTTTTTCTTTCTTTCTAACTAATCTATTTACCTTTCTTTCTTTTTAACTAATCTATCATTCTTCTAAATAATCTATCTTTTTTCTTTCTTTTTAAACAGTTTATCTATCTATCTATCTATCTATCTATCTATCTATCTATCTGTCTGTCTGTCTGTCTGTCTGTTTGTCTGTCTGTCTGTCTATATATCTTCAAACCTTTTCTATCTCTTTCTAACTAATCTTTCTTTCTTTCTTTCTTTTTTAACTAATCTTTCTTTCTTAACTAATATTTCTTTCTTTCTTTCTTTCTTTCTTTCTTTCTTTCTTTCTTTCTTTCTTTCTTTCTTTCTTTCTTTCTTTCCAACTAATCTATCTTTCTTTCATTCTAACTAATCTATCTATCTTTCTTTCTTTCTTTCTAACTAATCCATATTTCTTTTTCTTTCTTTCTAACTAATCTATATCTTTCTTTCTAACTATTCTATTTATCTTTCTTTCTTTTTAACTAATCTATCATTCTTTCTAACTAATCTTTTTTTCTTTTTTTCTTTCTTTTTTAACTAATCTTTCTTTCTTTCTTTCTTAACTAATCTTTCTCTCTTTCTTTCTTTCTTTCTTTCTAACTAATCTATCTTTCTTTCTAACTAATATATCTATATTTCTTTCTTTCTAACTAAAAAGAAAGAAAGATAGATTAGTTAGAAAGAAAGATATAGATCTTTCTTTCTAACTAATCTATCTTTCTTTCTTTTTAACTAATCTATCATTCTTTCTAACTAATCTATCTTTTTTCTTTCTTTTTAACCAGTCTATCTATCTGTAGCCGCTTTCCGACCAAGTAGTTAGAGGAACTTAGTTATAGGACTGTCCACTTCTAAACAGTTCTATGAACTACTCTCCCCCAAACTCGGTTTTGCTGTTTGTGTTCGCACTGGCCAAGTGGCCATAGGAACTAGTAGGAGGGGGCAAACACGGCGACTTTTATTTTGACGGAGCGACGGACCTTTATTTTGACGGCGCTGAGAACGCCAGAGCAAACAATGCTTGCATTCTCTGTGTTCATTAGTTAGCGATCTGTCTAACAGTACTGTTTAACATGTTATTATAGATAGAATTGTTATAGAAAGTACACAGTATATGAAAAAAAAGTTATTAGCCTATGCCGTGTGGTTGATGTCCAGTGTTGCTAGCTGAGCAGAAATACATAATCATGTTTGACTTGGTCCCGTTGCGTTGTATTTTCTCTTCAGCATAAAGGTTTAGAGGCCCATCTATCACTGTTTTCCATGTTTGTATCTAGTTTCTGGAGTAAATATATAGGCTATAATATGTGTGTTTACATATAGCTGTTTTAAAAATGGCAGGTGTTGGTGTTTTGCGTGCGTTCGGTCATCAGTGTACACTAACGTCACGGGTAGTTCCTATAGGCTAGTTGATTTTACGAACGTTCCATGATTGTCAGACGTCACTGGTGGGCGCTGGCATTTCCGGTCTAATGTTACGTTAGCTTCATCGACGACGCCGGTAACTGTCAGGTAAGACTAGGACCAGATAAATATGGCTTTCTACACCAGATCCCTTCAACATCTGCCAAGGATAACGATAAACGATGTACACCGAATAATTAAAGCGTCATCATCGGCTCCCAAGAGCAAGAGGGAAAAGGGTTTCAAGATATACGCCTCTTCATTCATTGACAATTATGAAGGTAAGTTATGCTATGTCTTTAGCTAGCTGTAGCCCTAACGTTAGCGATGATGCTAGGTGACGTTAGGCTAGGCAAGGCAAGGCAAGGCAAGTTTATTTATATAGCACATTTCATACACAATGGCAATTCAAAGTGCTTTACATAGAAGAAATTAAAATAATAAAAAGCAGTAACGAGCGGACACGCCCACTCACACACACTCACACACACAGAACAACAAATACACGAGACACGAAGAAAACAGTGAATTCATGAACCGTGACAATAATACGTTTAAGTACAATATCAGTAAGTTGGCTTTCTCAAGCCAACTTAATTATTATTACATTTTAGGCTACATATTTAGAAGACGCTTTTGTCCAAAACTTACAAAAAAATTAACAAAGCAATTCGTCAAATATCAGTCATAATACAGGTTAGAAAATAATAATAAATTGCTAAGATTATCACAAAACAAAAGATTTTGATGCACGTCATTCATATTAAATCGTATATTCCACCCATACCCGCTACAATTGAGAATCACTTTAAACATGCAGACGCAGTTAAGACAATTTGATGTATTTCACTTAATATTCAACAAAACAATATACAATAAGATTCGTTAATAACGTGTTCTTCTAAAATGAGGGCGAGCCACAAATCCGTGAGTACAGTTTACAAACCCGTGGGAACGGATTATGAATTTGTGGGTACAGATTGCAAAAACTGAAGGCACGGTTTACAAATCTGAGAGCGCGGATTAGTAACTCGTGGGTACGGTTTATTAATCCGTGGGCACGATTTGTTAAACCGAGGGAACAGTTTGAGAATTCGTGAGTACGGTTTATAAACTGAGCAGACGAATTGCAAAACCGTCGCCACGGATTGTGTTTTTTTTCTCCCACAGGTGACTTCCCGGGCTCCGTAGTTTTCTTTTGTAAAATTTATTTTATACATTTCATGGTCCATATATTACAGCATACACAATTTGTTCTAAGTTTCACCCTTTTGTATAAATAGTGATGAAATTAAAAGTATAACACCTGTGTGTTTGCATCTAATAATTTTGATAGCATTTCATTTTTTTAGATTTGGAATATTTTCAATATGGTATTATACTTTAGAAATAGCAAATTGCTGTCTTATTCCATTTTGTATTATGTTAGGATTTTACAGATTTGAAAAGAAAGTATGTATTCAAATTGCTATTCATGAATGAGAAAATAGTTTATGTAATTTAAAAGATCTAGCCATTGAATGCATTTTGTGCTAAAGCAATGATAAATGATCCACAGTTTAGCCTGTTGTGCTCACTGTGTGAAAAGATTTAAAAAAACAAAACAAATGGTCTAAGTATTGAGAAACTGGTCCTATAGTGATTGTAGGTACTTTGCTCTTGATCATACATTTCATGATCACAGGACACATAAACATGTAGGTGGTGTCACAAACTTTGCATATTACAAAACAATGTAAAAATGTTATTATACTTTTTATATTTATTCTTGGTTTATGATGCCCTTTCCCAACATAATTGCATTTTATATAAAAAATTACAATATTTTTACAATAAAATATTGCAACTTTATAATGGGTCTTATTCAGCAACTGATACATTTTTAACTGACTGATTTATAGTTCCCCACCGGTAACAATTGTGACCAAGAATAATTCTCATACTTTCACTAACTTTAAATATTTAAAAGGCATGCAGTTTGTTTCTTCATGAGTTTGTAAATATATAAATATAAATATGTATAAATATGTCTGCTCACTTTGCTTTGAACAATGTGGTAATACATTTTTGAAAAATACAGATTTCCCATCATGTTGAAATATCTGGTTGTAAAGCTCTTATAAGATGATATAAATATGTATGGTTAATATTGCCTTTGTATCCAACAAATTAGTATTTAGCTTGATAGTTAAAAAAAAATAAAAATACAACAAAAATGACAATGTTTCATTTTTTAATCTTAAATTTTATTGAATTAACTATTTTATGTCTGATGGGTTAAGGAAAGGTATAAGGAAACACACTTTTTAATACTATGCATTTTTGCAAAACAGTCTTGAACAGCTCAAATGCAAATGACTGAATACATGGAAAGTCCTAAACATATGGCTACTTCTAAAATTATGAAAAATATAGATTTCCATTTTTATCCAGAAAGGAAACCTATTCACATATACCTTATTTCTTAAAGAAAGACTGTAAAGAAATGTATATATTCTCATTCAGTGTCCATCACTTGGACAGATTCATCCACAACATCCAGTGGTAATGGAATAACTGTTTTTGTGAGCACAGCAGTAGTGCCTGGCTTGTATCTGTAGGTACCCTCCCTGGTGCATTAGAAGAAAGAGAGAAAATGTTTTTGAATGTTAAGAGATTTTATGAATAAATATGTGCAGTTGTAAACTCAGAAGGTTATTAAAAGAGAATTGATCAGGATGAGAGTTGATTAGGGGTATATTCCAGAAAGCAGGTTGTGCATAAGTTTACGTGGTAAATATATATACAAGTAAATATATAGCAATATAGTATATATAATGAAACCTTAACATTCGGTTTCATTAAAAATGTCTACAAATTTATTGTCTTTAGTAAATCCTGACAGTGTTTATTTTAACCCCAAAAATCTGGCCCTATGTTTACTAAAAAATGGCATAGAATAGTTCACAAGTAAGTGAATAGAGTGCTGCAGGGATGACATTTTGTAGGCCAAAACCCGGAAATGAGTTAGCATTTTAGAACTTCCGGTTCCACCGTCCTGAAGTCAATAGATTTTTAAAAGTTTTTTTGTTTGCCAGAAATAAGGTCTGTGGGTAGGGTTAGGATTAGGGTTATCATTGCATTTTTTTTTTTTAAATGTACTTGTCTTGAAAAAGGCTGTTGCTAACAAGTGGCTTCGTGAATGGGACTACAAAGGTTGTCAGGGACATTAAATGTCATCACACTGTACTGGAAAAATCATCTACTCGCTAGTCGGAAGTTGTCAATTTGTTGGAAGCTAGTGATGGTGAAGCTGAGGTCCTGCAATGTGGTGTAGTTTGTTTATAGCCTTCTGACAATTGTATTTATAGGCTTCAAATTTAAAAGTTGTTAATTTGTGAAGATTATCATGATGAACAAAAAGTGTAAGAATCTTTATTTCTTTTTTTTTCTTTTATTGTTCACAGAGCTTATTTTCTGCAATAATACAAAAAAGCCAATGAAAACATCCTACTGAGTTTTTGTTGAGGGACAGGGTGATGCTAACTTCTGGGTTGGCCAACAAAAATAATAATCACTGCAGAGCTCTATGGATGTACCTTCCTGTATGAGTGTGTTCACAGTGAACATACTCTTGAGTTGACTGAACTTACTTCTGGCCTTGTTTTGGAACCGATAACTGAGTAAGAAATGTAATCAACCAAGAGTTCGGGGTAACCCTGCTTTCTGGAAAACCCAGGAAAATGGATACATTGAAAAAAATTCTCATTTTAAAATGATGAAGAATTAATGTTACTGCAATCTTCCACATTACACTGGTATCTTACCTCAATCCTTTCTGAACAGGCTGGTCATATCCCCTCAGATAATCCACAGCTTTCTCTGTGATCACACATAGGTCTACATTGCTGCCAGAACCCAGATCACAGAAGATGCCTGCAGTGATGGCATCTCTCACCAGCTGCTTTCCTTCCTCCATCTTTACGTTCCCAAGCGTTTATGTAGGTGTGGAATTGGCAAGAACAAATACAGAACGTGTGTTTGGGAAGTGGGATTCAACAATAAAGATTACATTGAGGGTAAGAAGCAAAGAATAAAAAATAAATGTCAGATTGTAATAGAAAACAGGAACAAAATTCTTTAAATTCTGAAACAGGATGCAACAGTTGGATGACAGTTGGATGACAGTTGGATGTTTTGCAAAAAACTAAATCTTTTCATTTTAAAATATGTTGATTATGTGCCGTAAATCATTAGTTTTATATTTTACTGTTCCAGTATTTACAATTATTCATTGGATTGTAGTTCATTTCCACATAAAAGTTGTTCTTTTACCTTTGTCTTCTTTTGTCAATGTTACATTGAGCTCAAATTTGATAAAAGGAAGATCAAACATGCTTGCTTGACACACGAGAACGATTGAGGTTCATTCATTGAGCTTCTGCAGGGACCAATGAGGTTTGTTCTCGAGCATCAAGCAAGTGTTTGGGTGTACTTCCCCTTTGAAGGGCCCTCAGGGGTCCGTAGACCCCTAGTTAAAATGCAAATGTAATACATAACAGCATATACAATACCATGTTGGAAAATATCAATAAGAATGTCTAAAAGTTGTCTTACCTCCATATTTGGCTTGTAACGATCTTCAAATAGAGAAATGGCAGCAGCTGCTCCAGACCCTGTAATATATAGTTTTGCTAAATAAGTGCAGAAAAAACATGCCTGATTGTGTTCATTCAAATAAAGGAGATAAAGTACCCATGGTAAGGAAAGGAAGCTTATCATAGGAACCATGAGGGTAGACGCTATAGAGCTGTGGGCCGTTAATATCCACACCTCCCACAATTAGAGAAGAACCAATGTGCCCCTGATACCTACAAAAAAAACAAAAACAAAAGGGAAACAATCAGCCCTAGTCCTGGACCTGGATAAGCCCTTTAAGATAAACTAATATTATCAGTCAACTAGTGAGCAATATCTTAAATAAATAAAGAATTATGTACTTTGATGTATCAGTCATTTTGGTATAATCACTTAAATCAAATTGAACGACTATGACACTTTCACCTGAACAGCATCTGTTTGAGCTGTCGGGTCACCATGGCCACAAGAGGAGGTCGTCCTGTGCTCAGCGAATGCAGTTCTACATTTGAAGACATCATCTGAGTAGTGACCTCAGCATCAGCAGCAACACCTGCACCACAACAGCTATTGTGGTAAGAAGAACGAAAGAAAAAGAAAACAATAAAAACAGGCACTATCAAATTTTGTTTAGACAGAGACTTGAATAATGATGATGAGCAACCAAAAGATTCACTCACTAGATTTTGGGAGCTATGTAGTGGATTTTCATGCAGTTTTTATCAGCTACGACCATATCATCCGTGGCTCTGGTGTCTGCACCTAAAATCACTCCATCCTAAAATAAAATCCATTTATTTTTTGGTTTATTATAACTAAATATTACATACCATCATATTAATTTAATATCGCTAAGTTTATTTGCAATTACTTGAATTACAATATAGACTTAAATGATATGGAAATGAATTACAACATAGACTTAAATTATAAATTTTATCAGTAATTAACAACACAAATCATGCTTTGCAGTGTCAAAACAGACTTTGAATATCAGGCCAGCAATGGTGGTGCCAGTCTTCCTGGCGTTTGGTGCACTGTAACCCTTCTCTGATAAATTTGCTTCCAGAACAGCATTTCTATAAATGAATAAACAAACAAACAGATACAATACAATTAAAAGATATGGCATTATTAAGGTAGGCCTACTTTTCGTCACTATTATGTTGTTTAGGAGTAGGCCATGTTTACTCATTCATGTGTCAAAACACTTTGATGTGTTGCATATGTTTTGGCTTCGTTACAGTCAGCATATTAGCGCTTGGCAATCAATGTAAATTGTAGTAATGTCTTGATCATATTATTTATTATTTACGTCTTGATCATGTTGTTATAGATGTCTCACCTGCGTGTGTTCTCAAAAGAGAATCCTCCGGTCGGCGTCTTTGTCGATGTGTGTAGCATCTTTCACCTGCACACTGTATAATATGTAAAGTATAGCTCTAACAATCAGCTTTGGGTAAAGCTCTTTCTGATCACCGCTTTTGAACGTTTACTCGCTTCAGCTTTACACAAAGAGTCGGTGCGTCAGCACTTTTAACGCCCCAAACTGCAGAAGTTCCTTCTTTCACTTTCACTTCTGACATATGATCGCTTCTCTAGGCCATTCAGTCGAATGAAGCAGTTACTCTAACCGAACGGTTAGGGGCTAGGCCTATTTGTGCATACAAAAAGGTAGGCTAAGTCTATTTTCTTGTAAAAAAAAGTTTTATTCTATTATTGATCTAATTAATCTGGCCAATTTAAGATGGAAAAATAGCTTACACCAATAAAAGCAATTTATGAGTTAGATCAAAAAGAAATAATAGACCCTTAATTAAAAATTCAGATTTAAGAACAGGTTAAAGAATTCTGAAAATAAAGAATGTTATTTACACATGCAGAAATTGGATCAGTTTGAATGGATAGAGCAGGTTTACAAACAGTGTAGATTTGAATGTCATAACAGTGTTGTATATTGGGCATTATAACCGTATAATTTGACCCAGCGGTATAAAGATAAATAATAATGGCCCAAGAACTGATATGTAACGCTGGGGAATTCTAAATATGCAGGAGCGTTGGATCCAATTGCAGTCAATAATATTTATTAACAAATCAATCAAAAAACACAAGGACCAGAACATCTGAGAACAATGAAAACAAGAAATTTAGCTGCAAGCAGCAATCGGGGCCAAGCGCGAAGACAATAAGACATGCCAACATGGCTGGGTTGTTGCCTAACCCCAACTGCAACAATGAGAAATTAAAGATGATTTTAGGCAAAATGGCTGAAAAAAAATCATATATTTAGTAACTAAAAATATGATTTACAGTTTCTCAATCGATTTGGTACATTTCTCCAAACTCAGGTAACAGCTCTCAAAACAATTAACACAGCAAACTAAACACACTCTTATGTTGGCGAAACAATTAAGTATTCACTGCACAATGAAACACAGCATTTTATTCTAGTAATGCATTTATTAAAATTCAATATTAACATCAAAACTAAAAGTGTGTTCTCTGTTCATTTGATAACAAATTCAGCTGAAGATACACAAAGAAATATATGAAAATACTTGTTTTTCCATTAAGTTCTTTAATGAGGAGTTCAGGTGTATAACAATGAGTTGTCACACCACAAAAAAATAGATAGGAGAATTCCTCAATTGGATTCAGGAAAGGAGAATATGGTGGAAGGAACACCATCCTGAAATGTGGGTGATTCTCAAACCACTCTCGCACTAGTGGTGGAATTGGACATTGTCCCAAACAACTACAAAATTCCACACCATTTTCTCCTGATCACCCTGCGGAAAAAGGATTTCATTGAGGAGGTTTAAAAAAAATGTAGGAGCCTTGCTGTGTTGTATGGTCCCAAGACAGCATTGTGTGCCACAACACCAGTTGTAGAACTTGTGGCACAGAGAGTGATGCTGCCTCCTCGTTGTCCAGGGACATTGACTGTAGCACGATGGCCAATCACATTTCTCCCCTTCTCTTTTTTTGTGAAGATTGAAGCCTGCTTCATCAATGTACAGGTACTCATAATGAGTTGCACTGCTATCCAACTCCAAGATTCTCTAGAGTAAAAAGAACACAAGGTACAATACAGTAAGTTAGTGTTTTACAGTAATGGCATTTGATTGCAGTCAATACTACTGTGAAACTGTTGCTGAAATGTGCGGATAATTGAAGCCACTGTGGATCTGTTTATATTGGGCTGAACTCTCTGCCCAGCTTCTCTCAGTGAGAGACCATGATTTATGACATAAGTGTGGCTCTGATTTCATTTGAAACACGTGTACCTTATCCTTCTACCTCTCCTCCCTCCTCTTACACCTTGCCTTCCTCTTACACCTTGCGCTCCTCTTACACCTTGCGCTCCTCTTCCTCTGTCCATCTCTTCTTATATGTTCTACTCTTTCTCTTTCCACTATACCATTGCCCTCCAATCTATCCATCTCTTCTCCCTCTACTCCTCTATCTTCTCCTCTTCCTACATCCTCAGCTCTTCTTTCTCTTTCTCCTACATCCTCAGCTCTTCTTTCTCTTTCTCCTACATCTTCAGCTCATCTTGCTCTTTCTCTTTCTCTTTCTTTCTCTTTCCCCATCTCCATCTCCATCTCCTCTTCCTCTTCCTCTTCCTCTTCCTCTTCCTCTTCCTCTTCCTCTTCCCTGTCTACCACCTCTCACTCTTACGCCTCTTCCTTTTCCACTGCTCATTCTTCTTCTTTTTATTGTCTTTTCTCTTCATTCATCTTCTTTGTTGTTTTTCTCTTCCCCTTTTGTAGTTGTTGTAATTAAGACAGATGTGTGAACAATTAGGAAATTGCCTTTTTCTGTGTTGAGTGGATTACTAACTCATCAGATATCAATTTGGGTTAATTGAGGACATAAGGTGTGCAACTGATTCTTTTACAATTCACAGAGTTTTGTTTGTTGTGTTTTGAAAATGGTACAAAAATGCTTGTGATCTTTGTGAAGACCAATGGAAAAGCTGCAAATGTTTTTCCGATATATAAAGATTTGGTTGGCTGTATGAACTGCTGTGATAACATTAGGGAATTTTGTGCACAGTGTTTTGAGAAAATGATGCTTTTGATTTGTAATTTGTATGAAATGAAGGAGAATTTACTATCTGTTTAGGACAATTACAAAGTTTACAGATCACTGTGTTAAATGTTTTGAGAGCAGTTACTTGAGTTTGGAGAAATGTACCAAATCGATTGAAAAACTGTAATGGATTATCAAGACACATACAGAGTTTTGTAACAGTACACCAATGCATTCGTAAAGTGTTGCATTTAATATCAGGATATTATAAAGTAATTAATGGCAATGTCCTTGTTTTGTTCTATTATAGCGCCACCAAGTGGTGTAGTTCCACCGCTTTTTTTATGTGTTCTCAGAGTGAGCCTATACATGTGTGTGTTGTCAAATTTGGTGAAAATATCTCATTTTGTTTTGGAGTTATAGACATTTATATGTGTTACGAACTGCTCCGACACACGAAGGTTGAGATCCAAGTGCAGCTTTAATTAAGGGGCAATCCAGACACGTAATCCAATATACAGGCAATAGGTCAAAACACAGGTAGGCCGCCCGTTCGTCCAAACAAACAAACAAAACAGGCAGGGGTCAGAGGCAAAAGAAGTATCCACGGAACAGGCAAAAAATCCTAAAACCAGGGAAAATGCTCGGAAATGCAGTGCAACAACATACAAACCTTCGCAGTGAGTGAATGAGTGAACATGGTATAATAGGCTGAGACTAACAGGGTAATGAGACACAGGTGAATGCAATCAGTGATGATCAGTCCAGGCAGTGAGTTATGGGAAATGTAGTTTGTGAGGGAGTGATAATAGTCTGGTGACCGTTACAATATGTATGAGCCATTTTTCGTATCTCCGGACCAGTAGGTGGCGCTGCACCGAAACGCAGCATGTAGCCTCAAGTACCAAGTACCGGAACATGTACCAAGTTTGGTGTGAATACGTTAAAGCGTTGCGGAGATACAGCCGTCAAAACTGTCACTTGTTGAATGTCACTGCAAAACTCTATACACAAATCCCTTCATTTCTCATTGCCTAGACCATGTTGTCATTTAGAAAGCACTAGCATTCAATATTGTTCACTCCAGTCAGCACAGCTTCAGCTCAGTTTGTACATAGATAGATAAAAGCGCCAGAGTCAGTTCATTCAGTTTTAGAACAATGGATCCAGAAAGACATGAAGGAAGAGGTCGAGGACACTGGAGTGGAGGAGGAGGAGGAGGAGGAAGGTGAAGGTGAAGGGCAAGGAGACAAGTCTCGGATGAAATTTGTGCCACTCAAGTTGCCCATGTCCTTGTCCATGGTATGACAATGAGGGAGGCTGGGCCAAATTTGAGTCGATTCACTGTCACCTCGATCAACCTTCCGGGAGAAAAACAGGTAGATGTACTTCAGACTGCTCTCTACTGTATTTTTTGAGAGCTGTACTATGTGCTGTTACTACACATACATGTACTGTAGCTGTTGCACTATTCTAGCACTACTGTAAGTACTTGCACTAATGCATCAAAATGCCTCACATACAGATAGAGTTTTCTGAATGCTTCCATTTTGTAAAAAGGATGTTACAGTTACAGTAATCAGTACTTCTATTTTTCTAGGACACAGAGACGATGAAATGGAAGAAGCCTGCCAAATATTTCAGTTGATGCGTGCTAGCGGGAAAAAGGCATGCAAGAGGATTTTACCCCTCTGCCTGGCTAGGGCCAATATAGCCTGTGATGTGGACGAGATTCTCTGGCCTGTCCCAGACCAAAGACGGGATGCTGAGGCGGAATAATATATATATTTGTGTGTGTGTGTGTGTTATACTGTGTCGTACATGAATGAAGTGTGTGTTGTACTATGTAGTACATGAATGAATAAAAATGTGCCAATGTATCCATTGGTTGTGTCTTTTGTGTTCATCATGTGAAAAGGTTTGTGAGGAGGGGAACCACAAGCAACATAACTTACCAGTTTTGGAAATGTTGTGTTGAATTTATTGCACCAGTGAGTTAGACTATGTTGTAATGTGTGTGTTTTTGAGGGCTTTTGTGTCCTGCTGAGGGCAAGTTTGGTTTTTCAGCAAGAGTGAATGGTTATGAGTATAGAGCTTCATTTTGACCTGAAAATATGATGTTTGGGGAATTGGGTGAGACGTTGTGGATTTGTGTTTACTGTTTTGAGAATACGAGGCATAGTTTCAAGAAATGTGTTTAAGCAATCGAGAAAAACTGTAAACACTATAACCAGGCTTTTGAACTAAAATTTCAAAACCATATCATTTATCAAAAGAGTAGATAGGAGTGGAGGAAGAGGTGAAGGGAGAGGAAAAGTAGGAGGTGGAAGATCAGAAAGAGCAGTAGGGAGTGGAGGAAGAGGTGAAGGAAGAGGATGAGGAAGGTGAAGGGGAAGGGCAAGGCCAAAGAGACAAGCAGTGCCACTCTAGTTGCCCATGTCTTTGTCATGGATCATGGAACATACCAAATGATGTTAAAGAAGGGAGTTTGCAACTAAATGTAATTTACTTGAGGTTCTGACAAAATATTCTATTTAAATGTTATAAATGAGTCTATTTATAGGCTAAATGTCTAAAATGTTATTAATTAGTCTACTAAAAATATGTAGGCCTGTTAATTTAAAGAAATGAATTGTGTTCAAAATAGTTTAAAATGAATGAATGAAGACTCGTTTCTTCCAGACTTTTTGAAGGAATCTCTTGAATGAATGATTCAATACTTTATTTTTCTTTTTTACAATTGCTAACAAGCGTTTATCAATACTTAAAGTACTTTTTCTTAACTCTTAACACACCTACATCACACAGCTAGCCAAATAGTAAATTTTCTCACCAAAACCACATTGTTAAATACAAACTCTAAATTTCAAAACACTAAAACCCTTTTTCTCAAAACACAGCAAACCCGACTCAAATCGAATCACTCGGTCAAAACACTAGCACAAATTTTCTATCCATTATGAAATCATAGCGCAATGTCTGTCAAAATATTAACAATTGATGGCATTGTGAAAACTGCATTAGGGCTCGCAAGTCCATGGCGTGGGCAGAGTGACAACTGACCAGGTGGAGCCATAGAAGTAATTCAACACAAAAGGTCAAGCAATATCCACACTATCATTATGAGATTTCTTTTTCCACAATACATAACATTTCAAACCATCTATACAGAAAGTCATACTGTACTGCATGTATTTTCAAAAAAGTACTCATTGTTTCAAGAGTTGGTTGAAAATCATGCTGTAATACATAATGCTATAAAGCTATATAATGATATAATGCTTTAGTCTTTATATCCACAATGAGTAAGCCAAAGGCAACAGTGACAGGTAAAGAAAACTCCAGATGTAAATACTGAGAAAAAACCTTGGGAGAAACCAGGCTACATAGCTACCAATTCTCCTCTTGCTATATAGTCTGAACATTTGGAACATTGTCAATGGTAGTTACTATCTTGATTCAGGTGTTAGGTTCAAGTTTAATTGTGCGACAGTGAGTAATATTGTTTTCTCTGTGGCCCAGATGATGAAGGCAGTGGCAGCTGGGAAGTGTGCTGAAGTGCAGTCATTCCTTGTGTCACCCCATCCCACACCGTCTGTGAAGTCCATTGTGGAAGAGACTGGGCATCATCATTCTCAACATAACTTGGCAGGACAGAGCTTCTGTGGTAAAGATAAATATAGTTTAGGAACTGATACCATAATAATTGTATCCCCTCTACCTTAGTGTTCCATGTACTTTTTTATTATTTCATTTCCTGTTTGGAATGGAATAACGAGAAATGAAAACAAGCTCGTTTATTCGTTTTTTAGTCTAGTTTAAAAAACGAAAAATTTGATTTTGGCTCGATTTTTCATTTTTCGTTTGTGGTTTACAAATCGGTTTATGGGTTCGATATTTCATTTGCACACGTGGGCGGCGCTGAAACGCCCCTTTCATCTGATTGGTCAAAACGCTCCGCCTTCAGTATGCTACGAGCTTTTCTTTCGAGGTGGCAGGCAGGGGTGCGTTTCCCGAAAGCATCGTTAGCCAACTATGGTCGCAAGTTCCGTCGTTATCAGCATAGTTCAACGAGTCGGTGTTTCCGAAACCATCGTCCAACGAACATTCGCAAACAGCATCGCAAAGTTGTGTGGTTGGAACGACAGCTCTCGAGCTGTGGTTAGAAGCATAGTTTATAGATTGCATGACATGTGGACTAAATAAATCCGAATCTTGAGCAAAATAAGCAAGCTGTCATTCAGTACAACCTGTGTCTTTTATTTAGAATACATAAAAATGTTTTAAGTCTTTGAGTTCTCTTACGAGAGGTCTCTCGTACTTGCGTAAGTATCTTACGTTAGGGGAAAACCTCTTTTCCTCGAGATATTGAAGCCAAAAATTATCCTTAATTTTGCAATAATGTAAAACGCATTGCAGCAGCATGCAGACATGGGCGAGACAGCTCGCGCGCCCATAGGCTGCTCTGCGGCAACTGCACCAGCCTATCGATAGAGGCCCCTCATGACGTCAGAACCAATGAGGGTGCTTCTGTTGCGCGGATCTCATTTGTCAGATTCGGTCCTCTTTGAGCACCTTCTTGTCTTCCTCTTCCTCTTCCTCTTCCTCTACCTCCAGCATGGCCTCCATCTCTTCCTCTTCCTCTGTTGATTCCTCCTCTGTTGACTCTGCTGATGTTTTGCTTCTTGAGTGTAAGGTTTTGCTAATAGTTTACTACTTTTAATTTTAGTGTGTAAGCAATCCAAAAAAACTGTAAATAAAAAACACTCTATTGATAAAATGGTTTGTTTTATTGGAATATTAAAAATGATTAACTTTTTTCAGCATACATTGAATTTATATAAATTAAATGACTGACAGCAAGGCTAGAAATTAAAAATAATCTGAGAATTTCATCAAACGGAAATCCCCCATCTACATTTACACATATTAATTTAGCAGATGACATTTACAACTTCCACAACAAATGACTTCACTCCTAATCTAAACTACTAGGAAAGCCAGATATGGTGATGAAACAGAACAATGATGAAATCATCTACAAAAATAAACGGACAGGATGTATAGCCCATGCAGTTTAAGTTCCGCTTTATTGACTATTTAAGGTGAACTAGTGAGAGTCTTGAATATATTCTCTCAGACACAAGCAGTGAAAGTTGAAGATCGACTGTGACAATGGAGACACAAAGGATCCTCATGAGGAGTTTGGCTGTTGTGGTTTTTGCATCTGTGATCTGGACTATAACAGGTAAAGTGCTTGAAACTGTTTGTATATTATTATATCTGATGGAACGATGCAGAATATTGAGGTTTACCTTGTTCTTCAGAATCAGCAGGTGATATTAAGCTGATCAACTGCTGTACTGTCGTCTCCAGACTAACTCGAGAACAGTTTACTGATCCTATCATCAGTTTCAGGATGCTACACCACAGTCCTCCATGTCTGAAGGCCGTCGTGTAAGAATCCCAGTTCTTCTCTAAAGAAAACATGTCATGATTAGAGATCAACAGCATCTGATGCTAGATTTCTGTTTTAACTTTTTCATTCTCTTTCAGCTTTAAGACTGAACGAAGAGAGTTCTGTCTTGATTGGAGACAACAATGGGTGCAGGAGGAAGTTAAGAAGCTTTTGTAAGTTAAGCCCAACAAGTGTGGTGAAACATACCTGAATTTGTAACAACATAATCTTATAAAGTGTTGCGTGTTTAGTATACAGTAGTATTCTTGTATCCAAATTGTGTTTGTTTTTTTACAGAAGAGCTCAAAGAAACAAAAGCCTGACTTCCACGCCACCACCAGCATCATCTATCAGTAAACTCACTCCTGTGGGAGGATCTTCCCAATCAACTGACAGATCATGAACAGCTAAAAGCAAACTCATAATGAGAACACATCTTGAAGTAGTTATGAGTTTTAAAATGTTATATATTATTATATTAAAATATTTCTAAAGTTTAAAACCCTTTGGTGTTCTTCTGGGTCTTTTTAACCCGCAAATGACTTTTGCTGAATTTGAAATAAATGTTCTCTTTGTCCAAATGGCATGAAACTTTGTACGGCTCTCAACCCTTTGTAGATCTTAAAAAAAAAAAAAAAAAAAAAAAAAAAAAAAAAAATGCTATAAAATTGATTGGGGGGCCATGAGTTCCCAATCTAAAAAATCTCGACTGTAATTTTGTTACAGAATAATAGTTTTTTTTTTAGGTTTTTTTTTTACAAATGTCATTTTACTCTGTTTATTAATGTTTTTACTCCACATTTGTGGAGGATTTATGATACATTTAAAATGTATATAAATAAATTTAAAAAAAGTTATAATTTTTTTTTTTTTTTAAGTAGGTTTTTATACAAAAACAGCTTTTTATGTAAAATGCACTTTATAAAAGACCCAAATTTCTAAATTTCATTTATGGAGATTTTTTGTATAAAAACCTATTTATTTATTTGTTTTGTTTGTTTTTTTACATTTATTTATATAAATTTAAAATATATCATAAATCCTCCAAAAACTGCACAGATGTGGAGTAAAAACATTAATAAACAGAGTCAAATTACATTTGTAAAAAAAAAAAAAACAATTATTCTGTTACAAAATTACATGTTGCCTGGGGTCTCTGGAGACCCCAAAGATCACTAGTGTCACCCCAAATGAAGAATATCAGAGGGTATTTAAAGTGACGGTTAGTAAATTAGGTGTATTTAAATTTAATATTTAAAATATATGTTGTCAAATACATGATGTAGTTTGACAGTAACAGTTCTTAATTTATACATTTTATTCAGAAACTGAATTATAGTAAAACTGTTTTAGAACAAATGTGTTTAAATACAATATTAGCGTATATATTATATTTCACACTGAAATATATTTCACTCAATGTAGTGAAAATGCAGTGTCAAGAAGGGTGACGCAAGTCTGAGTGAAATTAATACTGATTTGTATGAAAACAAACCTAAATTTTTGTGAGTTGATTATGCAAATGAACGAGTGCAATCTGAAACTACAAATAAACTATGATCAGCAACAACTGGTTTTGCTTGTGGTTGATGTTTCTGAATGTGTGCAAGAGTAATCTGTCAGAAACGATTACAAATTTTCTCTTTAGGATCTTTTTTACATTGGATTTGTATTTTTATAAGAGCCTTTGTTATTGATTATTATGGATCTATAGCCTGACGTTGTCATACTCAGATTCTAGTCAGAATACTTCCCGACCTCAAATGTTGTGGGCAGGGCTAAGTTCGGCTGGCATCCAGGCTAATGGATCTACTGATTTTAATGACATTTTTTTACATTTATACTCAGATTTTGGATTAATGATCTATTTAATTCACACCAACCTGCTTTCATAATCAAGAGGCATAGTCTGCCCAAAAATGAAAATTCTGTCATAATTTACTCATCCTCATGTTGTTGACTTTCTTTCTTCTGTGGAAGACAAAAGAAGATATTTTAAAGACAGTTATTAGTAAAACAGTTTCTGTTCTTGTTGACTTCCATTTAATGGACAATACAATGGAAGTCAATGGGAAACTAAACTGTTTGGTTATTACAGTTTTTCTCGATTGCTTAAATAGCCAACAATACATAGTTTAATACATGCTTAAATACATAGTTTCTTGAAACTATGCCTCGTATTCTCAAAACTGTAAACACAAATCTATAATGTCTCACCCAATTCCCCATATATCCTATTTTCAGGTCAAAATGAAGCTCTACACTCAAAACCATTCACTCTGAAAAACCAAACTTTGCCCTCAGACATCACACACACTACAACATAGTCTAACACACTGGTGCAATAAATTTAAAACAACATTTCCAAAACTGGTAAGTTATGTTGCTTGTGGTTGCTCTATCTCTATCTATATGTGAGGCAATTTGATGCATTTCTTTTTATTACAGTATAGTGCAACAGCGACAGTACATGTATGTGTTGTAACAGCACATAGTACAGCTCTCAAAAGTTACAGAGCAGTCTGAAGTACATCTACTGTACCTGTTTTTCTCTTACAGTTTTTCTCGATTGCTTAAACACATTTCTTGAAACTATGCCTCGTATTCTCAAAACTATAAACACAAATCCATAACGTCTCACCTCCTCCTCCTCCTCCAACTATAGTGTTTATAGTTTCGGGAAATGGGAAATGGCCCTTCCCCTTCACCTTCCTAATCCTCTTCCTTCACCTCTTCCTCCTCCACCTCCTCCTCCTCCATTTGATTGTATTTGATTTGATTGTGTTTACCAGTATGGATGACATGTGCATTAGAGTGCAGAATGTGTTTTGAGAATGAGAATGTGTTTAGAGTTTTGCTTAAAACTCTAAGTGAGATCTGCAAATTGTGTTTTACCATGTGAAATGGTTTAAGGTATTGACAACAGACTGCACAATTAGCTAAATGAGTTCAGGCAACTGAGAACTTTGTTCAGCCAATGGGTTTGAGTGTTTTAGCAATTGAGAAAAACTGTAAGTAAAGATCATGTTCCATGAAGATATGTTGTACATTTTCTACTGTAAATATATAAAACATTTATTAATCGCGAACATAAATGGTCAACTTTAAAGGCGATTTTCTCAATGTTTCGATTTTTTGCACCCTCAGATTTCAGATTTTCAAATAGTTGAATCTCTGCCAAATATTGTCCTATTGTCCTTTTTGTCCCATTTAAAAAAATTGACCCATGTGACTGGTTTTGTGGTCCAGGTTCACATATAAATACTTCACCCACATCCTCGTGTTATTATGAATCAGAATTACTTTCTCTCTTCTCACTATAAAGATACTTTTGCTTCCGAGTCCTTTTTGAGGTTAAAAAAAAGAGCCAGTCTCCATTGACTGTAATTGAATGGAAAAATAGATATCAGCATACTAATATTTTGCAGATTATAAGATAATTTTCGTTTCTGGGTGAAACATTTCTCTACATAGTATGTAGTATACTAATTAATTGTGTTACAGTAATAGAAACTTCGCCCTCTAGTGGAGAACAGCACCTAATGCACCCAGTAGGTTATGAATTATCAGCCAAAAAACTCTCAACCTGCTGTTGATCAACCTTGTGTTTATTTGGCTTAGCAAGTAAACAAATGAAACATGTTATGGGATAGATTCACAAGCAAAGACATAAACGGAAAAAAACATGAAGCAAGTAACAACTTTGCATACTGTACGTACACATCCCCAAACAAGACGTTAAAAAACAAAAAGGGTAATATTGGGAAGTTATATAGCCTATTAGCTAGGTATATTAATGTCACTATGGGCTGCAAGCATCTATAAAAGACTTACAACATTACACACTGTGACAGTTCCATGTGATTGTATCAGATACATTGTACTTTAGGCCTATAATGTAGGCTCCTGAATAAAAAACAACATTGTTTTACCAAGGTAGGCTATATCCATGTGACAAATGGGACTGACATGGACATGGTGACTAATAAGCCTATACAATGGTTCTGAATGTCATAAAAAAAAAACGTAATACCATGGTAGTTATAGTGTTTTCGTGCACTGTCAGTGTTTTGGTAGGTGGTGAGAAAATGTATTAACCTCGTTCAAGGCGCTGCACGAGCAGGTTTGTCTTGATAATGCAGATAAAATCTTCATCGCTGACAAACGCGATAAGGTGATTCTGCAGGTTGTTTCAGATTATTTTAGGTAAATATTCAAATCATCTAGAGATTTTATTTTTTGTTTTCCGTTACGGTTTTACAGAGAAAAAATAATTTTAAAACAACTTCTCCAAGAGGTTTCACCTCTTTTAGACCCAAATCAGTTTGCTTATCGTGCAGAGAGAGGTGTTGAGGATGCTTTGCTATCTCTGATTAATAGCACTTATGAGCACTTGGAGAATGCTCAAAGCCTGGTCAGAATTGTGTTCATTGATTTTAGTAGCGCTTTTAATACAATCCAACTCCACCTGCTGGTTAAAAAATTAGTGCACTTAGGAGTAAATCCCAATCTGATTTTATGGATTTATAATTTCTTGACAGATCGCAGTCAGCGAGTCAGATTTAATTCATGTACATCTTTTTCAAAAAAGACAAATACAGGGGCACCACAAGGGTGTGTCCTGTCGCCTATCTTATACACACTATATACAAATAGCTGTCAAGCTTCCTCTTCAGCTCACACTTATTTTAAATATGGTGACGATACAGCATTGGTTGGTTTTTTAAAGTCAGACAGTACTTCTGTGAGTAGTTTTCAGAGGGAATTACAGGGTTTCACTCAGTGGTGTTCAGAACATTTCCTGGAAATCAATGTTAAGAAAACAAAAGAAATGGTCATAAATTTTAGTAAAAATAGAATAACAGTTCCCCCCTCTAAGATCAATGGAGAACTAGTGGAGAGGGTCTCAATGTATAAATACCTGGGAGTTGAAATTGATTCGAAATTAACTTTTAATGAATGTGCACTGAACAAAACTAAGAAAATGCATCAGCGGATGTACTTCCTTAGGAAGTTATATAACTTTAGATTAGAAAAACATATTCTTGCAATGTTTTATAAAAGCTTTCTTCAGAGTGTTCTGTCCTTTGGCCTTATCTGTGTGTTTGGTAACATGCATGTTAAGTACCAAATGAAACTGCAGCGTATGATCAAGATGGCCAGCAGAATCATCGGAATTGACCAGGTGTTGGCAGCTCAGTTGTACAATGAACTCATTTTAAAAAAGACTGACCAAATCCTCAATGACTCTACTCACCCTCTACACCAAAAATTTAAGAGAAGTAATAGGTCAACTGGTAGAATTTTACAAAATAGAATTAGAACCGAAAGGTACAATAAATCTTTTGTCCCTACGGCAATTAGATTTTATAATGACCAAGCACATCATGTTTTTAGATAATTGATAATATTAGACATTTTTAATGTCAAATGTCGGACTGTGTCTGTTACAATTTCCAATTTGTGCTTTTTTATGTGTTGTACTTTGTTTTGTTTGATGATATATGTTGTGACAAGGGCGCGTATAATGAATGACCACATGAATTTCCCCTTGTGGGATAATAAAGTTTACCTTGACCTTGACCTTGACCTTGAGAGACACTCCAACGATTTGCGCCTAAGTGAGTTGCCCGAATGATTCAGACTCATGAATCGGTTCGGACCGTCCCAAAAGCATAATTATGTTACGGATCAACTGGGGATCATGTTAACTGGGGACGTGCGCGTGCACGCAGATAGTTTTACCCATAGA
The DNA here is from genome assembly GCA_900092035.1 of Leuciscus waleckii. Taxonomy (NCBI): domain Eukaryota; kingdom Metazoa; phylum Chordata; class Actinopteri; order Cypriniformes; family Leuciscidae; genus Leuciscus; species Leuciscus waleckii. The sequence goes on from FLSR01000088.1 coordinate 108,636, forward strand.
TATCATTGATATCTATGGGTATATATCATATAATAAAGGCTAGATGTCTCGTGCGCGCTGCTAGCCAATGGACTGCTGTCCGCACGTGGCGGCCATCTTGCTACAGGGAGCTCGCTCACTCGTAACATTGTGTTTTAATGCTGCATGTACTTTTTAAATAACCATAACTTGCAAAAATTTCTACCGATTTTCAAACGGTTTGGTTTGTTATAAACGTCAGAGATGTAGTTATGACTACTGCATACATATGAATAATTATAACCATGGACTTCCATATGAAAATATTATAGCCACGTTAATAACGTTTGTAAGAAACCAAACCGTTTGTAAATCCTTCAAGATTTCAGCGAGATAAGAGTATTTGTGTTCGTGCTGATCACTAACCTTACATCAGGTACCCAGAGCCCGCCAGAAAGCCTGCCTGTGACAAGATGCACAAGATGGCCGCCAGTGATGCCGTTCGAGACTCCGCTGTAAGACATCTAGCCTTATATGGATATCTATGGTTTTACCTGGATTTCCAGCAGATGTTAAACGGCGACAGATTCATGCCCTATTTTACAGATCACCGATTAAAAACGAATATTTCACCAGTTGTATACACTGGAATTCGAATAAAGCGCTTTGTTTTTGCAGTGTAGGCTATATGCATGCGTATTTGACGCAATTTCAAAGAAGTTGAACATACTTTAGTGTCAAGCTCAGAAACCACGCTTATGTTAACATGGGGCATTCGTATGAAAGTAAAAGAGTAGCAAAACTCGAGAGCACGTAGATGTGAATTTGAGAACTTAAGTACAATAAATATTCGTAATCGTACTTGTACGTGAACATTTACACTTACAGCTCCAACTTGAAAACCTATAAAATAAAAACTGATGCCTCAAAAAATTGCACTCGCAGACCGTCACAAACCTGTATTCTGAATTTGAAGTTGCAGACAAGTAGTCACAAATGTGTAAAATGCAATTCACAGAAATACAATGACAGACACAAACTTGTAATATATATTTGCATTTAATCTTACATTCACATTCGCAGTACAACCTCAATTAGGCACTTGCAACTTCTCAAATCTGTCACTGCAATTTCAAATTTCACGCCTTGACTTTTGCAACTCTTTTCACGATATATAGTAGCCTATGACAAGTGTAAACACATGAATCGGATATGGGTCACAATTTAAAGAACGTGTAAACAGACAGTTAAAAAAATCGTATATAGGCAACAAATCCTCATAAACGAGGCCTTAGATGCAAAACTAACTTGTGCACTTGTAACTCGTTCTATTGGTTGGCGCCTAGCCAATGAAACGGGACTTCTATTGTGCGCGATGATGTCACGAAACCCGCGTCCTCGGGGACGCTCTGAAACACTAACATGGCTTAATGCAGGGTTTCTCAAACTCGGTCCTGGAGGGCCATTGTCCTGCAGAGTTTAGCTCCAACCCTGATCAAACACACCTGAGCAAGCTAATCAATGTCTTCAGGATCACTAGAAACTCACAGCTAGGTGTGTTTGATCAGGGTTGGAGCTAAAATGTGCAGGACAGTGGCCCTCCAGGACCAAGTTTGAGAAACCCTGGCTTAATGCATTAGACTGATATTAAAAGAAATAAATGATATGATCAAACTCAGTAAACACTACTAATAATGCATACAGAAAAGCAGATGAGCACAGAATATTACGAAAGAAAGAAAATTTGTGTTCAGTGCAAATACACCTGCTGCCTGTGTTTTATTAATAATGTATAACGAATTGTGTGTGTCTTTTTAAAAAATGGTATAACTGTTGGTCCATTAAGAGGGAAATGCTTAACGTATAATTAAACGCGTTGCGTTCATATTCTGTGCTCTTCTGCTTTTCTGTAGTATGCATTATTAGTATGGTGTTTAAGAGTTTGAAATATCATTTATTTATTTTAATATCAGTCTAATGCATTAAGCCATGTTAGCGTTTTAAAAGCGTTTGGAATTGCAGTGACAGATTTGAGAAATTGCAAGTGCCTAATTGAGGTTGTACTGCGAATGTGAATGTGAATGTAAGATTAAATGCAAATATATATTACAAGTTTGTGTCTGTCATTGTATTTCTGTGAATTACATTTTACACATTTGTGACTATTGTCTGCAGGTTCAAATTCAGAATACAGGTTTGTGACTATTGTCTGCGAGTGCAAATTTCAACATTCAACTTCAGATTTTTATTTTACAGGTTTTCACATTGGACCTGTGAGTGTAAATGTTCACGTACAAGTACGAATATTTATTGTACAAGTTCTCAAATTCACATCTACGTGCTCTCGAGTTTTGCTACTCTTTTACCTTCATACATTCGGTTTCAGTGGATGAACAGACATGTACGAATTTTCTTCTCAACATTAGTGTATCATATTTTCTTTATGGTGTTGTCATGAGTTCTAATCACAAATAACAACAGATGTAGATTAAGTTAAAGTAGCTAGGCTACCTAAAAGAAACATAAATTGCTAAAGTAATTTACATTTTTTCAACAAGTTTGAATTTTATAATGGATCTATTATTTTTATTCTTATTTAATTCTGTATGTAATACTGCATCTTCTTAGAATCATATAATAATTTAAATTAAGTGCATTTTATATAGTAATAAACAGTAGAGCGTTGGAGCTTGCAACGCCAAGGTCATGGGTTCAATTCCCAGGGAAAGCAAGAACTGATAAGAATTTAAAATGTATACCTTGAAATGCAATATAAGTCGCTTTGGATAAATGTGTAAATGTACATTATGCTCAGTAGGAGCATGAACTTGAATGTTGTGTATCTAATGTCTTGTATTGGACATGTAGAGAACACTGTCTTTAGTGATTAAAGTTCTGTGAAAAACACTGAGTGGCAACCACATTTTATTACTGAAATAAGCAGAACATATGATACAGTATGATGAATATTACAAATATATACTGATATTCTCTATGGCTAATATTCACATACTGTAGACCTACATCACTAACCTCTTAATCATTTGTCACCTCACACAAATAGCATAACCCTCTCAAAACAATAGGAAATGCTTTGTTTACTTTTTTGCTGACCTCTTTAACAAAAGAAGTTTTATAAATAAAATGTAATGGGTGTGGGATTCTTTTTTATGTAATATAAATTTGAAATATGCCAGTTCTCTTCATTTGACTGGTACCATGAATCTCATTAACATATTCTTTTTCTTCTTTTTTTCATCACATCATGTGCTTTCATTGTTGTCGTCTGCTAACCCTTAGGAACAGATTAAAAGGTCTATAAATTAAGTGTCCTTATTGTAACTGTTGTCATTGTTGTTAGGCCATATACTGCCACAGCAAATTGATGCAATTAAAGTTAGACAAATCAAAAACTTTGCAGGATAACCAATATCCTGATAGCTGCTCAAGAAAGGAACACTATTTTATAAAGAGGAGATGTGACAATTTCACAATGAAGGGTAATGGTGTGTTAAACTGGTCTTACTATAAAAAGCTAATATAACTGTGACATTTATTTACTAATATAACATGATTACATTAGATGGAGAGCACTATGAAGGCCAAACTGACCAATGGGTAAGAAAAATGTATACATATACATTGCAAAACAAGTAACTGTTCTTCGATAACATGTAACTTATTCTATAGTTTGTTCTTCCTTCCTTAGATTTTTTTTTTGTATCTTTCTTCTTTTGTTATTGTAGCTTTCATAACCTGTTCACTAATACATATGTTTGTTGAACATTCCCCTAAATAAATGCTGTGGGTAATTCACTGGATCCATAAGCTATGAGCTTATACATTTTCACCACTCTTTAGGAACATTTATGGAGTGTACTGTATGCTTTATGCTTTAACTCAATCCTCAGCAACATTTAAATAAATAAATTATAAATAAATAAATGCTTGACATGTCCCTTTAACCACAGCAGTATTGCGCTCAATTTAATTAAGCCACAAATTGGCATCATAACAATAATCTGCGAATACACACGCACTGCAAAGACACAATGTCAATAGCATCATTTATTTAATCTACTTACAGTTGTCATCAGATACTAATTTCATTGAAACGAATGTAACAAAATAATGTGGGCGTGGTCTGTGTGTCGCGAAATTACAGTAAAACACATTAAATCTTCCCTTAAAGGCTTCTTATTAGTTGTGATATCTAAACAGTAGCAAATACAGGAGACAGGACATGATTGCTGAAATATTGTGAGGGTAAAATAATTCTTCCTCGGGAATCTATCTGGACAGACAAGGATAGGATTTATCAGTCAAGTTTTACTGGGCTCGGTTTTGTAAACGTCGTTCCCCCAGGAGATGGCGCACTAGGTTGGGTTGTCCGACTAGAGATTATGGCGAACGTCACATGAACAACAAACAGGAAAAGTTCGAGGTCTCATTGCATCCGCTTGTCTGATAAAGTACGACCTGATTGCTATGGACTTTTAAGGTAATCAGCTAACCTAGCTAGTTATTTTTATTGCTGTTTAATTTGATTTAGATATCTAAATGTTAGTGATAAGGAGAAAAATAAAATAAAAACTTTCAGATATCAGACCTCGGTTATTCTCATCAAACTAACGGTCCCGAAGAGGAATTGCACCAGCCATTCACAATGTCTTACTTAAATTGGAACGTAAAGTCCACACTAGAAACTTATTAACTAGACCTATTAGCTAATTTGTAACTAGCTCAGTCCTTTTTTTTTATTCAACTTTCAGAAAAACATACAGTGACATTTAACATCAAACAGAAGCCAAAACTGAAATTGGGGGACACAATCCGACACATGGCTATCTTGCATCGTATAGAGTAAAACATTAAATTCTACAAATTACTTTATTTTCTTTTTTGTTTTGGTAAGAGATGTTTTTATACACTTATTATTTTAAGTAATTGAATTCAATGAGTCATATTTTAAGATCTTTAGGAAAAACTTAAAGGAGGGTGAATAGACATTATTAAGCTCTATGTACATGAAACGTCACAAGAAGAATTATTACCTGTAATGTGTTATAAATTCTGGAGCCAGTATTAAGTCTTATAGACTTATCTATTTTGATTTTAAGAATGTATCAAAAACCATCATAGATCGGCTACTTGCTTCCAAAAGTCTTCAGAGTATTTACAATTACAAAATAAATGTCTGAGAGTTTCAGATTCAAGATTACAAAAATAATATTGTGGTGAGATGTTTTCTTTAAAACTAGATCTGCACTATATTCGGTTATTAAAGGAATAGCCTATAGTTCACTTAAAACTGAAAATTCTGTCATCATTTACTCTCCCTCAAGTTGTTTCAAACATGTATGAATTTATTTCTTCTACTGAACACAAAAGAAGATATTTTGAACATTCAAGGTATTAATCAATATTTTTCCTTCTAAATATCAAATGATTTGAATTACTTTTCTGTAGATTTTACTTTGTTATAGAAGTTACCAGTGTGATTACTGAAATGTTCTTTTCATGTATTCTTTAATGTCAGTATTTGATATCTGAATGCAGAAACAGTGCTTGCTTATTTAGCCCGGCTTCCAGAAATGAAATAGGGACATGTTTTGTTTTTGAGAAAGGTCTTCAACGTGTTAAAACAAATAGGGGTCATTGAAGTCTATAGTTTAAGGGACCATTTCTCAGTTAAAGCCTTACTGTCCATTTAGACTAAAGTTCCCTATCCTTGAGAGAAAGAACTTGTTATCTTGATGTTTTGAGACGAGACTCCTGTTTATAGTTAGAGCCTGGCCAAATCCAACCTTGGAACCGTGTCGGTGTGTGTGTTAGTCTTCTTGGTTACAGGTTAAGGAACCACTGGCATTATTGGAGATTGACTGAGTTGTTGTTCGGGACATGCTGGCACCCAGCAAGGCAGCAACCACAAATCTGCGACCTGGAAGGTCACGACGTGCCTAACTTCAGGGTCCGAGTGTCAGCTGCACAAAATTTTGTACAAAATAAAAGCATTTCAAAAAAACTTCCTAGTAAATATTAAAGCACACTAGTGTGATATTCCCCATATTTTGTTGAATATTGACAAATGTATCCACAAATCAGGCTGAGCTCAGATCGATGAGGCCTATGATCAATCAGTTCCAAAAAGAAATACAAAACCTGTGCCAATTGACAGACAAGTTGGTAAAAAGATTGAATACAAAATTTGGTGATAATATAGCATAACAAACGATTTATAAGCAATTTTTAAAAGGCCGGTAATTTTTGACCGAGTACACAAAAGGTGTTACAGGGTTTTCAACAAAGCACAAGGGTTAAGTTCTGCTTTATTGACTATTTAAGTCAAACTAGTAAGAGTCTTGAATATATTCTCTCAGACACAAGCAGTGAGAGTTGAAGATCGACTGTGACAATGGAGACACAAAGGATCCTCATGAGGAGTTTGGCTGTTGTGGTTTTTGCATCTGTGATCTGGACTATAACAGGTAAAGTGCTTGAAACTGTTTGTATATTATTATATCTGATTGAATGATGCCGAATATTGAGGTTTATCTTGTTCTTCAGTCTCAGCAGATGCTAATCAGAAGAAGATCACATGCTGTAAATTCCTCTCCAAAATAAAGTTGACTGATCCTATCATCAGTTTCAGGCTGCTAAAACGAAATCTTCCATGTCTGAAGGCCATCGTGTAAGAATCACAGTTCTTTTCTAAAGAAAACATGTCATGATTAGAGATGATGCTAGATTTCTGTTTTAAACTTTTTCATTCTCTTTAACAGCTTTAAGACTGAACAAAGAGAGTTCTGTCTTGATCCGAGACAACAATGGGTGCAGGATGAAGTTAAGCTTTTGTAAGTTAAACCCAACATGTGTGGTGAAACATACCTAACTTTGTAACAACATAATCTTATAAAGTGTTGCGTGTTTAGTATACAGTAGTATCCTTGTATCCAAATTGTGTTTGTTTTTTTACAGAAGAGCTCAAAGAAACAAACGCCTGACTTCCACGCCACCACCAGCATCATCTATCAGTAAACTCATCCTGTGGGAGGACTTCCCAATCAACTGACAGATCATGAATCATGAATGTCTAAAAGCAAACTCATAATGAGAACACATCTTGAAGTAGTTATGAGTTTTAAAATATTACATATAATATTATATTAAAATATTTCTAAAGTTTAAAACCCTTTGGTGTTCTTCTGGGTCTTTTTAACCCGCAAATGACTTTTGCTGAATTTGAAATAAATGTTCTCTTTGTCCAAATGGCATGAAACTTTGTACGGCTCTCTAATCTTTGTCCAATTGGCACACACACACACACACAGACACAGAGGAATAAATTTGTGAGACTATAAAAACTGCTCTCTGATAATTTGTCACATAAAATAGTCCAAAATGCGAAACCACCACAAAAATGTATTTGGTGACACTGACACATCGACAATGTGAACACTCACACACACACACACACACACACACACACACACACACACACAGAGGGAGAGAGAAAGAGACAAAAGTTACTGCTTTATTTGCTCATTTGTTATGCTGTTCAGTTCATTGCATTTGGATGATCATGTCATGTATTTGTACTCAATATATAATATAACTGTTCATATCTGTTCTACAGTTAGTAACTGAAGTGTAGATTACATTTGTACAATGAAAAAAAGAAGATTGAAATAAACGATATACTCTAAAAACTCAACTTTTATATTTTTCAGGTTTGATTCCAATCATAATGAAACATTATTGGAAAAAAATGTCAGTACAAAAAATGCTAAACTTTGACAAAAAAAAATTATTTTATTGTTAGAATTGTGATTTCATAATATTTAGATCCAACTGGAATAACTTGTGAAAAGATATGTTTCAGTTAGTCAAATAGAAAATAGCATATAGTGGAGCTCTAGACAGTGGCTAAAATTATCATTTTTTACCTTTAAAACTACATTTTCCAAAATATGGGCAAAAATGTTACACTAAGCCACGTAAAATTATCCATGTTATCCCCATAAATAAAATGTAGAAATTTGGGTCTTTTATAAAGTGAATTTTACATAAAAAGCTGTTTTTGTATAAAAACCTATACAAATTTATTTATGTATATAATTTAAAATATATCATAAATCCTCCAAAAACTGCACAAATGTGGAGTAAAAACATTAATAATCAGAGTAAAATTACATTTATAAAATAAAAATAAAACTATTATTCTGTTACAAAATTACATGTTGTTGCCTGGGGTCTCTGGATACCCCAAAGATCACTAGTGTCACCCCAAATGAAGAATATCAGAGGGTATTTAAAGTGACGGTTAGTAAATTAGGTGTATTTAAATGTAATATTTAAAATATATGTTGTCAAATACATGATGTAGTTTGACAGTAACAGTTCTTAATTTATACATTTTATTCAGAAACTGAATTATAGTGAAACTGTTTTAGAACAAATGTGTTTAAATACAATATTAGCTTATATATTATATTTAACACTGAAATATATTTCACTCAATGTAGTGAAAATGCAGTGTCAAGAAGGGTGACGCAAGTCTGAGTGAAATTAAGACTGATTTGTATGAAAACAAACCTAGACATTTTTGTCAGTTGATTATGCAAATGAACGAGTGCAATCTGAAACTACAAATAAACTATGATCGGCAACAACTGGTTTTGCTTGTGGTTGATGTTTCTGAATGTGTGCAAGAGGTCTCTGTCAGGAACGATGACACCTTTTCTCTTTAGCATCTTTATTCTTACATTAGCAGTTGGTTGATGACTATGTATGTCCTTCCTTGTGCTACTTATGTACATGTAAATGTCATCCATAATCAAATGTTAATTTGCAAGAATAAGTTGGTAGCCTATGTCTTATGAACTTGTGTTGACCATGAAAAAGACCTTTTTAAATTTTTCTCCACATATTCATGTTAATTTAAGTCAACCAGGTTAAACTTCACAGCCTGAATGAATAGATAAATAAATAAATAAATAAATAAATAAATAAATAAATAAAATAAATATGCTAAGGGGTAATAATGGAACAACAGTTTTAAAAAGTAATTTTTCACTATTATTTTATATTTTATAACTGCATTTTCATGGGTTTGAAAAACATTTTGTTATAAGA
>FLSR01000088.1:117859-133872 GCA_900092035.1 Leuciscus waleckii
GCTGTTGGATCCGAGCAGTACTTGTCTTTCTCTGTGTAGAATCTGCAGGACAGATATACAGTACCACTGAAATGAACACAATATCAGGCATATAAAACTGTGAAATGTGTGTAGAGAGAGCTTACACTATAGCATCCACACACGGACTCAGAGCATTCTGATGCTTGTATCCAATCAGTTTACAGTTTTGCTCGATTGCTTAAACACATTTCTTGAAACTATGCCTCATATTCTCAAAACAGTAAACACAAATCTATAACATCTCACCCAATTCCCCAAACATCTTATTTTCAGGTCAAAATGAAGCTCTACACTCAAAACCATTCACTCTTGCTGAAAAACCAAACTTTGCCCTCAGACATCACACACACTACAACATAGTCTTACACACTGGTGCAATACATTTAAAACAACATTTCCAAAACTGGTAAGTTATGTTGCTTGTGGTTGCTCTATCTCTATCTATATGTGAGGCAATTTGATGCATTTCTTTTTATTACAGTATAGTGCAACAGCGACAGTACATGTATGTGTTGTAACAGCACATAGTACAGCTCTCAAAAGTTACAGAGCAGTCTGAAGTACATCTACTGTACCTGTTTTTCTCTTACAGTTTTTCTCGATTGCTTAAACACATTTCTTGAAACTATGCCTCGTATTCTCAAAACTATAAACACAAATCCATAACGTCTCACCCAAATCCCCATACATCCTATTTTCAGGTCAAAATGAAGCTCTACACTCAAAACCATTCACTCTTGCTGAAAAACCAAACTTTGCCCTCAGACATCACACACACTACAACATAGTCTAACACACTGGTGCAATAAATTCAAAACAACATTTCCAAAACTGGGAAGTTATGTTGCTTGTGGTTCCCCCCCCTCACAAACCTTTTCACATGATGAACACAAAAGACACAACCAATGGATACATTGGCATATTTTTATTCATTCATGTACTACACAGTACAACACACACAAAAACCCCCCCCAAAAATTTCCGCCTCAGCATCCCGTCTTTGGTCTGGGTCAATTTTTTTTACACAGTACAACACACACAATTTTTTTTTTATTTTTTTTATTTTTTTTTTTACTCTCTCCTCTATTTCTTTTTTTATATTTACTTACGGTAAGATGTGTGTGACCTTCATATGACAGTAAAAGAGCACACACAAACCTTATTCTAATATGGAATTGTATTGGAATGGTAAAGAGTGTTGGGACGTGAAGGAGGGCCTCCACTCAAGAGACAATATGATGAACACGTCTAAGAATGTTCCACATGGTTGAAAATACCATCATTGGTCTAGAAAGATAACATTCTGGGAGTCAAGACTATAAAGGAGAAAGGATACCCTCCCTTCACTGTCACACTCTGTGTCACTCTGTGTGACTGTACGACTGCTGGCCTTTTCTTGCAAGAAAATAAACCTCATCAAAGACTATTTGAAATGTTTGTCTTTTATTCAGTGATGGAATTTTGTTTGCCACCACTCCTCCCTGAAGGCTCTCGAGGCGACGGTGAAGCGACTCAAATTTGGCCTTACTCGTAGCCCAGCCTCCCTCATAGTCACACCATTGATAAAGACATGGGCAACTAGAGTGGCTTGAATTTCATCTGAGACTGCTTGTCTTCTTGCCCTTACCCTTCCTCCTCCTCCTCCTCCTCCTCCTCCTTATCACTCCTCGACCTCTTCCTTCATGTCTTTCTGGATCCATTGTTCCAAAACTCAATAAACTGATTTGGGCCCTTTTATCTATCTATTGAAGGATCTGATTGATGTGTGTTCAATTTTGACTCTTAGTGTTTCCACTTGGGTAATTGTGTGCTAACTGAGCTGAAGCTGTGCTGACTTGAGTGAACAATACGTCGCCTCAATCATAAGAACCTTCCGGGAGAAAAACAGGTACAGGAGATTTACTTCAGACTGCTCTGTAACTTTTGAGAGCTGTACTGTGTGCTGTTACAACACATACATGTACTGTCACTGTTGCACTATACTGTAATAAAAAGAAATGCATCAAATTGCCTCACATATAGATAGAGATAGAGCAACCACAAGCAACATAACTTACCAGTTTTGGAAATGTTGTTTTAAATGTATTGCACCAGTGTGTAAGACTATGTTGTAGTGTGTGTGATGTCTGAGGGCAAAGTTTGGTTTTTCAGCAAGAGTGAATGGTTTTGAGTGTAGAGCTTCATTTTGACCTGAAAATAAGATGTTTGGGGAATTGGGTGAGATGTTATAGATTTGTGTTTACTGTTTTGAGAATATGAGGCATAGTTTCAAGAAATGTGTTTAAGCAATCGAGCAAAACTGTAAACTGATTGGATACAAGCATCAGAATGCTCTGAGTCCGTGTGTGGATGCTATAGTGTAAGCTCTCTCTACACACATTTCACAGTTTTATATGCCTGATATTGTGTTCATTTCAGTGGTACTGTATATCTGTCCTGCAGATTTTACACAGAGAAAGACAAGTACTGCTCTGATCCAACAGCACGCTGGATTCAATTCAGACTGAAAGGTACGAGCCTATATTAATATGACATCTTAATATGATGCTTATGTATTGATAAAAAACACTAACATGATCATCTTTCCTCCAGGTCTGAAGGAGATTGAGGACTGAGCCAATGGAGGCCTAAAGATGCCGCAAATCTATCTATATATAGAAATGTATTAAAAGAGAATATATATGTTTATTTAGGCAAAAAAGGTCCCATTAGACCCCTTTAGCTTATGTGAAAGTTAAAAGAAGTTTCACTTAATTGCTTTGTTTTATCTCCTCTAAATTTAAAATGCCTTTTGGGAAAAAATGACACGCTTACTTACATCCAGCCTTTTCTCTGTAACAGTTTGGACTGTATTTAATCATATTTAAGCTGAATCATTAAAGAAATATGTGACCCTGGATCACAAAACCAGTCACAGGTCGCACGGGTATATTTGTGGCAATAGCCAACAACACATTGTATGGGTCAAAATTATGGATTTTTCTTTTATACCAAAAATCATCAGGATATTAAGTAAAGATCATGTTCCATGAAGATATTTTGTATATTTCCTACCATAAATATATAAAACATTTATTTTTGTGAGTGAATGCAGCACAATCACGAACATAAATGGACAACTTTAAAGGCGATTTTCTCAATGTTTCGATTTTTTGCACCCTCAGATTCCAGATTTTCAAGTTGTATCTCAGCCAAATATTGTCCTATTGTCCTTTTTGTCCCAATTTAAAAAAAATGACCCATGTGACTGGCTTTGTGGTCCATGGTCACATATAAATACTTCACCCAAATAGGAAAATCCTCGTGTTATTACGAATCAGAATCAGAGTCCTTTTAGAGGTTAAAAAAAGAGCCAGTCCCCATTGACTGTAATTGAATGGAAAAATAGATATCAGCATACTAATATTTTGCAGATTATAAGAGAATTTTCGTTTTTGGGTGAAACATTTCTCTACATAGTATAGTATACTAATTAATTGTTACAGTAATAGAAAGTTCGCCCTCTAGTGGAGAACAGCACCTAATGCACAGAGTAGGTCATGCAATTTATCAGCCAAAAAACTCTCAACCAGTGTTTATTTGGCTTAGCAATTAAACAAATGAAACATGTTATGGGATAGATTCACAAGCAAAGACATAAACAGAAATAAACATGAAGCAAGTAACTTTGCATACTGTACGTACACACATCCCCAAACAAGACGTTAAAAAACATGTTAATATTGGGAAGTTATATAGCCTATTAGCTAGGTATATTAATGTAACTATGGGCTGCAAAGATCTATAAAAGACTTCTTAACAACATTACAACTCTGACAGTTCCATGTGATGTATCAGATACATTGTACTTTAGGCCTATATTGTAGGCTCCTGAATAAAAAACAACATTGTTTTATCAAGGTAGGCTATATCCATGTGACATGGTACTGACATGCTGACTAAAGGCCAATAAGGTGATTCTGCAGGTTGTTTCAGTTGATTTTAGGTAAATATTCAATTCATCTAGAGATTGTATTGTTTGTTTTCAGTTACGGTTTTACAGATAGACACCGCAAACGATTGTGCGCCATGATTCAGACTCATGAAACGGTTCGGACCGTCCCAAAAGCGTGATTAATTTACGAATCCGGCATCGCCGGTTCTGGGGTGCGTTTCCCGAAAGCATCGTTAGTCAACTATGGTCGCAAGTTCCGTCGTTATCAGCATAGTTCAACGATTTGGTGTTTCCCGAAACCATCATTCCAACGAACGTTCGCAAACAGCATCTCAAACGTGTGGTTGGAACGACAGCTGTCGTTAGAAGCATAGTTTCTAGTTTACATGAGATGTAGATTTAATAAATCCTTATCTTTAGCCAAATTAGCAAGCTGACATTCAGTACAACCCGTGTTATTTATTTAGAATACATACAAATGTAATTTACGTCTTTTAGTTTGTCAAGAGATTTAAAGCACCGTTTTTGAAGACTGCGCATGTGCGAACGTGCTCTACTATGTAAGAACGAGCCAAATATTGAGTCTGGTAATAAAGCAAAATAACTGAGAAAAATTAGAAACGGTCTTCAGATGCCATGTCTGTAACTTATATGACAAAATCTAGCGTTAATTCGATCTCAAACAGATTAACTAAAATAAGTTATTAGTCCACCACGTGCGAGACGTCATAAACCAACGTGGTTGAACGATACTTTGCGACAGACGGTTTCGGGAAACAGTCGTGACTAGCTAGTTGATTTCTCCAACCAACTATGGAAGTCAATGGGGTCCATCAACTGTTTGGTTACCGGCATTCTTCAAAATATCTTCTTTTGTGTTCAACAGAACAGAGAAACCCATACAGGTTTAGAACAACACAAGGTTGAGTAAGTGATGACACAATTTTCATTTTTGAGTGAACTATCCCTTTAAATTTCTCATTATTTTATATTATCACAATTCACGATTCAATCTTTTTGCCAACTTGTTTTATTTCAATTAGGACAGGTTTTTTATTTTTATTCTATATATTTTTTTAGATCTGATTGATCAGACCTCTTTATCTGAGCTTATGCACCTAATTTTTTTTTTACCAAAAAAGCATTATTATGTGTAATTTTAGCAATATTGCATAAAATGTAAATTATTCTGTACACTGTATCACATAGTGTGCTTTAATGTTTAACCAGGAAGTTTGTTTTGAAATGCTTTTATTTTGTACAAATGGAACAAAGTCAGACTTGTGGTGCTCCCGATTAAAACATTTACAGCGTACAAAAAGTACATTTTGAATCTGAATTATGCTATATTATCACCAAATATTAATTGGATTCAATCTTTTTGTCAACTTGTTTTCTTTGAAAAAAAAAAAAAGTTTTTTGTTTATTTTTTAAACTGACTGATTGTAGCCCTCATTAATCTAAGCTTATATTGGTAAAAAATGGCCATACATTGAAAATGAATGGTGAGATCGAAAATAGATCAGACAATATATGTTTTCAAATAAGACAAACATTTAGTGTTCAGGAGCATCATGTTCATGTTCACATAATTCCATGTGTGCTTGCAAAGATAAAGGCCTTGGACCTGTGCATGCATATCCTCTCTCATCTTGTCATCTATCCTTTTGTTTTTTGCATCTGTGATCTGGACTATAGCAGGTAAAGTGCTTAAATCTGTTTGTATATTATTCTAGCTGATGGTACAGTGCAGAATATTGAGGTTTACCTTGTTCTTCAATCTGAAGAGAAGGGGGGACCATGCTGTACTGCCGTCTCCAGTCTACCTCGAGAACAGTTGACTGATCCTATCATCGGTTTCAGGCTGCTAAAACAAAGTCTTCCATGTCTGAAGGCTGTCGTGTAAGAATCCCAGTTCTTCTCTAAAGAAAACATGTCATGATTAGAGATCAACAGCATCTGATGCTAGATTTCTGTTTTAAACTTTTTCATTCTCTTTAACAGCTTTAAGACTGGACGAGCAGAGTTTTGTCTTGATTGGAGACCACGATGGGTGCAGGAGGAAGTTAAGAAGCTTTTGTAAGTTAAACCCACAAGTGTGGTGAAACATACCTGAATTTGTAACAACATAATCTTATAAAGTGTTGCATATTTAGCATAGTATTCTTGTATTCACATTGTTTTTTGTTTTTTTTTGTTTTACGAAGAGCTCAAAGAAACAAAGCCTGCTTCCACGCCACCACCAGCATCATCTATCAGTAAACTCACTCCTGTGGGAGGATCTTCCCAATCAACTGACAGATCATGAATCATGAATGTCTATAAGCAAACTCATAATGAGAACACATTATTAGAAATTAATTTATTAGGATTAACCCCTTGAGATGAATCATTTCATTTTCGAGGAGGTTACGCCACATGTTTATTCAGTGCCTGATCTGTAGTCAGTGATTTCTGATGTGTAATTATTCATTATCTTTCTCTCAAAATCGTTCAATACTGTTTATGCATCAGTAAATCAAGCCAGTGACTAAAAGATCAACTTCACATTGTTTCTCTTAGTAGGATGAAAATAATCTTATTTAAACTGTTTAAATTATATACAGAATGCGATCAAAGAACGCTCCATTTCCAATCGCCCAAACGGAAAACCGCCCAGCCTAGAAAAAATGCCTTTTATTTAGAAATTGTGACAGTTTTTGATGTAAAAAATCATACTAACATTATAGGGTCACCCCAGGAAACATTATAAAATATAACATAATCCAGTTCATGACCCCTTTAACAAACTGATTGTTTCTAAAAGGGTTTATTCAAACACTGTTTGTTTTTAACTAATTAAATGTTGATTAACTGAACCAATCCACTCTATTGCCCTTTTAAACAAACATTATGCTTTAAAATAAGAAGATATAAACTCATTTGCAGTCTTGTGGTGAGAATTTCCATCTGTTGTTCTCTGAAATGATCACACCCTTTCTGGACCGGCTGTGGTCTGTAGCTCAGATACAACAGCACATTTCACATTAGTGGTTCACTGTGGTAAAGTGCTATGTGTGGTTATAAATGTGTAAATGTATAAATGTGAAACAACAAATGAAAAACAAGATGTGGTTAATGGTCACTAAACTATATGGTTGGCATTAAAAACATTTAGGATGTTCAGAAGTCATTACCTAGACATCACCCACAAGCAAATGCATCCAAAAGTTTTACTACTTTGTTGTATATATGCACTTCTTTAGAAATGTGCTATTTGCTTTTTTTAACTGTTTGTAAATCTCATCAAAAATTACAAATAGAAAACACATTGATAATAAATGTATCCATCAAGCCAATGTTGTTTAAAGTTTAGTCAGAAATTGGTGCTTTTGGATGCCACATAATCACAACAAGATAATTTGTTTTAACATATTCAATTCAAATTCTATAACTTGTTAATGTGTGTGAGTGCAAAACATGTTAACTGTATAAAGAATTTTGAAATGATGATTTAACAAATATTATTCAGTGGTGTATAAATAACTTCAGTCAGTGTCCATTCCTCACGTCTCATCATAAAATGACCGAACTTTATTTCACCCTGGAAAGCAAAAAGAATGAGAATGTGATCAGCTTAAAGATAACTGAATCAAAATCAGAGTCAGAATCAGCTTTATTCGCCAAGTGTGCGCAAACACACAAGGAATTTGTTTTATTTTTTTCAGGAGCTCTTACATACATATTTACATTTATGACAAGAACAGAAAGAACATTTAAATAATAAATATATATTATATATATATATTCAAATATATAAATAATGTGATATAATGTGTAAATAATGTGAAAATAAATAAATAATGTGGTATACATCTGGAACAGAAGACTTATGTACAGATTTGTGCATTATGTACTGTATGTACAGCTATATAAATAAAATATATATGTATTTATACAATATCTAATTCTTGCCTCTCAAATACTGATAACTAGGAAACCTGTACATTTATATTACAGCAGACTAATGTATGAGAGATTCTGACCTGAACACTATTGTGAATCCAGTCCTGGTGCAGGTCATTAGTTCTTGCACAACCTTTAGAGAAAACAATTATACAAAAACATAGTAAATATAATGTAATCAGTGTTGGGTGTAATGCATTACTCTAAGATATTACTCTTAGTTTTTCAGAAATTTTATTACAGTTACTACTGATGTGATTGCATCAAATACTGTATAGACTATTCCATATAAATCGATAGTGATTTAACATCTAATGTTAAAATGTACGTAACCTCCCTTTAAATGGGGAGAAGAATCATTTCAAGAATAATTTATGCAATTTTATATTATTTATTAGAAAGAATTAAAAGAGAATGCAGTACTTTTTAGAGAGAGTAACTGAATGTAATCAGATTATTTTAAAGCTGTCTGATGTTACCATAAAATCACGTTTAAGAAATATTCACCTTTCTGTAGTCTTGTTGCTCTCCAACACACACACACACTTGACACCAGTAACAGTAGCAGAAGCACACAGACGACAGGCAGCCACGGGCTGATACTGAGGCTCACTGAATCATGACTGATAGTATCTGTATCCTGCTGATCCACATCTCCAGTGCTCACGTCTACACACAAGACACAGAAGAATACAGATTTTTTATTCAGTTTGAGGTTTGATGCATAAGATAATGCAAAATAAATAAAGTTCACATCTTTGTTTTAACTAGCAATTAAATTAAAAACACACTAGAAAAGTGTTCAATGAAATAATCTGGAGAAAATCTTACCTTCATAGTCAAGTTTAGTGCAGTGAATTTGCTCAAGCATACATTCAGTGCAGCAGTAGAGCATCAGATCAGTGTCCGTGATGTTCATCAGAAGCAGAGAGTGAGTGTTTGTAGGAGAACTGAGAGCTTTTATCCGCTCAGTGTAACTTGGGTGAATATTGGAGGGTTCTGGTTTAGAGTTACCTCCATACAGATGTTCTAGTTTCAAAATTCTTACAAATGTTTGGTTACCGTTTGTAATGATCCAGGTAATCTCTGTATCATCTTTAATGTTACAGGGAAGTGTTGTGTTTCCTCCTGGATGAACTTTCACTGATGATCCTTCAGTGAGAATCAATGAGATAACAGTGAAATCTAGAGATGAAACAATAAACAATACAAACAGGACAGCAATCACTTGACAATCTGATTATTGACATTTATTCATGTAGCAAATGTTTTTTGACAAAAGCAACTTACAAACAAGAAATATCACAAGCAATTTATCATACAAAAGTAAAATAAGAACACTTTGATTTTTGATAATTTCATATACTCACATATAATTTGTATCAGGATCATGTTCTTGTTCTCTTTTTGTGATTTGTAGCCATGAATTTACATCTGTGTTTTTTTGTGATTATTTTTTTTATGTGTGGATGCTATAAGTAAGAGCTAGTTCATGGTTAAGAACCTCCCAATGTGAAAACAAATGATTAAACTGACTGGAACTTCCAGCCAATCAGAATTGAGTATTCAGACAGACCATGGTCGATTTGTTGCTAAAAGTTACTAAATGATGTTGTGATGTCATTGCGTGATATTGCATGATAAACAGGTATTTCTAAAAAAGAGATCACCACTCACCATTTATACTACAACAGATAATTTGGTCACACTTTAGTATACTTAACCATTTGATACAATACCTATACTTGCATGCTATAGCGCATGACCCCAAAGCTAAACTCTAACCCCTAATCTTAACCCTTCCCTTAATACATCAAGCTTATTGGCAATAAATGTGGGAATTTTCCAGTAACAATAGGTCATACTATTGTAGGTATTTACAGTGTTTGTTTGTTTGTTTGTTTGTTTTTTCTCACTTTGGTACTATTTCCACAAGTAAAGTTTACATTTTCAAACTCTTAGTTTAAACTCTTAGTGCCAATATCACAAAAGATCATCAAAAGTGCACTTTTTTCAAACATTTCAGCATGTTTTCAATTGTGTTAGTGCAATACACAAAATCACAAAGTATCCTTTTCACAACTCTAAATAAGTGTTTCATCTACATAAATGTTTCATTCACAGTAACTGCCTTTCATAAAGCTCTTACTATCAAACTTTTGATTTGTATCCCTTCTTGTTCAGTTTAATACATTTGTCTACTATTTAATCCAACTGAACTTAATGGTTAATCAAAGAATCAGCTGGTACACCTCTAGAGATATATTTGCAATTTGTGAACATATAGCAGGATAGAGTATAAAGGGAGAGGAAACAGTAAATGACTGTATAGTACAGTAACATAAATTGATCAGAGATGCATCAGTAGAAGGAGACAGATGGCATCAAATACAGCATTTTGCATTACAGAATGTATGCCATGTGATGCTTTAAACAGATTACCATCGTAGAGACTGCCACATTACCAAACTTCACCCTTCATCTGTAAAGCTCAACTACAGTTGATATCTGTAAATCACGAAACTACAGTTCAGTCATATGGTACAGTGGGAACATTTACTGTATTGTCAGCAAACTGAGTTTATCACAAAACCTCATGGGTTTCATAACTTCATCACACCTTTTTATAACACACTAGATAGATATTGTTACAAACATTATAGATTCAATTACATAAGTTAGTTCATGTAAGTGTATTTTCTATTTTCTACTATTACTGTAAGTATTACTGTAATTATATCAGCAACAAGAGTGATTTGAAACATGAATCATACATTGTTTGCTGTTGAATGAACTGACTAACAGTACTAAATTGAAAGAAGATCATACTGCCGTGCTTCGGTGCTTAAACCAAATGTTCTCATTGTAATGTTAGTTAAGGTCACCTAATATAAAGTGTGACTGATCCAGAAGGTGATGAGAGAACAATGATGAAATCATCCACAAAACTAATTGTGCTTGTAATGGACAGGGAGCAGCCCGTAGTGATTGGAGACAACCATGGGAGAAGAAAAATCCAGTTTAAGTAACTCAAAGAGTGTGTTTCATGAGTTCACACTTACAAATAAGTCAGGCGTGCTGTCCGAGGAGAGGGCTCCGGGCTCGGTATTCAGCCCAAACACAGAGTACTCCCCCCGTATTCCTGGCTGTGGAAGGAACAAGCAGTGAGGTGGAGGGGTGGTGGAGGGATGCTGAAAAACTGTCAAGGAATGTAGGTGAGTCGACTGAGTGAATATCTATTATGCTTCCTCTCATGCTGATGGGATAGACATGATGATTGTTGAAGACGAGTTAATTGGATTGATTATTTGAGCATGCTCCTCCCAAACTTTGTTTAAAGAAACATCATTTGAAATATAGCAGATTTAACAACATACAATTCTTATAAAGTGTCACATATTTAGTATAGTATTCTACGCCATTTTAAGTGGTGCTTTTGAAGTGATGATAATCATATACATATACTTATGGATCAAACTGTGGGACACAAATCATCCCTGGGTCAAATCTGGTCCAGAACATGGGCTGGGACAGGGTGGCTCTTTTAATTCAGGCTAGCGAGCAGCTATTTAATATAACACTCACAACTGCCCAGCCAGCAATGACATGTGGGGCCCAGATGGGTTAAGTACGGGTTCCATGGGTACTGTGTGGGCATGGGCTTTGGCTGGGTGAAATCAGCGGGTCCCATGTAGGTTTTGTAGTATGAGTCCCACATAGGAAGCCCATATGAGCTGATTACATGGGCCCCATAAGGGACAGGCATGGGCCAATTGGGCATGGGTTTGAACTGAGAACACATATATGGGTCCTGCATAGCATATTTATGGGCCAAGTGGGCATGGGTTTGATCTGGGAACACATATATGGGTCTTGAATGGCATATTTATGGTCCAAGTGGGCATGGGTTTGAACTGGGAATGCATATATGGGTTATTTTGTTGAGAACGATTTACTGATGCGTAAGTGGTGCCCTGATAATACAGATGAATGGAGTAGCGTGTATCAGATTGTGATTCCTTCCTGTTACCGACAGCAAGTTCTATCTTTAGCTCATGATCACGACTTGTCAGGACATTTAGGAATAAAGAAAACTTATCACCGCATCCTGAGGCATTTCTTTTGGCCTAGATTATAAACTGATGTCACACAATTTTGTCGCACCTGCCGCACCTGCCGCACCTGTCAGATCACTGGCAAACCGAATCAAGCCATTCCGTGTGCTCCACTTGTTCCTATTCCAGTGATAGGAGAACCGTTTGAGCACGTTATCGTCGATTGTGTCGGCCCTTTGCCGAAGTCTAAGACCGGTAATCAGTTTTTATTGACGGTAATGTGTACTGCGACCAGATTCCCGGAGGCAAGGAAGATTACAGCGCCTGTTGTAACTACAGCACTTCTGAAATGTTTTTCTACGTTTGGTTTACCAAAAATTGTGCAGACAGATCAAGGCACCAATTTTCTTTCGAGGATCTTTCCTCAAGTGTTGGCCAGTTTAAACATCTCTCACAGGGTTGCAAGTGCCTATCACGCTGAAAGCCAGGGGGCACTCGAGCGTTTCCACCAAACGCTGAAGGCAATGCTCAGAAAGTATTGCATGGATACGGGTAAAGAGTGGGATGAGGGTGTACCGTTACTTTTGTTTGCGATCAGAGAAGCAGTTCAGGAAAGTCTTGGATTCAGCCCTGCTGAATTAGTATTCGGACACACTGTCAGAGGACCCTTGAAAATGTTTAAGGAGAACCTGTTGTCGTTGAGTCTAGCCCGAAAGTGAACGTGTTAGATTATGTGAGTAAGTTCCGTGAACGCTTGCATAAAGCTTGTTCAGTGGCGAGAGAGTCACTTGAACTTGCACAGAAAAAAAATGAAGAGTCATTATGATCGTAAATCTGTACAGCGTTCCTTTAACGAGGGCGATTCGGTGTTGGTGTTGCTGCCTATGGTAGGCTCCGCGTTATCAGCACGGTTTTCTGGACCATATGAGGTGGTGAGAAAACTTAGTAATACAGACTACGTAATTGGGACTCCTGATAGGAAACGAAAGACTCGTGTGTGTCATGTGAACATGTTAAAGACTTTTTACAACAGAGAAGCTGTCCAGAGTGATGTTTCATCTGCAGACTCAACTGCCGTTCCTGTGGTGTCTCCTGTGCTGATCGCTTGTGCTGCTGTCGAGGTTGGTGATCCGGAGGATGGAGTGATTTTGCGCCATACTCATCAACAGTGTGCTCGTCTTAAAAACTCGGAGGTATTAACTGATTTTACATCTCATGTATCTCATTTATCTGAACAACAGATATGATGTTATGCAGTTGATTAATGATTTTACTGCTTTGTTTAATGATGTACCTTCTCGCACTACAGTTCTAGAGCACGACATTAACGTGGGTGATGCTGTTCCGATTAAACAGCATGCATACCGCGTGAACGCAGCGAAAAGAGAAATTATGCGGAATGAGGTTGAGTATTTGTTGAAGCATGGACTTGCTCAGTTCAGTTGTAGTCCTTGGAGCTCCGTGTTTGTTAGTGCCGAAGAGCGATGGCACTGCGCGATTTTGCACTGACTACCGGAAAGTAAATTCAGTAACCGTACCCGACTGTTTCCCTTTACCGCACATGGAAGATTGCGTCGACAACCTCGGTTCAGCTCGTTATGTCAGTAAATTAGATTTGTTAAAAGGTTACTGGCAAGTTCCTCTTACGGCTCGTGCTTCTGACATTTCGGCATTTGTAACACCTGATAATTTCCTCCAGTACTCCGTGATGGCTTTCGGCATGCGTAACGCACCGGCTACTTTTCAACGACTCGTAAATCTTGTGTTGTCCGGGGTGCCTAAGTGTAACGCATATCTTGATGATTTGGTAGTTTACTCGTCCGACTGGTCAGAGCACATCTCTTTATTGAGAACTGTTTTCGAGCGATTAGAGGAAGCTTCGTTGACCTTGAACTTAGCTAAGTGTGAATTCGGTCAGGCTACAATCACGTATCTGGGGAAGGAAGTGGGTCAGGGGCAAGTACGCCCAATCGAAGCGAAAGTCACTGCGATATCCGAATTCCCTGCTCCAACCACCCGTCGAGAACTTCGTCGTTTTCTAGGGATGGCCGGTTATTATCGCAGTTTCTGTAGAAACTTTTCGACAATTGCACAGCCGTTAACTTCACTCCTCAGTCCGTCTCGAAAGTTTCTGTGGTCTGCTGAATGTCAGCATGCTTTTAACTCGGTTAAAGATCTTTTGTGTAATGCACCTGTTTTAGCCGCTCCAGACTTTGATTCTGCTTTCAAACTCGATGTGGATGCGAGTTATGTGGGTGCTGGGGCTGTGCTAATTCAAGGAGATAAAGATGGTATTGACCATCCCGTCTGTTATTTCTCTCGCAAGTTCAACAAACACCAGTTAAACTATTCGACGATCGAGAAGGAGGCATTAGCGTTGCTGATGGCCCTTCAACATTTCGATGTGTATGTTGGATCGAGTATTAGCCCAGTTACAGTGTTTACCGATCACAATCCATTGGTTTTCTTGTCTCGCATGTATAATCCGCGCGCACTCCCTCTCTCTTCGACCAGGCGAAAGTGTAAACAAGACTTCACCGTCTCCAAACTAAGCGCTGTCTTGCTCTCTCTCCCTCATGGAAAAGTTAGTCTGGAGCCCTGCATTGACGGTTCACATCGCTGTAGCCAGGCGGCTGATATCTGCACAGCCCTAATTATACGGTTTAGACTCAGTGTCAAGACAACACCATCTGGGTAAAAAAACAACAACACAACGCTCCGAACTAATTTAGTGTAGGAGAGAGATGGAGAGCAGAGGCACGGAGCGATGTGCTCCAGGTGTAGCCTCTGCCTCTGGCTCGACCAGCTGATGTGGCCACAGAGAAAGTGATGAAGGTGGACAATCGTCAGAGTGTGCTTCTGCCCAGCCAACACCTCTCAAGGGCTGTGTCGATAGTAGCCGCCTGGGAACAGCGATTTGACAGGCCGATGAGAGCTAGCGCATTTAGCTAGCCCATCTTGGAAATTATTAGATAAAGTGTCACATCTCCAGAGCACAAAACCTCTAGCAGCTAAATGTTCACAAGAGCAGCACTGAACATTAACTCCAGCCAAACGGAGAATAATCGTATGATTTTCATGTTCAGAATAATGCCGATTCAGGATATTATAATGCTCCGTAATACAAACGCTTGACCCACTTGACACAAAAGATGGCGCCGTAAGGAGTTGCGGGAGAAATGTGACGTCATCGTAAATCTATCTATAGTTGGTGCTTAAGGGGGAAAGTGTTACGTTCCACGCGTACGTGTTTTGTGTTTTGTGTTTTGTTTTCATTGATCTGTGCACGTTAGTGTACTTCACACGTGTTGGCTGTTGTGCTCATTATCTTTTCTCTGTCTTTAGCTCACTATCTCTGCTCGCAGGTTGCTGTGACTGGCCGAGTCGGATGTCAGTCATCATTAAGGCGGTGCTGAGAGCCAATCGGAGGCCGCCCAGCTGGGTTCAAAAGGATGGCGTGTTCATCATGCTTTCTCTCTCGATCGCGAACTGAGCTCTTTGTAGCGGAATGAGTTTTCTTTAGTGGACTAGCCTTTGTAGTGGAATGAGTTTTCTGTAGCGAACTGAGCTCTTTGTAGCGCAATGAGTTTTCTGTAGTGAATCGAGTTCTTGTCTTTGCCCGCGAATTGAGTTGTGTGCTATGTGCTTTGTTCTTTGTGATGTGTTGTCTACCTTTTCGTTTGCTCTGAGACATCGGTTAACAGCTGTTATAGTGGGAAGAGAACGCAGGTCAGTATATCGCGATATACACTGCACAAGTAGCAGATGATTGTCTAGACACACTAGGTAAGAAGTGAGCGCCACTTAATGTATCTTCTGTTTTATTAGGTAGTTTAATTAAGGTGCCGGATGCACTGAAGATTTCGGTTTATTTTCTACATTTTGCTTTGGTTAGATTAGGTCTAGATTAAGGATTGTTTTGTTATATTTTGTTCTTTCCTTCCCATACAAAAATGTAATATATGGCCATATATGTACTTATATTTTAAATAGCATGACATATATCTATACATATATTTGACTTATCTGAGAACACAATATATGCCTGCAACATATAT
>FLSR01000089.1:2242-21711 GCA_900092035.1 Leuciscus waleckii
TGATTTCTGAAGGATCATGTGACACTGAAGACTGGAGTAATGATGCTGAAAATTCAGCTTTGATCACAGGAAAAAAATTACACTTTAAAATATATTAAAACAGAAAACAGTTATTTTAAATTGTCATAATATTTAACAATATTGCTGTTTTTGTATTATTTTTAATCAAATTAATGCATCCTTGGTGAGCAGAAGAGACTTCTTTAAAAACATAAAAAATCTCACCGATCCTAAACTTTTGTCTGGTAGTGTATCAAAACAAGTGTTTGTCCGCTTTAGTCTCTGTGTGTTTATTTGGTGCCATTTATATATGAAGTATATTCTGTCAAAGCTTTGTTAGTGCGGCCGCTCCTGCTTTAGATCGCTCTATGTTTAGCCCCTGACAGTGTCATACAATCAACAAATCACAGTAATTAACCTCACCAGACGACGAGTTAGTGACAGGCCTGAGTCTCGACCTCACACAGCGCCAGTGCGATTACAGATCGCATCCGAGTCGCCGCTTTCATCCGCGGGAAGATTGTGGCCCTCGTGCTGCGAGATTGAGTCGTCAATCACACACTTCAGTCCGTAAACGCAGGACTTTTAGCTGAGCTGGAGGAGCGGTCTTTCATCAGCCTCTCAGATTGGGTTTTTAAGATGACAGGTGGGGTTCTGCAAGGTTGCAAGACCACGGTTTAATATCAGCGCTGGTGTCAGGCGGTTATTGACTGAGTCGGGGGAGAAACACTCAAACTCACGCTTTATGATGTTCACCTCAGATGAGCTTGTTGTGAGCGTTGTTAATGTTTGGTGCAAAGGCCTTTTTTTTGTCTTAGTTGGAAGATGAGTCGGAAGATGCATCATGATGATATCTAAATTATTTGAATAAAAGGTGAAAGAAATTATAATATGATATAATATAACATAGCATAACACAACAACATAAAACAACATCACAGTATATCATCGTAACAACATCATAATGTAACAACACAACTCATAACATCACAGCATGTCATCGTAACATAACATCATAACACATCATAAAACAACATCATAACACAGCACCATAACACCAAAGCACATCATGGTAACATAACAAAACATCATAACGTAACAACACAACATCGTGACATAACACAACATCGTGACGTAACAACACAACATCATTACGTAACAACACAACATCGTACCGTAACAACACATCGTACCGTAACAACACAACATCGTACCATAACAACACAACATCCTTACGTAACAACACAACATCGTACCATAACAACACAACATCGTAACGTAACACATCATCATTACGTAACAACACAACATCGTAACGTAACACAACATCCTTAAGTAACAACACAACATCGTAACATAACACATCATCATTACGTAACAACACAACATTGTAACGTAACACAACATCGTAACGTAACACAACATCGTAACGTAACACATCGTACCATAACAACACAACGTAACAACGCAACATCATATAACATCACAGCACAACATTGTAACATTACAAGACAACATCGCATAGCATCATAACATAATATAATAATAATTCAAATGTTTGGGCCTGTAAAACATTTTTTGTTTTGTTTTTGTTTTTGAGAGGCTGCATTTGTTTGATTAAAATAGCAATATTGTAGAATAATATTTTTTAAATGTAATTTATTCCTGTGATCAGTGTCACATGATCCTTCAGAAATCATTCTAATATTCTGCATTGCTGCTCAAGAAACATTTCTGATTATCAATGTTGTAAACAGTGTTGTTTTTTTTTAGGATAATTTGATTTTAAAGTTTAAAACGGCAGCATTTATTTGAAATAGAATATTTTGTAACATTATAAATGTCAGTTTTGATCATTTTAATGTGTCCTTGCTGAATAAAAGTTAATTTAATGAAAAAAAAGAAATGATCCCAAAACCTTTGAATTATATTATATTGCATTATGCACACAAACAAAAAATATATAATATATCATTCTAATATATAAAGAAAGTACAATTATTTAATATGACATGGCAAAATATTGACATTTTAAAGCAAGGAAAAAATCTACACTTTATTTAAAACAAAAGATTTGGACATTATTTTTGGGGTTCT
Organism: Leuciscus waleckii; assembly: GCA_900092035.1. Classification (NCBI taxonomy): domain Eukaryota; kingdom Metazoa; phylum Chordata; class Actinopteri; order Cypriniformes; family Leuciscidae; genus Leuciscus; species Leuciscus waleckii. Next base: position 4,340 of record FLSR01000089.1, read on the forward strand.
GCTAAGATTCCACACTTCGCCTTGTGTCTTTACAATATTAATTGAAAGCTTGTATTTGTTGTGCAGATTGTTCACGACACGCTTGATTAGTCCTAATTGTCATTATGCAGAACGAGTTCATCTCCGTCATTCACCTCCCCGTACACCTGAACTAATTATGCAGCTGTGATTCTGTCTGTTTGCATATGAGTATTTCTGTGCGTTGAATCTCAGCATGAGGATGAAAGCTCTCCAGATGCCGCTCAGTGAAATTCGACAAGACCTTTATCGTTTGTACGACAACAATGCCTCTAGCCTGGAATTATGAAGACACAATCTCAGAGACTTGGATATGAAAACCCATTCCAGTTGCCAACGATTAGGCTGTCACTGAGCCAAGCCGTTTTCACACCAAAGGGCACAATATAAACCAAAAAAACGACGACAACAAAACATCCTATCAGTCTTTGTCTGTTTTAACAGCGTCTGAGAGCCTCACTCAAGGCCAGAGAAGCAATCGCTCTCGAGACGCTGGAGAAACGGCTGATTGGCACAACCAGGGCATTTGGTCATTTGTCTCGTAGTTTAGAGACCCGGAGCTGCACCTCAACTGGAAGTTTCAATTGGAAACATTCATTTGCCCTTTCACACAGCTGAAAATTTCACAAATTTGGATTTCATACATTCTTATTCAAACAAAATCCTGTCATCCAGCCGGCTCCTCCTTTTCACATGGCCGAAGACTTTAGCTGGAAGTGTTTACGATCAGCGTTTGAAATTAACATACGCTACAGCCAATTTAGCGTTTTACTTGCTATGTTTACTCACTTTACTGGGGAAGTTTGTGTAAACCAAATCTGTGCAGATTTAATACAAATACTTGAGTCGTCATTATATATTAAATACAGCGTATTGCGCAGAATCTGCTCATATCTGGCTAACTTTAACACACACTTCACTACGCAACATGTAACGGCACGCTTGTTCATTTGCATTGAAGCAATAGCCAAGATCAAAAGGCATGTGGTGAACAGAAAAGACATTGTTGTTTTCCAACATCCTACATTTTTTTTATGTTCTTTGTACTATATTGATCTGTCCAACACATTTTGGGTGAAAAGGAGGAGCCGGCTGGATGACAGGATTTTGTTTGAATAAGAATGTATGAAATCCAAATTTTATATATATACTTTGAGTAGCCAAATTGGCCGGTGAGTGAAAAAGTTCATTTCAAACCCTGTTTACGATGTACTCAACGTGTGTGTGTGTGTGTGTGTGTGTGTGTGTGTGTGTGTAGATCATCCAGGACCGAGTGCTTCAGCAGAGCTCCAGGAGTAATCTGATGTGGAACAGTCATCCCGGTGGTCTCTTCACACACACTCAGTACTCATCCTACCTGGGAGACTTCCCTTTCTTCTACAGCAAACTGGGTAATTGACGATCATCTTCATACAGGCATAGTTTGACATGCATATGCATATGAAATTGCCCTCCTTTTCAATGCATTATTTAAATTATTAAACACTGTGATGTCTGAGTTGATCTTGTGTCTTTATATATGGTCAGACACTTGCTTGTCAAGTCACCTTCATTTATACAGCGCTTTTAACAATATAGATCATTTCAAAGCAGCTTTACAGTGATAATAGGAGATTACAGTAACAGAGATTGTTTAGGCTTTACAGCAGTTCTAGAATAAAGTTATTGTCCAGCTAAAGTTAGTTTTGATTCATTCACTTCCGTTGCAAAGATCATTAGTTATTAACTTGGGGTCCGCTAACACGACACCGTTTTAATTGAAAACAGAAAACTTTGAATGCGTTCTGCAGCTCATTTGCATGACAGTGTTTGGTGGATCGAGAACACAAACTTGTTAAAATGTTATCATCTCCGTGTAAGCTTCAAAAACGTGAGTCTGTGAGAACGCTGACGGCGTGCACATGCATATTACGTGTTTAGTCTATAGATATGCGCGTTTGAATATGTATGTGCGCAGGCATGTAGTCTTTCTTTACAAATTGACATCGCATAATACAGGATTTGTGTTGTTTCCACGGATCCATGCGAACTGGGATCATTTCATCAAATTATTTTGAACAAGTGAGTGATTTTGGACACAGCAAAAGTTTCTGTTCTCCCAAACTTTTTAGAAACTAGTCCTTACATGACGTTTTGAGGTTATGTTCAAATGTTTCTGGAATTAATGAGCTTTCTAAGACATGACAGACAGGCATTATGGGACTTTTCAGATCCTCTTTCATCTTTCACAGACGTGGGTCTTCTTGTCAAAGCCTAATTTGAGACTAGCCTCATTCAAAACCCAAGTTGTGTCCCTGGTTCTGTCCTGTCGTCGTCTGATTTATTTTTAAAACCCTCTCCTGTCATCTGTTAATTGCAGAGGTGGCTTGATATCTACAAATTTACCATGTAGCTAAGTGACAACCATTGTACGACTTGATAGATTATCGACCACCCTGGTAATTGGATCACGAAATCCATATTCACAATCTAAAGTGTTGCGTGGCACAGTTGCTAATGCAGCCCACGCTCGCCTCCGTCTTCATCTGCGCTGCTGTCAGGCCAATCAATGTGAAGCCGATGATCGAGCACCTCTTGTTAGTGGGAAAATGCGAGTGTGAAGAAGAAGAAAAAAAACGTGGGAACCCTCAAGAATTATCATCTTGTATCTGTGCAAGAATTATCATATTACATCATCACCGTTGCACCAATTAAACATGCTGAGTTATTTAGAGACGAGGAAAGGATGGTGCCAACTGTCTGTTATTATTATCTCATGGGCAATAGTCTTGATCTATAGAGAGATTAAAAACAGTGTGCATGAAATTAATGCTATTATCGTTGATTGTAATTAAACATGTCGTTTGTTTAATAACTGTAAAACTTGGATTAATTATCTCCCATTAAATCACACTTCAGTCATATGCCAAAATACTCCGTGAAGAGGCCATATTACACCCTTTAACAAAGTCTACTAGAACAGGTTTTCCTGCTTGAATGTTGATTATTTTCCTCATATTCTCCATTGTTGCAGTTGGGTCTCTTTTTAAACACTCGACAGATTATTGCTGAAGTGAAAAAAAAGGTGAAGTTAAAGTTTAAATTTTTATATGAAATATATATTTTCCAAAACATTTTTTACTCTAAAACTGTGAGAAAATCTAAACAAGTGGTTTTCCATGTTTGACGTTGACATCTCAAAAAATGAGCTTTCAGTAAGAACATGTTTGGTCGCAGTACCACACGCTTCCACTAGATGGAATTCGTCTCGCATTCATTTCCAATGCGCCATTTTGACCACGAACAATACAAGTAAAAAAATTTCAGGACCATGTAATCTTTTCGAGTAATGTCTATAATTTTTGTGTGCTAAAATCTTTACCAAGTTTCGTATCATTCCAATGAAGTAAAAAAATCAAAAATCTAAATATGTGAATAGCACCCGAGGGTTAAAATCAGCAAAAAATATGAAAAAAGTTCAATGAATAGGTGGTGCCTAGATCTGTTATATCATTTTTGGATGGTTATGATTCCCATCTAATCCTCTCAATCTAATTCTCTTGTTTTCAGGGATCAAGCCGAGTCCTAAGTTCACCGCTGTTATCCATGCTGTCACGCCACTGGTTTCTCAATCTCAACCCATTCTCAAGCTGCTGGTCTCAGTGGCCAGATCTCAGTACTGCGCTCAGGTAAGAGCTCACCTTTACATGCCTGACTAATTCAGGAAATTAATGGGAAGAAAATATTGCATATTTATTAGTATTTGCAGAGAAAAGATCCAAATGAAGATGATTTAAAGACAAAATCTGGCATTAGTGCTTCGTCATCAATATGTTTTTATTAATCTAAATTTAATTAATAATTCAATATTTTAATTAATCACATTTAATGAGTGGTTCTCAACCAGGGGGCCTCAGCAAACTTTCACTGTGTCCCAGGATGACTTACAAATATTTAAAGTAATAAATTACTACTAAAATATTAAATGTATTACTGTACATATATTTAATTCTTCTACTGTAAAGAAAAAGCTGCTCCATTTCAAACTTTTTATTTACAGAAACTGGGAGTGACAGTATAAATTAATTTAGAATATTTATATCAATATTTTAATATTTAAAGTATATTTATAATATGACACATACTCAAAATAATTATAAATATTTAAAATAATATATTTCCACAAAAAGAAGCAGTTTCAACAAAGGAATGTTTTTCAGAGTTTACATTTTATTAAAAATGAATTTACGTTTTTTGTTTTTTCATTTATGATTAGGCTTTTTTAATGTTATTTTTTACTTAAAAAAATACAATTTCCAGCAATTTCTACCCAGTTAATAATTGAATTGATTGATATTCATAGAGACACTTCAAGCTTTCTAAAGGCACATCTCTCATGTCTGTGTGGCAAGTATTCGCTGAGTTTCGGTTCATTTTTGTGACGCCTTTCAGAAAAAAGTGAATGGATACAGAGACGGCAGAATACACACACTTTATTTGTTTTCTTTATTTTACAAAAGCACAAAGTTTTGTCATTATTATGAGTTTACACTAATAAAAGTAGACCCTTTACAGTTTCGAATGATGATATCTGTATGACAAAAAAATTATGATTTAGCTGCTATGTGGATCAAATTCACCAGAACGCAGTGGCACGTTCCTCCACCCCAGAGGGTTAGAGTATATTTGGTCTTATGTGAAATGATTATAAGGTCCCGTTGGGCCGTGTCGTGGGCTCTGACTCCCTGATTGAGGAACCACTGCGTTAGGCTTCTTGCTATCCGAACCTTAGGAAAATTACACAATTTGTTTACGCAATTTGATGTGATGAGGTCCCCGAGCGATGTTGTTTACCTCTTGAAGACGAGTGGATATCTCTCAACGGTAGAAGCGGTTTGAAGCGTCACACTTTGCATCTGGACGCTCGCCTCAGTTTACACCCCTCTTAAACCTCACAGAGGAGAGTTTCCATGGGATCCAGAGCCTTCTGAAGTGTTTACCAGCCTGAGAACTGATATGTATTGATTCCTCTCTAACATGAGAGAGAGAGAGAGAGAGAGAGAGGGGATTAAACAACTTTTATTTACTCACCCTTTATATCTCATACACATTCACAATAATAATATAATACATAAAAAAAATTATTAAAAAAATTAAATATTAAAAACCAACTGACCCTCAAAAACCATAGGTGTAATTTGCGGGTGGGACATGCCCCCACCACTTTTGAAACATCTCGCGGCACGAATGTACCGATACAAATAAACAAAACATCTCCGGTTAACTAGCAGAGCATTCATTTCGCTCGTTTGTTAAATAAGAGGCGATCTAGCACTGAAATGTGTTGATCTGAAATCAAGTGATCAGAGTGCTCGTTGCCACTGCGATCAGTGGCGCTGATACTGTGTTCTCTTGTGGCTCCCACACAGTCTTCACTCGGACGCACGCTTCAATCCGTTGTGGAGACTCTCTCTATTCATTCCGGTGAAATTACAAAACAACACAAACGTGTCCCTGCCTGATATACAACCACTGATAAACATAATCGGTTTTGATGAGAAAAAAAATTTATGAGTGCGGATTAGAACCCAGAACCTCTGACACGCTCGGCAAAAGTTCTGCCCCTGGACCATTTAAATACACGCTTAAAACAGTCGTATCAACATATAATATCATTGAATGCCAGGATTGGTAGCTCGGTAGCAGCGGACAGAAGCTGGAAGTACGCATCAGGTATCGCGCCAATGCAAACACATTATCTTTTTGATTTCAATAAAACCCTTTGCTTTAGTGTGGCATCCTCTTGTTTTAGTGTGAACTATGCCTTTAAGTGCACCGGCTGGTAACGGGTTCAGTTCTCCACTCTTCTTCTTGGCTCGAGCCTCAGCGTCCTCCGATCGCCATGATTTATAGATCTGAGCGCTCGTCCTGAGCCAGCGGTGGCCTTTCACCTGTCAGATCCTCTCCTGAAGCCCTCCCTCGTCTCCTGACCCATCCTCAGGCTACGGGCGTCTGCCAAACAGCTTATCCGTTCTGATCGCGCAACACGCTTCAACCCGAATGCCTGGAGGAGCGGAGAGAGAGAAGAAAGCGCGGCGGGCCGGCGAGCGAGGGGCTTCTGGGAGCGAGCGCGGGTTTGCCTTGAGCGAGGGCTGAGGCAGAGATCATCCGACCACCGCAGGCGCAGCTTTACCTGCAGTCGGCCTCAGATCTCTCACACACACACACACACACACAGAGACAGAAGACAAACAAGCCACAGATCTGCAGACTGACCTCAGATCTCACACGAACAGCGGGTCTCAGAGTCCAAACACACACACTACGCACAGAGACCGAAGTCAAACAAGCGCTCGTTCATTATTTAACCTGCATTACTTTCATATTATAGTTCTTGGATTACGTTACTGAATACTTTTTTTATGAAGTAATTTGTAACTGTAACGGAATACATTTTTAAAGTAACCCTCCCAAGCCTGCGAGTTACATTCAAGATATTTCTTTAAGGAAAACTTTTTTTTAGTGATCAAAGATGAGTTTTAAGGGATAAAATGATTGACTACAGGAGGACTTTAAGTTTTTAAGTCTGGTCTGCCTCGGCGTTCGTCAATGTCAGAATGATTGAGATGACCAATGAAATCAAAGAAGGCGGGGCTTACCGCTCACAGAAGACGAGTGTGAATTCCAACACGACGCTTTTGTGTAATTGAAATGTTAGAATATAAAGCACACTAGATGTGGAAATGCAGCCACGATTATTTCTAATAATTTAACAGATCGGTTACCACACCTTAAAATATTGTTCAGATGTTGTGTTTCAAGACATTTGTCAGACATTTTTGTCCTTAAAACACTCTTTTGTATGTCGGACTAATTTCTTATCTGCCTCACGCCTCCGTTGCTAATTACAAAACATAGTATTAGAGCTAGTAACAGAGGCTTCAGCCACTGATAGCAGATAATGAGTGATAATGCAGTTATTAGAGAGAGAGAGAATTACCCGAGTCTGACAGTGTCCGACGCAGCGTCTCTGCTAATAGTGAAATGTAAGTTTATCTGCTTCAAGAACAGCGCTGTTATTTCCTCACTAGTGAGAAACTTCAAGTAATTTTTAAGTTGCTAAACTATTTTACTGATAAAATCATCAGAGCAGCGCTGACAACGCGTTACTTTGCGAGTGTGTGTTTGTACTGCAAGTGTGTTTTTGAGCTTTCCGTATATAATAAAACGTAATTTTGTGGCAAAAAACATGGAAATAAATTGTGTTTTTTATCCTATTGTTTACTATATTTATATACGTGATCAGTGTCGCTGTGGGTTTTGGTTCTTCTGCTGTTGTCGGCTGTAAAGATCCTTGAAATAACTGAAATCATTTGGCGAAGTGATATAGAGCTGTAATGCGGTCAAAACCTGACTGGAACTACTTTATCTGTGCCTTTACCTGAAAACAATTGTGAACCTCACGTCAACCAATCAGAATCAAGCATTCAACAGCACTATAGTATAACATGGAAAGATGTAACTAAACATTTAATATTCAACTGTTTTACGATATAAATGTGCCATGCTATCGTCGTCTTTCTACATGATTAAATGTTTTGCATTTTCCCCACATGCAAATAAGAGTAAATGTGTGCATATTTTAAAAATTTAATATTATTTGCAAATAGTTTAATTTGATAACTTCACAACTACATTTAGACCTTTTTCCATCCTTCCGTTTCTTTGTTCCCTTAAATCCCATTTAATCCTTTAATTATGTAATAAAAAAAGACTTTAAAAACTTTGGTCAAGACATGGTTACATCCTTGAATTATGACAGAGTTTATGTTTTAAACTAGAAACCTGATAGTTGAATCCCCCGAGGCTTCACTCAGGATCTGTCTACATGCTTTAGCAAAATCCAGAGCCGGTCCATGAACACGGTCTGCCTTATCAAAAAATCCAACCTTCAGGCTTTGTTTTGTTTCTAAGAGTTTAATTATGTCTCTGATCTTATTATAGATTATGGAATGCTTAAAGTTTGAAGAGGCCTGATCCTCCTGCGTGTAATATCATTAGACAGTCCAGCTTTCCTGTCTTCTGTTCTGTGCGCAGAGAGCGGCGTGAATCTGCCATTGGGACTTAATGAAATGAAAGATGTGGTTAAGTAAAAGGCTGGATGGATGTTTATATCACCAGCGCATTAAAACGAGTGCATTAATATAAATATAGTGCTTTTCCAGTTTAAGCAGCTCTAGTGTGTGGAGAAATGCTCATAAAGCAGAGCCTGAGTCATTCCCAACGCAGATCATATTAGACAATTCATAATATAATGTAGATGTTATACTAATTTCAGTACATTTTAATCAAAAAAATCTTCAATTATATTTTTCACAGAAAAACTAAATAAGATTTATATATAATATAATATAATTTATATATAAAGTAATAAAATAAAAATGTAATTTTAATTTAAATATAATAAATGTTATATTTAACTCAATACATTTTAAGAATTTATTTAAAATAAAAACAAAAAAAAATATTTAGGAAAGTTGCAATCATTAACCAAAACTGCCACAGAAAAATAAAATAAGATTTAAATATAATATATGATATATTAATTTTAAAAAGTTGTAATAATGTCAGTTTCAAAATTTGTTTTTATTATTATTGGTGAAAGTTGCACTTGTTAACAACAAAAAGTCCCACAGACAAAAAAATTATAAGATTATACAAAAAAAAAAACTATATTATATTAAAGTAATAAAATAAAATGTTCATTTTAATTTAAATGTAATACATTTTGTATTCATTTCAATAAAGTAATTTCAATTTAAATATTTTTTTATAGTCTTATCAGTTTTGTTGTACGTGTAAACACTTGATTTTTATTTACATCAATACATTTTAATCATTTATTTAAATTGATATGTTAACTTTTTTTTTTTATAGGGGAAACTTCATAAACCTGATCAGAAAACCTAGATCTTTCTCTTTCAACGCCTTTGATTGCTTTTCTGTCGGCTTATTCAGTTTGAGCACTCGTGTTCATGTTTTGTGTCAAACCTGATACTTCAGCATTTTAAATTCTCATTTCTATTCATTTATTTTTCTTGTGGGCTTGTAGAAGGAGCTGATTTTTGATAGTCTATCAGCGTTTGCTTGTGCATGTAAACTCACTAACTCTTGACTCTGAAAACCCCGAGTGTTGGGTTGAGTCCAAACACTCCAGCGCTCTTAATGAGTTATTTAACCCGACTCTGACTTCTAAATCACACACACACACACACACACACTCTCTGAGAGGAAGAAGGGCCGCTCTAAAAACGCTCCGCATGAAACATTTATGAGTGTTAACGTAAAACCCAGAGCCAGTCGCTTCAGCTGGAGGTGTAATCACTCAAACACACTTGAAAGTGACAAAACAAAATGAATGTAAAAACCTCTCGGCTGTTAGAAGCTGTAAACTGAAAGTGACACCGAATCCCTGTAACGCCGTCAGGTTTGGGACTAATGCAAACACCAGATTCACGATCATAAAATATATGCGTTTGAACTTCACACATTTCACTGTCACGTGCTCTAGTTAAGTGTGGCTTTGTATGATTATGAATGACATGTAATATTATGTCTTGTGTTATTAGAAACATATAAGCTGAGCACTGGATCAGATTGAGTTAGTGTGACTTCCTTCCCATGAGGCATCAGTGATAGAAATGCATAACTTTAGTTTCTGATCTCTCTTTCTTTCTCAGATTATCGTGTTGTGGAATTGTGACAAGCCTTTGCCCGCCAAGCATCGATGGCCGGCCACTTCAGTGCCCATTATTGTCATCGAAGGAGAGAACAAGGTGAGAGAGAGTTCCTGTAGGGTTTTCTCTCATAGGTTTTCCATTCTATGATACTTAAATATGCGCATTTCCTTTTTGCACGTTAAAGCTGAAAAATTAGCATTTTCTCATTAAAATAATACACTTGTTTGTTCACAGTTTGAACGTTCTTGTTTCCATTTGTTTAATTTCAAGATCTGAGGTGAATTATCCATTGTTGCTTTTACAGCCACAAAGCTGGAGCACTAATGATATTCAGAGTCACATGACATGCTTTAAACATTAAGTAAAGCACATAAACAGCACCTGAGATTATCATCGCCACACTTTGTGTTTGTTGTTCCAGCGCGACGTCGCAGAAAAATAGAAACCTAAAGTAGAATCGTGGCGTGTCGCCGTCGCGGCTGGTTAGGACACACACACTCTGGTGTGTGGAGAAGAGGCTTTTATCACGTTCGAGTGTGTTAGGACACGGTGTGAGGGTTAACTCTGTATATCTTTATAGCGCTGGTTTGGCGAGCGGCTTCTAACTCGAGCTCGACGTTGTCTTGCAGGTGGACTTCGCCTTCACGGTGTGGCAGAGTTTCCCAGAGAGGATTGTGGGATATCCGGCCCGAAGTCATTTCTGGGACAATAATAAGGAGCGCTGGGGTTACACCTCCAAATGGACCAATGATTATTCCATGGTTCTCACCGGAGCTGCCATTTACCACAGGTACTGTGTGTAGAAACAGGAGAAATGAGGCCAGCGCCTCCAGCTTTCAGGACTGTTATGTGCAAATGAGTTGATTGACACAGTTTCTGCTGCCGAAACATCAACCATTCAAGAGTTTGGGGGGTTTTGGGCTGAAAATAAGACTTTTATTCCGCAATTATGCATTAAATTCATCAAAAGTTACAGTTAAACCTGATAAATGCTGCTCTTTTCAACATTCTATTCATCTAAGTATCCTGAAACATAAAATGCATCACTATTTTCCATAAAAATATGAACATAATCCAGTTAATAATTTTGTGCGTCAGCTTAAAATTATTTCCGTTTTTTGCCAAGGTATCATTTCAGATTTTCGTTTAGTTTGTTTTTCAACTAATTAAAAAAATATTGTATTTTATTTCAGCTTTATTTCAATTCACTGAAACATTGAATTAGTTTTAGCACACTGCCTGCCACCACCAATGAAGAATAATCCGAATATGATGACAAACATGATTTGCAGTTTCCATAGTAAGCTAGAAACCTGTTGCAAGAACACTTTAGTATTACAGAGGCCATTAAAAATATTGATTAAATATCCATTGATTAAAAGTCTGATATTGGGATTTCTGCAGTTAAATGAAAAATCAATATCTATTATTCAGCCCAACAAATTGTGTTCATTGTCCTATTGAGCTTTTGCATGAATGATGTGGTTGTCTCCTCCTGTCCTTGACGATGTCCATTATATTATATATATATATTTATAATATTATATATTCCTACTATCTTCCAGATATTACCACTTCCTGTACACGCACCTCCTGCCCACGAGCCTGAAGAGCATGGTGGACCAGCTGGCCAACTGTGAGGATCTCCTCATGAACTTCCTCGTGTCCGCCGTCTCCAAGCTGCCGCCCATCAAGGTCACTCAGAAGAAGCAGTACAAGGAGACCATGATGGGTCAGGTGAGCGGGGGGGGTGACGCTAGACGTCTTCTGGTTCTGTGTGTGTGTGTGTGTGTGTGTGTGTGTTCCAAACAAACACTGTTTTAACAAATGTGAAGAACTTCTCTGTGAGCAACTCAGAGTTTCTCCTCTAGAATGGACAATATTGTTTCTAAACATATACTTTGAAAAATACCGAAGAACACAGAGTGAGTGAGTGAGCCGATGCCGGATGAGTAAGAAGAAGCTGTTTGCTCATCGGTCAAAAATTACCACTTTTATTTATTTATTTTTCAATGAAATTATTGTAATATATATTTAATTCGATAATGTTTTTTATTAATATTTGAATTTTTAGGGAATTTTATGGTATTAAATTATATTTATCCAGCCGTTATAATCCATTTCTTCACTTTTTGAGCATAGACCTGAAAATTTAATTTTTTAAAACTTGAAAACTTGAAAAAAGTTATAACATTTTACATTTATTGCTATGAAAAATATATTTTTTTTTATTTGAAATGCATAAACACTTTTACTTTTATGACTTTGATTTTCTCACAGTTTAAATCTAAACAAGTTGTGTTCCAAATTTGAGGTTGATTTCTCAAAAAATGAGCTTTCAGTAAGAATGTGAAATTTGTCTCCCATTAATTTCCTCATTTTTGACCATGAACAATAAGTGTTTTTTTGTTTGTTTTTTTCAGGACCATTTAACCTTTTTGAATCATGTTCATGATTTTTTTGTGTGCGTGTTTTTACAGCAAGTGCCAAAACCTATCCCAAGTTTCATCCCATTCCGATATAGTAAAACGATTAGAATGGGAGAGCATTAATTCCAACTTTATTCTAAAATATATTGTTGACATGTTTTGCATCCAAAAGTGCCAAACCATCATTATCATCATCATATATAGTGTACGGTTACACCACTAGTAGATTAATAAACTACACTACCAGTCAAAAGTTTTGGATCGGTAAGATTTTTAATGTTGTTAAATAAAATAAATCAATATTTTTATTCATCAAGGATGAATTAAATTGATCAAAAGTTACAGTAAATACATTTATAATGTTACAAAAGATTTTATTTCAAATAGTTGCAGTTCTTTTGAACTTTCTATTCATCAAAGAATCCTGAGGAAAAAAATTACAAGACTTTTCAACACTGATAATAATCATAAATGTTTCTTGAGCATCAAATCATCATATTAGAATGATTTGTGAAGGATCATGTGACACTGAAGACTGGAGTAATGATGCTGAACATTCAGCTTTGATCACAGGAATAAATTACACTTTACTATATATTCACATAGAGAACAGATGATTTACATTATAATAATATTTCAGAATATTACTGTATTTTTAATTAAATAAATGCAACCTTGGTGAGCAGAAGAAACTTTTTTTTTTTTTAAATGGTACTGATCCCGAACTTTTGAACAGCATTTGTTTATTTATTTATTTATGCAAACTTTTATGTTAGATGCGATTAATCGATATGACAGCACTAATTGTATTACTTTATACCATAGTCAATATACACCATGCAAATCCAGAAAACTCACAATACTATTGCTGTAAAATATCAAAGCATTAAAAACAATATATATATATATGTTTTGTGAAAATATAATCACAATTTTTTTTACAGTAGCCAATATTCACCTGTGTGTGAAGAATCTTTATTCACAGGGAAAACAAAGAGATTTTTCTGACTCCTTTGACAGATATTTGTCTTGTTTTAAGCACAAACTCACTTCATTTAGATTTTTTTTACTTATTTTATGTCATGTTGCTTCAAGAAATTGGTTTCAAATTTTTAAAAAAATATCTGTGAATGGAGTCAGAAAAATCCACTTTCCCTGCGAAATCAAGATGCATTTACTTGAGGCAACATGACTTAAAATAATTAGTAAAACATTTGGGGGGGAATTAGTCTGTGAATAAAACAAGAACAAATATCTGTCAATGGAGCAGAAAATCATAATTTTCCCTGTGAATGAAGATTAATTTTCTGACTGTACTGACAGATATTTGTTCTTGTTTCAAGCACAAACTCACTTCATTTTCGCGATTTGTCTTTTTAACTTTTAACATCTCATGTTGCTTCTCAAATAAATTTTGATTTAAGAGCGTTTCGATATTTTAAATGAAAAGCGAGACAAAAATGCTTAAGAATTACATTTGTGTATTTTTTGCAGTGTAGAGGCTTTTTAATTTTCAAAACTCTTCATATCGATCATCGTAACCGATTCAAAGCAGTTGACGAAGGCAGAAGTGTGCATAAAGCGGTCCGATCCCCGTAATCAGCGGCAGAACCACCGCTCAAACCCTGCAGTATTTCATTGCTTTTATTTTTTTTAAAACAGTGCCAAGACTAATGAGTTTCCTTAAGTGGCTTGTCAAACTATCTAATTAATTCATGCAAATCCACCTTAAAATGCATTTTTCTTAATATTAATTAGAATTCCCCCAAATCCTCCCAGCCAGACTTGAGGAGAAACGTTGGTCATATAGTAAACGAGCGTGGAAACAAAGGCGAGAGCTTACAGTGCACAACACCATCTGTTCACCACAGAAACTTCCCAGACAGGTTTGCATCGTAAGGACTTCGGTCCGCTGTTTAAGTGAGACGTCTCTCGCCTCCTTTATCTTCCCTGTCCCGGTGAAAAATGAGCTGTCCGTCAAAGTTCAACGGTTCCTCGTCCTCGGAAATCTCGCTCAGCCACAAGCGGACGCCGGCTAATTTACGCCCCCTGCGAAGTGACACGCATCCTTCCTGGTTTCCTCCTATCTAGGGAACGCGTGTTGCTTCCGGAGAGAGCGTGTCACAGGATCTTGAACGTCTGATGACTTGAAGGAGAGCTGAGCTTTAGTGGCCTTTAGTGTAGGTGACTGGACTTAAAGTGTGCCAGCTGTGAGCCAAAGCCTTTTCCTTCCCATTACGCATCATCAGGAATCCGGTTGACGCTGATATATTTCTCCACTACGTCGTTAACGCATATCTGACACTGAATGTTGTTTAGGAACCCGAGTTGTTTTGCGTTGTATTTTTAATATGTTTTGTTTTACATTGAATCGTGATTTAAAAACCTGAGAAATCTCATGTGATTCAACCGGCTTTATCCGAACCGGATGAAAATCCTAATCGTTGGCCTGAAAATGACATTTTAAAGTGTTTCGACCATCTTGACATTTGCGTTTCGGTGCTCGCTTGAATCTTGTTATACAAGTATGTGAATGAATACGTCCCTGAAAGCTTCTAGTGTAATTGCCCTCTTTAACGGATGCATTGGGGATTAGTTTTAACACAAATGGCCCACATCTGGTTGAGTTTGAAGTTCAGAAAACCAATTATCCACCTATGATTGTCATTGTTATAATGCCATATCCCAGAATCAACGTCAGTTTCATGCATAAGCGCGACGTATCGCTGTACATATACAGCTGGATCTACATGATTATATGGGTTTTGATTGACATGTGCGTCTCTGTGTCATCAGGGCTTGAGATCCGCTCGTCCACACACTGATAGGTGTCTGCGTTGATGCCAGTGTTATTTTAATCACCCAGCTTAACGTGACAAAGCCATTCATTTGCAATCGGCCGGTTGAATGCTGCTGCTAAACTACACACACACACACGCAAGATCACCAAAGAATCTTGGCAAATTAAAACTCATAACTGTGTTATGTTGCTTTAGCGAAGTAATGTTTGTCTGCATCGTTTAGTCAGGATCACACTGTCTGGTAAATCTGCATACTAACTTTAACCTTACGTTCTGTGATTAGCAATAAGCAATATGGACTCATGCTCAACAATGTCACC
This sequence comes from Leuciscus waleckii, assembly GCA_900092035.1. Lineage (NCBI taxonomy): Eukaryota > Metazoa > Chordata > Actinopteri > Cypriniformes > Leuciscidae > Leuciscus > Leuciscus waleckii. Next base: position 19,627 of record FLSR01000089.1, read on the forward strand.
GATCTCTCCCTGATTGTGCCTTTTGATTCCAGTGAACTGAGTTTGCGACCCCTGACCCCGGTCCTTCGGAGAGCGTTCTACACTAATAAAGGATTGGACGGCGTTGCTCACGTTAGGTTGTTAACCAGACTTGCATGACCACTTTAGACTATTTATGAGTAAATGCTGGTTTGTTTTGGGTTATTTTTGTCGATTTCTTTGTTTTGCTCCCTCCTGTCCTGACCCGTCATCCCAGTAATTAACAGATGACTTTTTATAGAGGTAATAAAGAAATTGCAGAATGCCAATTTTGTATGAATGATTTATAAGAAAATGAATAAAGTCATATTTGATGCTATAATGATGTGACTCGTGTTTCTGGTTAATAATAGTCATAAAGAGGTGAGTGGAAATAATCATTATTATCATAATCAAATCATAATATCACGGAATCAACCTGAGAATATTAATTTAGAAATAACTCAAGGTTATAATTTCATGTCAACACTTTTTACTGTGTGTATCGAAGCGTTCATGATGGAATTCAGCAATATTGATTATGATTTTCGAGGCTGCTTTAATATCTAATGCAGAGATCAGAGATCAGACTGTACTTGTGTGCTGGTTTATGGGATACGCTACACAAAGGAGGCAGTCGACACGTGCGTTTGGTGCAGTTTTTATGTAGATATATTAACGCCACATTAATAGGCTATGCAATGTTCCACACAATATTTTCTGCAAGTTATGATTGAGAAACATAGAGTTTAAAAGTAAATAGGAGCTCTCACTCATGCAGAATATGAGGACTATACTTGCGTAAAAGGTTGATTTGAAGCACATGTGAGTGAATGAGCCGAGCGCTCAGACGTCCTAATGTTCATCAGGGTGGAAACTGAATCCCAGGCAGACCAAGCCGAGTGTGTTATGAATGTAGCAGAGTTTCTCCTCCTATCAATCCTGTGCCTCGCCTCTCTCATGTCTCGCCTCTCTCATGTCTCGCCTCTCTCATGTCTCGCCTCTCTCATGTCTCGCCTCTCTCATGTCTCGCCTCTCTCATGTCTCGCCTCTGAGAACAGCGAACTGGTCATTGGTGCGTTCAAGCCATGTCGGGAAGATCGTATTTCCGAGTGGGAAACTCTGGATTTTCTCTCTGTGTTTGGGAGTGTCATTCTGACATCGTCAGGCTTTATTTACTACAGAATAAGCTACTCGCCTGCATTGTAATATAATGATGGAATATGTAAATGATAAAGTGGCTTCATAAATTAAAGCATGAGAAGCTAAACACACACTGATGCACGTTCTGTTCTTCATATTCTAGAAGTTTAAGAGTCTTGCTGTAGTTTGTGTTGTTGATGAAGAGAAGGTTCACCGCCATCTTACTCCGACGAAAGAGACCTGAACCTCCTGACCGTGTGTGTGTGTGACTGTGTGTGTGTGTGTGTGTGGTTATGTACTAACAACTCGTACCAACATAACTTCCCAGGAGGACCTGAACGCATCATATGTACAACACTGTGTGAGAGAGAGAAAGTGTGGGTGAGTTGAGTGTGTGTGCGTGTGTGTGTGTGTGTGTTTCAGCTCCTGACAGCCAGCATGGAGTTGATCTCCCAGATGAGGTTTCTGAGCTGGTCCATGATTATCTTCAGCTGCTGGTTCTTCTGCTTGAGTTTCTGAGATAAAAAAGGAAATAAACATTTCTTCAGTGAATCTGCAGAACATCAGCGTAACATCAGTGTATCAGCGGCTTCTGTGTTCAATAACACACAGTGTAGCGTGACCAAACACAACATTAACTCTTTTATGTCTCATCATATGTATAGTGATCTGTGTGTGCAGAGATCTAGTCAGTAAAGTCTGATGTTCTCCAGAACCTGCAGCAACAGAACGATGCTTTACCCGAGACACAGATGTGATGAGAACAGAATCACACGCCGTGTTTGGATTATTTTGATCATATCGTCTTTGTTTTTCTCTAAAGAATTACAGAAAATTCATTCAGAAACCACTCAGATGATTCGTTACTCTGATTCAAACTGCTAACTAGTGTTCATACGTCTTTTAAAGGGGTGGTTGATTATGATTTGACTTTTCTAGCTTTAG
>FLSR01000090.1:14245-29071 GCA_900092035.1 Leuciscus waleckii
ATGGGAATGAGGATAAGGATGGGGATGGGGATGGGGATGGGGATGAGGATGAGGATGGGGATGGGGATGAGGATGGGGATGAGGATGAGGATGGGGATGAAGGTGAAGGTGAGGATTGGGATGGGATGAAGATGAAGATGAGGATGATGATGATGATGATGATGAAGATGATGATGATGATGATGAGGATGAGGATGGGGATGAGGATGGGGATGAAGATGAAGGTGAGGATGAGGATTGGGATGGGATGAAGATGATGATGAAGATGAAGATGATGATGATGATGAAGATGAGGATTGGATGAAGATGAAGATGAAGAGGATGATGAAGATGAGGATGAGGATGGGATGAAGAGCTCAGTGTCTTCGGCACCAGGGGAGTGTGAGCATTAAGAAAGGCTTCAGGAAAGGTTTCTGACAGCTTGTGTATCAGAGGTCAGGATCTACAGCACTGCTTATTTCCACAGTCAGTTAAAACACATTACACTCATTCCTCCGACCGCTCAGCTCTCAGTTTAGTGTTATTCCTCCGTAACTCCAAAATAAATACCATTACACCAGGGATAAACTTAACTTCAGGAAAGCCCGGTCCTCCCTTTTAGGTCTCAAATTAATTGCATAAATTTTGGAATTATCATGAATATAATTTTGGAACAAAATGCTCAACTGGGAAAACTAATTATGTGCTCATCATGCATTAGGTGACCTTATAAAAACTAACTGTATCTGGACAATAACTTTATTCTAGAGCCGAAGTAAAGCCAAAACAATCTCTGTTACTGTAATCTCCTGTTATCACTGTAAAGCTGTTTTGGAACAGTCTATATTGTTAAACACTGTATAAATGAAACTCGACTTGGACTAAAGCTTAGTTACACTGTACAGAAGCACAAAGACACACTCTTACAAGAAAAGGTTCTTTGTGAAACCTTAAAGGGATCCATTCATGTGTAGAACCTTTTAGGGGTTTTGATTTGATTTAATAGACAAAAAAGTAGTGAAATACACTCATTTGTCAAGGATAACACAATAAAGTTAAACACTTATTTCCATTGCATTCCTTGATGTAAAGCACAGACTTCACTCATAGTGACAGGTTACTCTGGCATTGCTTTCTATTATAAACACAATAAGATACAATATGTTTCCACATTTGCAAAGTTTACAATCACAATTAAACATCCACACAATACACTAATGCAAATTCATCACTAAAACAACCTATCTAATGGCCAACTTTTAACATTCACACTAAAACCAACCATATTAGAAATACTTTTGATACCCAGAGGCAAATAATTCCACAACTGAGTTCCTGAGAACTCAAAAGACCGACGACCAAACATAGTTTTAAAACGATATAATATAATATCCATGAGACTTAGACTAGTATTATAAAGATGTCTCTCACTTACCCTAGACATCCAAGAAATGCATGCATACTCAAAATGACATTGCACTAAACATGATGCAAGTGACTCCTCGTTCCCATGACTTTATGGATTTAGTTTAATTTTGATAAAATGTTATGTATTAAACACCTTTTTGAATTTCTTTATCACTAGAAAAAATAACGTGTTAAACATGAAAGTCTTTATATAGAAGCTTTTTGGCATAAAGGGTTCTTTAAATTGGGTCAAGAACACTAGAGTTCTCTATAGTTTCTACACGAGTTTACAAGAACTGTAAGAATACACTGGACTGTGTTGATTGGGACGATTGGTAACTTGAGACACTGGTTGAGTTTGAGTTTGTCTCCACAGGGACCAGTGGTCTGTTTTCTTCATGTTAACAATCAGAAACAGATGTGGTGGGGAATTATAGACCTGCGCGTGTCATCAATCATTCTGCACTTAACACCGTACCTGCCAATACATGCACTACGAAACCAGAAATGATGTTTCTTTTACATGCCAACGTACATCAGAGCTCATAAAAGCAGGACAGACAGAGAAAGTGGCATGATGCAGTTGAGCACAGCTTCACATGACAAATGATGTAAAATCTCTGATGTCCCCAGAGTGTGTATGTGAAATTTTAGCTCAAAATACCCCACAGATATTTTATATAACATGTTAAAATTGTCACTTTTTGAGGGTGAGCAAAAACGCACGTTTTTTGTGTCTGTCCCTTTAAATGCAAATTAGCTGCTGCTCCCGGCACAGGGGGCGGAGCTTCAATAACGTGTGTGTGTGTGTGTGTGTGTGTGTGTTAGCATCACTGATTACCTCATACACACTGAACATGTACAAAACTTTTAGGGGTGTAACGATAACATCGATATGGATCGATGCATCGATATAACGTCTAACGATACGATGCATCGATTCCACTCTTAAAATATCGATATACACCTTTATTTTGACACTCCAGATTCTCACGTAACATCCTTCTGCCAAAGCGCACATTTTCGTTTACTCACCAACCGCCTGCCGGCGAAGATTAACCGAGTGTTGTATTATTTATCATAGCAATTACTTGATTTTGTTTGACTCAGAGAAATGTGAATCTGCTCTGAAAAAAATAAAATAACTTTTAACATATTAAAGCATACTTTCAATTAACTTTGATTTTGTAATTTACCTGTATTTAAGTTATTATTATTATTAATCAAAACAACCCAGCTGCAGTTTGATTGATATTACTTGGAATGCACAATAATAATAATAAAAAACATGATTTATGAAAATGAACAAGAACGGAGTACTTGCAAATGACCTCTTCTGTTGTAAATGTCCCAATTGGGAGAGGGTGTGCAATTTTCAAAGAGTTTAATTAAACATTCATGTTATATATTTTGGTTGCATTTGTGAGTTAATAAAAACGTAACTGGTTGTGTGAACATAATATCTAAATATCGATTAATCGATCGATATAGCCCTGAATCGAATCGTATCGTAGAATTTTTTGAAGTATCGGGCAATTATCGTATGGCTGGCTGAGAGAATCGATATCGTATCGTGATGAACTGTCCGATTGACACCCCTAATAGTTCCCCCAAAAATGAAAATTAGCCCATGATTTACTCACCCTCAAGTCACCCTCAGGTGACTTTCTTCTTTCAGACGAATACAATCTGAGCTATATTAAAAACATATCCTGGCTCTTCCAAGCCTTATAATGGCAGTGAATGGCCGTTTCTGTTTTAAAGTCATAAAAATGCATCCATCCATGATAAAAGTGCTCCACACTGCTCTAAAGTGAAGCGATGCATTTGTGTAAGAAATATATTCATATTTAACACGTTACAGAGTAAAATTCTAGCTTCCGTCCAAACGGTCATACCCAGTCTACTTACGCCTAAAGGTCAACTTACAAATCTTATGACGTCAGAAGTAGTGTAGTGTCATGGCGTAGCGTAAATATCTGCAGTTCGTCGCATTACTCGCATTAGTTGTGCTTTACACTTAAGTCAAGTCCGAATGTTCGTTTGGCCGGAAGCTAGTTATTTTACTTTATAAAGTTTCAAAAATGAATATTTTTCCACAAACGCATCGCTTGCTTCAGAAGGCCTTTATTAACCCCCGGGATCTCTTTTATGATGGATAGATGCACTTTTATGGACTTCAAAACAGACTTCATTCACTGCCATTATAAAGCTTGGAAGAGCCAGGAATTTTTTTTATGTAACTCCAACAGTATTCGTCTAATAGAAGAATGTCATGTACACCTAGGATGGCTTGTGGGTGAGTAAATCATGGGCTAATTTTCATTTTTGGGTGAACTCGCCCTTTAAGGTGCGTTTAGGTCAATAGTAGTATTAGTTGACGAGGGAGACACATGACCGTTTACACCTGGTGTTTCTCTTTTGTCCACTTTCAACCACTTCTGTCCTGATTTATGGGGAGGATCTATGGGTGGGTAAATGTATGGGCTTTTTCAGATCTTTCGATCTACTGGACTAAATAAGCTTGCACAATTTACATTTAAACGTGAAGGGAGACAATGGTAAAACATATAGAGAGCAGCAGCTTTCGTTTCTACTGACAGCCGCAAGACCAGCCGAACACTGTGAGTGACATCAGGAATGGCAAGAGAACATTTTGCTTAGTACGTTTTTCATCTTCAACCAAACGTGTGTCTTCAGACAACAAAGTTTAAAGTCCCCCTGCGGCGAAAATCAAGTTTTTAATGTTGTTTATATGTCTATGTGGTGTTTTTTAATATGCTTTGAACAAACCATGTGCAAATTCATAAGTCAACACCATTGCTGAGTATTTTCTCCTTAAAACTGCGGTGAATCAAAGACATACTAAAAAACACAGTTTGAAATCGGCGGTTTCTGACGTCACAAACTACCTCGTAACCAATCAGGTCAATGTACCGGCGGGCTTTAGCATATCATTCACTGCTGTGAATCAGGAGAGTCTCAAGAGAAGCCACGTTATCCTGGTGTATTGTACCAGAATTTTCATATCAACAGAACAGAGTGAATTGTGTATATGTATATTATGATGATATGATAAACTTTATGTCTTTCTCCACTGACATTCTAAGTTGTTCAAAGCGTTTCTAAGGATAATGATTGTCAGAAGGCAGCTGCCTGACTCTAAGGTGGCGAACCGGTTTGTGTAACATTAGCAACACATTATTAGCTGTTTGATAACATAGTCAAGCAAAAGGCTAATCATATTAATTACCGTTATGTGTCCGATGTTGTGGAGAGCGATACATAAAGCGCATTACCATTCTGATACATTGACTTGTAGAGACAAGCCTGTATAATTGACTATTCCACTTCAAATGACGTCCAGTGATCTGAGCTGGTGTGAGTGAGTGGAGGCGGGGCTTATTTGCATATTCATGGTTCCACATATACTAAATGAAGCAAGGGTGTAGTTATATTCAAGCTATTTTCAAGGAAAAAAAGTTTACTTATGTTTTTTTTTTTATGATCAAAGATGAGTTTTAAGGGATAAAATTATTGTCTACAGGGGGACTTTAAATCCCGTCTGTCAAGCGCGCTTCACGTAATGTTTACTCATTAGGTCAGTAGGGGGAGAGCAGGCTTTAAGTAATTGTTGTAGTTCATTATGGATAGTTGATAGTTATTATTGAGGCTCATCTCATTCAGTAATTATTCATTATCATAAAATAAAGAAGTATCTCAGTCCTAAATTTGCTTCTACTTACTGATTAGTTAAGCTTGTTATCATATTAGTTCATTCATAGTATCTGAAGTGTTTGACAAGAATTTTCCTGCATTACTTCCTGCATAGTTTCCTATTAATGACAGACCATTATTTTAAAGTGTTATCAACTTCATACATGAATCAAGCATTTCTACACACCGGTGATGATCAGCAGTACAGTCGGATGTTCATCTGAGTGTGAGATGAGGCAGCTGAACTCTCCTGCATCAGTATGAGTGAGATTGATGAGTTTGATGGAGAAGTTTCCTCTCTCATACTCATCAGGCAAACTTTCGGCTCTGTTCTTGTAACGAGGGTCCTGTGACTCTAGTGAATCTTTACCCTTGACTATATCATACACATTCTCGCTGCCATTGTGTCTCCAGTGTACATCAGTGTCTTGAAGTTTAAGATCATGTTCAGTGTAAGAACACGGCAGGAGAACAGAACCACCAATAACAGCCTCTACTGTTTCCTGCAGAGACACTGAAACAACAGAAACTGTTAAACACACAGTCTGTGGAATGAAATTATCTTTCTGATGTGTCGTTCTGATGCTCACCTTTGTTTATCAGCACCGCAAACACACAGATGAAGCCACAACTGCAGAAACAGAAAAAAACAAGTTCCTTTAACTTATTTAATCACAACCAGTACAGCATGTTCAACAAATGCTGTCCGACTTGCTGTGATGTCATGCTAACATGTGCTAAACACTAACAGCCAGTCATGCGGATGGGCAAACTAAAAGCATGATGACTTGTTTTTTGGGGCGAGGGCAGGAGATCCTAGCCTGGTAATACCAGACTCTGCTACTTCGCTTTGCTTTGTAGAGAGAGTCTGGAGTTCCGTAATAGAAAAACGTTTTCTTTACCGCCTGGGGGCGCTAGTCTGAAGCTTAAAATCATTGGTTACCCGTAAGCCAATCACATAACGTTTGGTTATGACGTGTGTTATGCGCATGCTCAGCCGCATCTAACTTCCACTGTAAACACATGTATGATGCGAAAACAAAACCATCGAGCGAAATACCGGAGTGAACATGGCTGTGAACGACTTTGGATGATTATGTGATGTAAATCTACGCATCCACGGTAAAATCAGCGTCTACGTCACGGCTCTCAGCCCGCCCTCTGTTCGTTGATTGGCCGGCTGTTTTGAGGCCGGAGGAAAACTGGGAGATAGGTCGCTATCTCAGACTGAGTACAGAAGCGAACTGAAATTGAGCGGAAGTACGAAGTCTGACGTAGTCAGGCTAATAAATTAGCTAATTATTGCTAATTTTAGATATTATAGCCTATTAATTTAAAATTAAACTGGTTTCAATTTAGGCTATTATAATGGTGTGTTGTATGCAAACAACATTGTTAGTGTACAGTTTATTTATTTAGCCTTTACCTCAGATTACATGTATAACCAAATTATTATCTGAAAGTGTATGGCCTGCTCTTTCAATGGGTTGTCTCAGTTCACTTTTAGCACTAACGATCGCGGAGATATTCATGCGGTTTAGCATGGTGCCTTCATGTGGATTGAGATCACTGTTCAACTAAACTGTCAAACTGCATCAAATTTACAAATAAATTAGTATATGTTTCCATGTATTCCCCTTAATATTTTATATTGGAGGTTGCACTTGCATCTTTATCCTGTAAATGGTTGAACAATGAATAATTGAATCGCTATATATGATTTAGCAGTAAATATTCTTCAGAGAGCATCTTTACCCATATTATCCTACTGGTGAACACTTGAATATCTTAAATGCACTGTAAGATTAGGCATTATCAAATGACTTTCAAATAAACCTGCACGCATGCATCGGGACGCAAAAGATTGAAATTCAAAATACTAACGTTAATGCTAACTGCTAATGACTGCGTCAGAATAATACTTGCAGACATTTTCCTGCAGATGAACCCGTTAATCATTAATTAATTAATCCATGTTTAATGCATTAATAACGTACAAAGGGTTTTCCTGTTGGTTCTATCTTAAATAAAATAAATGAGGAACAAAACAAACCAGGCCAAATGTAAACACGAGCGCATATACATCAGGACTTCTTGTTCGAATTGTATTTTGTGAATACAGATTTCCTTAAAAAAAATCGTAAACATACCCGATGACCATGGTGTCCCGGTATAATACATATATATATACTAATATTACTGAAATACTAATCTTCTCAAAAACAGATCTGGGAAAACGAGACCCCGATCTCTTCTTCGTACGGTATATACATTTACTGCCGGGTTGCAAACTAAAATGAATAGCGAGCGAGCGACGCCTGCAGTGCTGGAGTGTGGCGAAGACCGAAGATGCAACATTTTTTTTAAAGAAAAGAAACATATTTTTGGCCTGTGAAAGTAGGCTACTTTTGTCTTTTGCGTCCTTTTTTAACAATGGGGAGAAAAATATAAAGAACGGCTGTTGTATTTTAAAATTGCATGTTAAATACCAAAATTTAGGCTAGGCTAATTTAAAACTGTAGCCTACACACAAATTGCATGCGCACAAAATAAAATAATGATTTCTTCTAGATTAGTGTTTATTACGTAAAAATGAAAGATGGAAAGAAAAAAATGTCAATGTAAATGATAAATAATGTTTCTCCCGCACTTTCGAAATGATGTCTCTGGAACTATAATAGGCCTACATGACTTGATTTTAAAACTGAAATAGTCATTGCAAAACTGTCCCAACTTGGTGACGGTCAAGGTTGTTCCCCTTTTGCCTCTTTAAAAAGTCTACCCGTTCTCCCTCGGGTCACTATACTGTCAGAAAAAGGGTCCAGTGACGTGGTAGCGCATTGCTTTCAATGAGAAAACCTTCAAACCTCCACTGAGGCAAAGGGCAAGGGAACTTTGTCTTCATGTAATTATATTTTAGGGTATAATTTTTTCATCATGACATATGTTGAGGTACGGTGACTGGGAAAGGACATTTTTAGTTTTAGTTTAATCAGCTCCATAGTTACCAAGCTTGTGAATCAGTAGGCTATATTGTGTAGCTACACAAATCCAGGCACTGGTAAGAACCGAAAAAATGACATTCTATATAGTATGAGAGTGTGTAGTATGAATGTAATCCGGACGTACGACATTCACCATGTTGTAATTATCATGTGACCTACCAGCGTCAGTCTCGTCGCTTCACTGCCATTCACAAATCCTTTCCTGTGGCCTTATGGGATAGTAAAGTGTCCATCGAATGCACACTTCAGAATCTCGCAGAACATATAGTGTGCATTATATTTATTGAGTTGGCTTGTGCGTTTTTATTTTTTGGCGCTTCAGGAATGTGACGTGGTAAGGGAGCAGATCACGTCACACACAGCACTAACAACGATCATGCATGGTACAACAGGAAAGCAGTTTATTTTTACTTTGAAACACACACAAACATCTGATACATTTGACAAATGTTTCCGTTGCATCCTCCTCTCCTGAACCGTAATGCTGTTCTGCCTCCACCATCTTTGGCTGACGGTCTCAGGATTTATCCCATGGACACTGGAGCTCATCAGAACTGCCTCATTGTCCAGCCACTTTGTCAACCTCTGATAGTTTTCTGACAACCACACAATGCAGGGAGCCTGTTTTTAATAATGGTCCCTGTTACCAGGAAAGCAATTGCTTTCATCTGACATTTCCATGGCTCTCAGTAATGGAAATCATCATAGATGATGTAAACTTCTACAGTGGTAAAAGACAGAAAATGTTTTTATTTTAGTTTCATTCCCCTTGATTTTGACCTTCAGGTATTGATTGGATGGTTGTGGTTTGCTATTACTGTGATCTCATTTGATTGACAGGTTGTCCCTTCCTTGTGTCAGTAAACGCATCATCAGAAAAGAGATGTCGCTGCAAGAGGGATAGGAAGTTATTTTGATTAAAGATTATGAGAGCACATACATTTTTGGATTATAGGGTAACTTTAACCAATTTCATAGTACAACAAAAATATGTTTCACCTGTATGTGTTTGCTGATACCTCTCCTCCCTCATTGTGCACACTCACACATTGAGTCAGCATAAGGACTCGCCTACTTACCTGCATGGACTTACCTGTGTAATCATTCATATTTTTATGCTCCACGCTCATCTATCTCAAGTTCTAAACCTGTTCATCATTCACATCTCTATTGATCATCTGTATCTTCACCTCATTCTGCACTAGCAAAACAAGGACTGTTTATCCTTCAGTTAAGTCAAGCTATCCATCCTACGCTCAATATACTCACTGTTTACCTCGCATACACTGCACTCAAATGAAACTAGGCGAATTAAAGGCTAGGCCTTAAATGACATGAAACACAAACACATACAAAATCCATATCTTTGCTATTAGATTACGCAACTTTGTAGACAAAATGTAGAAAAAGCAGTGATAGTATCTCTCTGTAATCACTGAACATTAAGTAGTGATGACTTTGCCATGCGTATTATTGTACAGTCTTGGAACTTTCCACAGAACTTTAAATGTCGTTTCGCATTTTGTATATTTTCTTTCTGATTATTCTGGCTCCATTCACACTGTATCCAATTGTTTTTCAGATCTGATAGGAATGAACGACTGTCACTGTCACGTTGCAAACAGTGACGGTCAACACATCATAATGTGGACGAGAGTATAGATGGAAACAGTGGGTGGAGCCTATCCGCATCTCCTGAGTTCATTTCCTGAGTTTTCCACAGAAACACAAAAGAAGGAACGAAAGGATGATTGTCACTGTAAGGCAAAACTAAACTGTGGCAAAGGCAAAAAATTAATTACCTCAAGGTAAGTCAAGAGTTCTCAGAGTTTTATGCTGTTTATGCTGGCGATAAACCTTTTTTTTAAGGAAAATTTGTGTTTTAGAAGCTGTGTTTTAAAGGAGAACTTGGTAACTTTTTTCACTTAATAAAACTGTCTAGAAATCATTTGGATGGTTAAACAACCTGTTCTGGTGATATTGGTGACTTTCCCCGCTCCCCCCAGCGTTCCCAGGCGGAAAACCAACCTTGCAACTTGCAACACTACCGTCCCGGCAAGTTAGAAATTGGAAGTCTCGTGAGAAGCGAGAACTAGAACGAGAACGAGCGCGAAACACAAATTGCTTTACGGCAATTCGACATAAACACACACGCATGTATGATGTATCACCAGATTACCCACCTCGGTAGACATAGCTCCACACGATACAGTTGGCTTACTCCGATCAAAACAAACGCACATGAGCAGCGGTAGAGAGGGGGAGGAGGCCGCCGCAAGTGAGTTTTTTACGACTGTGTTGTGAAATATACGCCCCCCCACAGCTGTAGGGGGAGCTCGTGGGGAAAACATGCGACAACAAAAGGGAAAATCAGCGAAGAAGTGACTAGAGTTCGCTAAGTTACCGAGTTCTCCTTTAAGATTCTTTTAACAGTAAACATATTCAAGATAATGTTTTATTTGCAAGAACTGTAACCGGAGTATGTTTAAAGTCTACTTCAGCATTCTCAGAGACAAAAGTCAACTTCTGACTCAGGAGTCATGATAACATTGAAGTAAATTTGAGATTAATAAATACACCGGCTGCGCATGTCTGATTATTTCACCTAGTTACTGTTGACGTCACTTACTGTACATCTGATGACATCTATAGAACATCTTTAAAATAGGACATCTTTAAAATAAAGTCTACAATACTTTCTATTTAAAAAAAAGTAGTATTTCTCCCTAATTCTATATTTATGTGTTATATATTATAATACACTAATAATATAAGGCATCATGATGAACAGGTATGTTTTATGATTTCTGAATGAAACCTGGGCCTGAAGGCCTGCTGTTGTTTCCATGCTCATATTTGCATTTGGTCTGGTTTGTTTATTTTGCTTTTTTTGAACTAATAGGGAAAACTTTTGGATGTTATTAATAGAGTTTTATGTAAATTATTTACATTTACATTCAAGGTTGGCCTTCTCATCATTTTTACTAATGAGGCCTAACACCACTGTGTCAGAAAACTTCACCAGTTTGTTAGAACTGTGTTTAGCCATACAGTCGCTGGTATAGAGGGAGTAAAGCAGGGGACTGAGGACAGAGCCCTGAGGGGCTCCGATGTTGAAGGTGAGTGTAGATGAGGTGTAGTTTCCCATTTTAAACACCTGGGGGCGTCCTGTCAAAATGTTTTAGATCCAGTGACAAATAGAGGAATTCAGCCCTAGATTTTGAAGCTTTTGCAGAGGTGTAAGGGGACAACGCTGTTGAAAGCAGAGCTATAATCCACAAAAAGCATCCACACATAATTCCCCTTTCTCTGATCCAGTTGAGAAAGAGCAGATTGTAAAATGTGGTTAGCATCATAGACCTATTAGGCCTTTATGCAAATTGTAAAGGGTCCAGACCACTCGGGAGAGAGGAACAAATTAAGCTCTGACCAATTTTTCAAAGAACTTCATCGCTACAGAAGTGAGTGCAAAATGACGATAATCGGTCAGAGAGGCAGGACAAGGGGTTTTAGGGACAGGTTTCCTTTTTTTTATTTTTTTTTTATTTTTTATTAATGCCACACTCAAATAATAGCTCTGTGTCTGAACATAATTTAGTCATGGACAGTGGTTCCATGTAATTTAAACAAGTAAAACCAAACAAAATCAACCAGAATCAATGGTGTGTAAAAATGGTTGATTAATGTAGTTTTAATTTAAATTGTGTCATGTGGAAGGAGGTTGATGAACCCAAAAGTAGACAGAATGCTCACACAAGATTTATTATAGACAAAAACAGGAAAACAAAGCCCACGAGGGGGCAAAACAAGACAAAAAGGCAAAGCCTTGACTAAAACTAGACTAGGACTTGACGATGATTAGACTGTAACTAACAACAAAACAATTCTAATAAAACACAGAATAGGACTCCAGACAGAAACTAACAGCGAGATATCATATAGCTAGACAAAGCTTGATTTTAACATGCAATGTTTCACAATGTTAGACAATGTACCGACACAGGACAGAAAACATGAGGGGATTAAATAGGGAGCAAACTAATCAGGAACACAGGTGAAAGCAACGATCTAATGATTACAAGATGAGATAACAAGGGGGCGGGGTGAGGTGACCAGACAACGCAAGCACATGGCCAAACAAATGGCCATGTGCTGCACATGAAACATGGGCCTGTCATGATTCTGCCGCAAGACAAGAGAAAATCAAGAACAAGATGGCAGAATCATGACAAATTGTTTTATAAAATCAAACCTTGAATGACAGATGGTTGAAGTTCACAAGTAATGTTTCAGTGTGAATTGGATCTGTTGCCTTTGTCACAGTGTAATAATGTTGTTGTTTTCTTTACCTTTTCTTGTAGAATCAGCAGAGAGTGGGAGACATCATTGCTTTTGCTTTTGCATCATTTGGTTTGCATTGTGTTACCTGTTATACTTTGATCAAATTTTTGTTAAATAATTAAAGCTGCCTTATTCAGGAAGGAAACAAATGACATACAAGTTTGACTTTTCTGGCATTTTTAAAAAATATTTAGCTGAATTGTCAAAGCTTTGACAATGTTTTGTACTGTCATATTCTTTCCATCTGCATTGCATTATACTTATAACAGAATGTATAACAGAATTATATCTTGACACTCTGAGACATTGTTTGCTAAAGGACAAATGAGTCTTTACCACAAGTGTTCTTTCATCATGTTGTGTTTACTGTTGTTAAATCTATTTTGAGATCTTTATGGATTATTTGATCTTTCTTAAGATTAAAACTGCACTTCTGTCATATATTCCCTGTGTGTTTGTGGACTTTTATGTTATTTCCTGTCGTGTGTTTTGCTTTGTAGTTCTTCATGTTGATTAGTTCTCCAGGTGTTTCATGACAACATCATTTACAAAAAAAGTATTTATTCATTCCTAATTACACATCAGTCAAATGAATCTTTTGTGTGCTCATACAGTGTGTACAAGACATCGTATCTGCAATAACTGAAGCGAATAGAGTGGGATTTATAGTTATAATATGTCTGACTCAATGAAGTCTCAAATCTATTATTTCATCTACAGAATATGGTGTTGAACTCTGAGAATGACCCTAGATTCATGTGAAGCTGCTTTAACTGTTAAACATTCACAGCAATATAAACTTATCAAGTGTGAAGGTGTTTTACATGATGTCTAATGCTCTGATATGAAATGTGTAGATCTAGATAGTATGAAGTACAGAAGCGTTACAATGTACGACTACGGCAATGCTGCTGTTTCCATTTGAGGTTAAGAAAACTGTGAGAATTGAGATAAACATATAAAGGTATTGACACTTGGTTCAGTTAAACATCCACTCTAGACAAAGGTGAGAGAACCGACCAGTGGAACATATTTCTGGTTTTGGTTTAGAACCTCAGCTGAGTTTTTCCACTCTGCAGCCGGTGGCCTTTTTTTTTTCTTTTCTTTTTTTTTTTCCGCTGAATACAATGACATTTAACAAATATATCAAATATATTTCTATATGACATA
This sequence comes from Leuciscus waleckii, assembly GCA_900092035.1. Taxonomy (NCBI): domain Eukaryota; kingdom Metazoa; phylum Chordata; class Actinopteri; order Cypriniformes; family Leuciscidae; genus Leuciscus; species Leuciscus waleckii. Next base: position 27,865 of record FLSR01000090.1, read on the forward strand.
TAAATGTAAAATAAAATGTATATATTACATGTTATATATCAGATTCTTATTTTTTTTATTCATGAGAATATTTTTAGATTGCAAAAAATTATTCCTCTAAGTGTTAAATGTTGCACTTATGACAAGAACCATGAAAATTAATAATAATAACTGTGCATTAGCCTTAGTAACGTACTACTAGTTAATCATGCCGAGAAACCCAGGACAGAAAAGATTTGTAATTACTTTGTCAAGCTCAAGTGGAAATGCATTTTGGCAAAAAACACACAAAGACTCAAATTACAAGAACTACACTTTAATATGCATTGATAACTAAAGGACCATGTTTAATGAGCCTTTTTACAAACTAATAAATGTTCCAAAGTTTTTTTTTTTTTTTTGTGTGTGTGTGTGTGTGTGTGTGTGTTTTATATGTATATATTTTATAGTATTTATAGCTTATTAAATATAATTAATTTTATTACCAAAATGTGATGTTTTTACATTGTTTTACCTTTGCTTAAATATGAGTATTTTTAGTACACTGAGCACTTGGAAAAATATTTTGTGAAATTGACCAGATCATTCCCACATGATTTGATTTTACTTGCATTTGTGACTGTTTGCATCACACGACCTCTGTACATATTTTTTGAGATAGGCTAACTGTCATGTGTCACAACATGCATCCTCGTCATGAGACATTGTATCATCCAGAAAAGTCACATAATAATATTTCTTTATTTGTAAGTCAATCATGAGATAGTTTACTGTAATCTAATAATAGCGTCTGATTTATTTTTAAGAGACTATTCAAATGTATTTTAGTAGGCTATGTAAAAGCTTTGTTCAAAATTAACAAAATATAAATAAATAATTCAAGTTAATAAATCATCAATCCTTTTTTTCTTTCTTTTATAAATCATTAATCCTTTTTCGAAAACATGTTTTTGTCTTACCCAAATTCATTAAGTGAGGTGATGTGAAGGCCAAGTATGGAATTTGTCCTCTGCATTTAATGCCGCGTTCCAGGCAACCTGTAACCCGTGTTTTTCCAACTCGTAACTGGGAGTACATCGAGTTCACGGGTGGGAAGTCACGGGTTTGACTGCCGTTCCAGTGCACTTTCACGGGTATAAGGTTGGGAAAAACACGGGTTGCCTGGAACGATGTACTCCAAGTTACGAGTTGGAAAAACACGGGTTACAGGTTGCCTGGAACGCGGCAT
>FLSR01000091.1:9251-36650 GCA_900092035.1 Leuciscus waleckii
CAGGATTAATTGTTTATTAACTCTAAGAAATGTACATTTCCGGGGCATGGGAAATGTCTTTCTTAATTTACAGTACTACTAAGAGCAGTAGCAAAATCTATATGATAGTGACTCCAGTTATGAGCTTGATACAAGGACAACTTTACGTGTGACATGAACAAGATTGTATTAACTAGTCTAAACACTTAAACTACTCTAAAATACACACACATACATGCATACAGTTTACCAAGGGAAAGAGAGCTGAAGCAGAATACAGGAAAGCAAGAAGTTATAGCATTGTTTGAAATTCAGCAGATCAACAGCCTTGAGCAAAACATCAGTTTAGTTCTAACACGCCCTTCTTTAAAGGGGTAAGGATACTTAATGTATCAAATAATGAGACTAAGTTTGATACTTGCATGTCTCGCCCATTTGAATTAAACTGTCCTGATGCAATCTGTTGAGGCTCCAGTTGATCTTTGCTGATGTGGTCTTGATGAGAGAGAACCAGTGGTAGTCAGAGACTCAGAGTATCTTTGGTGAATGGAAAGACAAGGCCGCAGCCTGGCACAAGCTTGGTGGGTCCTTAGAAACTTCTAGTTCAGCATCTTCTTCACGTCAGCATTCCAGTACAGGAGTAAGAGAGCTAAGAGCTGATCAGTGACTTTAAAGCGTGAAGATGGCACAACCTCTGGAGCTGTGTGAGCCAATGAGAAGATTTCCCTTTGGAGAGAATTTTTTACGACCCATTGTCCCTTTGAACATGCAATTTGATTGGATGTTTAACACAAGAATCTTTAAGATGCTTATAATACTAATGCGTCACAAAGTTAGCAGAATGTAATGTAAATGTACAAAACGGGGATGAAGATTGGAGTTTATAGATACCAAAAATGCCACACATTTGATTTGGTTAACCATATTATCCAAAGTCTGAAATATTAACCCAATAGAGTTTACAAGAATACAAAAGACAACCACATTTAAGGAAAATCATGAGATCGGAAAATTAGATACATGTTTACACATTTCTCAAATGGTTATATATAGAATATAGAATTAACAGGGTTTATTTCTCCTTCTCAGTGAGAATTAAGTAAGAGTCGCAGCTTTCTGGACATTCTTTTAGATCGTAAATCCTCTTATAGTCTCTGTGTGTCCTGTAGCAAGACACCGCGTTCTGCCAGTGTGTTAGCTTCATTTGGGATGTTAGTTTTTGGGGGAAGTTTCACAGGCATTTGTTGGGAGAGTGAGTTTGCTGGATTATTCATTAAATAAATGAATAATTTGTGTGTGTCTGATTGGTCCAGACGTTACAACATTTTTGAATTTGGAGCTTTCTAGACTGAGAAAAGCCAGAAAATGTATTTTTGGCTTATGTGGATGAAAGACAACAACTCCCAGAATGCACTTGCTTCGCTGCTCTACGAGGCCACTCCCAAGCCACGCCTACCGGTAAGAGAGCGCAGTTGAAAACAACAAGGTTATGCTACTAGTGAGTCTCCGTGACGAGTTTGCCTGGGATATCGAGATCGCCCAAAATGTCCGGGATTTGGCTTTTGCGTTCTACAGTCGCCATTCATCATGTTTACTGCGGCGAGCAGGACGAGGCTGAGGGGCGCGGGAGAACAGTGGCGGGATTACTGATGAGCGTGTGAGACGCACCGGTCTCGTATCTCTCACGGAGGAGCGGGAATTTTCTTAGCAATGTTAAAACGCACATCAGCCGATCACTTGTTTAGCGTTCATGTAAACACTACATTCACATTCACCAATCGGAATGAATTCAGTTAGATTGAAACAAAAGGTGTGCATGTAAACAATGAATGGCGACTGCAGAAAGCAAAAGCCGAATCCCGGACATTTTGGACGATCTCGACGGCCGGACCTGTCCGGGAAAAAGAGGAGGGTAACACCTACTACTCAGCTTTCTCCACAGAACAAGAGCCTGCTAGCTTAGCTTCCAAAGAAAGACGGCTGATACTATGTGTACATTCTGTGAGTGAGATCCCACCCTCTATGGGCGGGTTGAAAACATGCGGGACAGCCCCTCCTACTGGCTGTAGTCTTTAGCCTCTGGCCAGAAAATCCTACGATGACGCAAAATGACGATTTTTGCGTCATCGTAGGATTTTTTCCAGACAAAAAATACATAATCTCAAATACTAAGGTTTTCTACTAATACAAAGCTTAATGCTAAATCCTGAAGTATCCCTTTAACTCTTTCATAGAGGCGAGGACGACATCTCGATGCCAAACCACCATCTGATCTGATTGTGCTAAGATTAGCCAATCGTCGATATAGTTTAGCATGTGGACTCCCGAGAGCTAGACCGAAGTGAAGAACCTGATATATTTTTACGCTTCTCCCCGAGGGCAAACCTCAGGAACCTCCTGTGTCACTATGTCCTTTGTCCTGAGTCACGAACTGCTTTAAGGTCAATATTTTATTACTCGAGTTTTCTGACAGTGATTTAGATTCCACAGATCTAAAATGGGATGCAACCGCCTATTCTTCTTTGGAACGATGAAGTACCGTCTGTAAAACCAGGCTCTGTCTCGGGTGGAGGAACACATTTTATGGCCTCCTAGCCCAAGAGAATCTTTACTTACTGTTCTATTACCAGAGCCAGTGGTTAAACGAAATCACACACACACACACACACATCCAGTCCACCTAACTTGCATGTCTTTGGACCGTGGGGGAAACCGGAGCGCCTGAAGGAATCCCACACTGACACGGAGAGAACAAAGACACGTTTCACGACAGCTTCTAAGTGAAATGTCCAGTGAGTGGTGCTAAAAGCTGCTTCTTCTTTTTTCCGGAACAGATGAACGTGAACATGGCAACTTTTTATTACGTTTGAGTTTGTAAGTTTCCCTGCAGTTATGAATTGAAATGTCCGGTGAGTGGTGCCAAAAGCTTAATTAACGTACACCTACACTAAAGCATAAACTTACCAGATATTGTTAACAAAAGCAAATGTGACATTAAAATGCAGTAGTAACCATGCAATTTTAGCTTGTTTTAACTCTTTTATTGTGGTTCGTCTTTCAAGGGATTCGAACCCGAACTCTTCGCATCACAAGTACAATTCTGTACAGCTGAGCTACCGAGCAAGCTTGGTGTATCACTAAACCCGAACATATTGAGCTGGTTAATGAAGAAAACTCCAAATATCTTCATTTAAAATCATACACTATGGTACAAAGTGTTTTGTGCAAGGTGCTACGTGGAAACAAGTCTTTATTAATCCATAATCTGCCCCTGTAATCATAATTATCTGTGAAAAAGGATGAAAAGTGCTTGCTGTTTTACTGCTTCTAGTGTTCATTTCTGTTAGAAACTGCAGTGATATGTACGTATTGGTACAGATTTGGCAAAAATGTTGCCATAGATTAGTTCTTCCAGTGAGCCTGTGTTGAGAGAGGACATGTAAACTCCACACACACTCCCAAACACTCCTGGCTCCGGCGGACCGTCCTGCTGCCCGAACAAACAACTAAATGTTTTATAGGAACAACAAACTCGTGTGTGTTGAAGCACAGAGGCATGGAGGGCTAGAGAAAGTAGAAAAAACATGGCTTTTTTAACACAGCATCTCAATCCTCTCGGACCCTTCAGACTCGGACCGAACGCTGTGCAGGACTATCAATATCCGTGTCTTTCGATGCCCTTTTGTGTGTGTGTGTGTATGTGTGTGTGTGTTTCCCGAAGGCCACACTGAGCTGGACGAGAAAACTCAGGTACATGCTAGAGGAGGAGACCTGACCAGCAAGCTAAGCCTCTCTCACACACACACACACACACACACACACACACAGACACACACACACACACACACACACACTCAGCTAAGCCTCACACAACAACGTCTGCTGCAGGGCTTTATATATTATACACACGCGCAGCGCTGAGTCTGGAAACATTAAATCATTGTGTTCTGCTACGTCTTAATAATTCAAGTCACTGAATTGTCCTCCGTTCTGTAGGCTCAAACCCGAGACGCTGGTTATACCGTGAGTTTGCCCCACACTGTGGATCAGGGAACCCGCTGAAAATGACGGGGTCGTGCGATGACAATGATTCAATGACTCACAATGACTCAGTTAATTGCTCTAACCTTTTCTTGTCAAGCTGGAGGGGAATGTGGCTCATTGTTCAGCTTCATTGATTGCTGGATTTGCTGATGTATGTATGACAAGCCCAGATAAGACATGACGCTCACTAACAATATCACACTGTCACACAACAAACAGAAGAATTAAGGACGAGCACATATAGAGACACTGAAAAGAAAGAAAACCTGGTCAAAATTTAGCATCACTAACCCAACCTAAACACATCCGTTTATACCAACAAAACTAATGCTGATAAATCAGGTAGAAATATGCGTATTAAAAATAATCTCCTCAGGTATGAATCGCTGCAGATGAAATACAGTATCAGCCTGATCTCATCATTAGTGTTCGCATGTACTCATACCTAACAACTGCTCATATTACTGTAGATATACTGAGGCCATAAACTACCCTAAACCATACCATAAACTTAACAATAAAAAACATAATATACAGATAAATATGCAGTAAATAGATATTTTTAATCAGCTTTCCCACGGCCAACAAAATAAAAAGTAAATGATGAAATAATGAGAGAATTTATACATTTTAACATTTATGAAAATAATCAACCTATGCATTCCATGAATTCAATATTTTATGAACATAAAATGATTGGTAAACATATAAATGTCCCTATAGTTGTTCAAACACAAAGTCCTGGTTTCACAGACTGGTTTAGAATAAGACAAAGTTACACCTATAGTTCATTATAATCGTGCCTTAGACAAAAACATTACTGTGTGAACCTTGAAAACAGTGGCAGTGACGTATTTGAAGAAATGCTTTCAGTTAAAACAGCTCAAACATGTATTTTACTCTGGGACTAGATTACCTAGATAAATGAGGGAAATGCTTAGGTTTTAGATGCTTAAATACTTTAATATTATATATATATTGTCGATGCAAATAAAAAATTTATTAAAGCACTTTGCATGTGTAATCTCCAGAGATGGGGGACTCGAGTCACATGACTTGACTCGAGTCAGACTCGAGTCGCAAATTTAAGGACTTGAGACTTGCTTGACTAAATTAAGAAAATGACTCGACTTGACTTTGACTTGAGATCCAATGACTCGAGACTTGACTTGACTTGAACTGTATGACTCGAGAATGACTTGATATACATTTTTATATAAATCATCGCAACATCAAGTGATGAACAAAATGAAAGCAACGGAACCATTGACGCCAGTCATCAGATTCTGCGCGATTGCGTGACGCTGCACAAGCCCAGAAAACACATACATCGCGGTGAGCTCGGCAGCGCGCTAAATACAAAAACATCTCCCAGCATCGTTTCTTTTTGGATATAAACACTAGAAATTGACCATATTCATACAAGAAGATTTGCTGTACGCATAATAACAAGCAAGGGATATCGGACGACCATCACAACCTCGAACAGTCGAACTTCATTCACCACGTCTAAAAGTAAGCTATGGCTTGTTTAACCTGTTTGTTATAGTTAATTTGACTATCTTTAAATCTAGAGAGAATATTGGTCAAAACAGCATGCCTCTTTATACACAATTATGTTTTCAAATGTAGCTTAATGTTGTCAATATTCAAAAGATAATTAATGATGGCATATGTTTTGTATCACATTTGCCACATTTCTTTCCAATCATGCTTTAAAGCCAAATATGTCGTTCTTTCCAATGACAAAAAACAACATAGAAAACTGTTAATGTTTTGTCGTGTTTTATGTTTCTCTTAAAGCAGGGTTAGATGTTATCAGGGGTTTGGGGGCAAAATGCCAGCAGAATTAATATGCACCCAAAATTCAAAATGTGGTGGAAAAATTGCCCTAGTATGAGTTATTTTTATAATTAGCCTATAACATAAGATATTAAAAAATATTTCCAGAATATTGGCGCGATTGCAAATGTGATAATGATTTTATAAAACAGTTCAGTAAACAAAGAGTGAATATTGTGATGTGACATTTTAGACATAATATTCCAAATATTCTCTGTTTTTGCTCTATTTCTCCAATGACAATAGTTCCAAACAAGCCACAGAAAGAGTTATGCGTATTTGTGATTCAGTGACCTATAGTTGCTTAGTTCCAGAACGAATCTGCCGTTTTGAACAAATCAGTTGAATGAATGCTTCTATGACTCGTACATTAAGACGGTGATTTGGCGCCACCTATTGGCGTTTTTAACTTCATAATTAAAAATATATAACTTATATAAAGGGGATGCCAGTTTGAAGAATGCCATTTGGTGGCATAGGAACCATTATACTTGTCTTGAATTGTGAATTGTTTAATACCTTTTAATGGTCTTCTGCAATGTTTGAGGCATATTTATTTTGTTCATGCTTTAATGTTGGCCTAATTTCAGTTACTTTTACATTTTAGGCTATGTAGTTTGAAATTTTATTTGTAGTAACCACTCAGCTGTATGTGGAAATGCATATTTAAAAAAAAATTTGCTAATAAAACCATAGTCCACAACTTCTGTAGTTTTAACTTATTTTAATATATAAATTCAGTGAAATCATCAAACGTTTGTATGACTTGCCAGTGACTTGTGACCCAAGCTACGACTTGACTTGACTTGACTTGCTTGACATAAAGCAGTGACTTGACTTGACTTGACTTGCTTTTCACAAAATTGACTTGGACTTGCTTGAGACTTGAAGGTTAAGACTTGAGACTTGCTTGTGACTTGCACATGTGTGACTTACTCCCACCTCTGGTAATCTCCTCCTTCACCCTGAGAACACCTTTATCTACGATCACTGAGATCACACTGGAAACATGTTCAGGATTCATATGGTGGATATGCCACCTGGACATAAAATAAGTAAATACTTATTATGCAAATGCATATACATATTTATTCAGTACAGAATGTGCATAAATACATAAGTCTGCTAAGATGTATATTACTTTATTGTTATTTTTATTCTTAATCCTACTTATTTGCATTTCTATTGCTTTGTGTGTGTGCATGTACTTATGTTCAGCAAATTCCTAGTGTGTTTGTACAAATGTAGCGCATCTGAATCTCAATGTATCGACTTTTAAGGAGATTTTTAAGTCTAACCACTAAACCTACTCGATGTGTATTTATTAATTAAATTTAAATGCAAAATGAAACCCCATCAGCAGACTTTGGCATTGCTGTAGTGTTGTGGAGACTGGAAAACCTCGACAACAAGATATTCTAAACCTGTTATTATCTACAGTTCTCAACCTCATGCTGTTCTTTTCCATACAAATTCAACCGTATATATATATATATATATATATATCTCAAATCATTTGAAGCCTCATGACAACTCTCACAACTGAAGTCATGATTAACGTGTGCGTCCGTTCAGCACATCTCACCCAGACACTACAGTGATATGTTCCCGCAGAAATGATGCGATGGTTTGACAAAGACATGTGGGACTGAGTTATTGATATTAGATTAGTATTGAGTTGTCAGTGACAGTAGCAGGGATGTGTTCCTCTTGTGGACGAGCCGGTTTTACTCAGCATGCGAGTCTCCAGATCGCTCTCCTTCAGCCATCCTGCCGAATCCCACAGTCAGAGGACAGATCTTTTGAGCCGCCAGACGGCTTGTTTTACTCAGAGACGTCTCCAGGTGGTGTGTGTCCCGCGCAGATGAACGACGAAGACCTGAACCCTGTGTGTGTGTGTCAGAGTCGGTGAGGATCTGACACTCGGGTCTCTCACAGAGCTCATTATGCCAGACCTTCGGCCCGGGCCGGAAGGGTTCAGACAGATGTCCTTGACACTCGGATTCGAGCGCTGATAGTCCTCACAGTGGTGTATGGAGAACCGGCAGTGCATTGGGTGGCGTGTGCTTCAAAACACAATGAGCCGTGGGGAAACTAGAGTATATGTGTGGATGTCAATACTAACGCCATCAGTGATATATGAAGTGATTATTCATGCTCAGATCCCTTAGTCCACTAATAAATGAAAAGAGCTTATTTCTGCAGACTCATGAAACTCATTGTTGCGTTCATTACGTCACCGGTGTTCGCAGGTGGGAGGTTCACTTACCTGATTGAAGCACGGGCCAGTCAAGAGTTGAACGTAGACCAGTAAAATGCCAAAACGGTGTGTTGAATCCAGTAATGAATGACACGGGCTATAAGCGGAAGCGAGTACTAGTTTGGCATGTTGTCTCGTCAGGAGAGATGCGCCACCGGTAAGCTGCTGTTTCTAGGCATTGAGCTGCGGTTTAAGTTTGTTTGTTTGTTTGCGCTTCCGCTGTGCTGCCACTGTATATGTGCGCGGTTTGTATGCTTGATAACTGTTACTTTGGTCGCGCTGATAAAACCTTGTTTGCGGCCTGATGGTTAACGTTGTCGGCTCGATAGTATCCGTGGCTATATTCCAGCAAATGTTTGAAATTGGAGCGTTTCACTGTCACACGAGTTACTTCCTGTTTGCGGTGCTGGATGGGTAATGTAGTTAATCTCTTACTTTCGGCCAACATACTGAGAACACTTTTTGTGGTTTTGGGCTATTGGTTTAATGTGTAAAATTGACATTGATGTAAATTTGGTGTGTGTGAAATTGTTGCATTTCTGTGTTTAGATGAATGTGCTTTGTTTAGTCATTCAGTTTAAACACTAAGTATATTATAATATTTATAATATTAAATACTGACTATATTGCAATTTATATTTTATTTATATTTGTATATTATTCAGAATTTATGGTATATTATGTATGTGGCTATTAATATTGTTGTTTACACCGTAGCCTTTCTATTTTTACAGGTTTATAACCTGCTATTTGTGGACTAATCAACTGTATGTGGAAAATTAATCAGAGTAAATAAAAACCAAAACGAGTTATAACAACGTGTCCTCTCCTGACGCCCCGTTCGGTGGGGAGATTCTTAAAAGAACCGAACACTCATAATAGATCAGTGAAGTCTATCTGATCAGACTGATGTTCTCAAGCAGAGCCGCAGAGAAGCGTCACAATATCATATGCGTTCCAGCCGAAATATGATGTTGCTCAGTGTTTGTTTTTCTGGATGTGGAGAATCTGATAAATTGCAGTTGATCTGTGTCTCGAGAGAAACTCCAGCGGATTGAACACACACTCTTCAGCAGAAGCACATGTGAATCTAAGGCCGTGTGTTTGACAGCGATCCCTGTTTTCATTACACATGCGAATATTGCTCTTACAGTCTTGATCGGCCAAGACAGGACTTCATCCCGATATCAGATCAAGTCAGCACTGAAATCTGACAACCCTCTAGATGCTGCTTTTGTAGCTCAAATCATACTCAAATTATTATATATATATTTATATATATTTCACACTGGTCCAGCTATTAGAAAGGTTTCTTGCTCTCGTAACTGCCCATTGATCAGTGCTTTGTCTACAGATGTCAGTCTCTGTCTCTGAATAAATATTAGCAGTGTTATGGATGCACAGATATTAAAATTCTGCCCAATATCAATGAATAGATAACTGATATGGTATTAATACACTCACCTAAAGGATTATTAGGAACACCACACTAATACTGTGTTTGACCCCCTTTCGCCTTCAGAACTGCCTTAATTCTCCGTGGCAATGATTCAGCAAGGTGCTGAAAGCATTCTTTAGAAATGTTGGCCCATATTGATAGGATAGCATCTTGCAGTTGATGGAGATTTGTGGGATGCACATTTTTCCAGTCTTCAGCTGTCCAATTTTGGTGAGCTCGTGCAAATTGTAGCCTCTTTTTCCTATTTGTAGTGGAGATGAGTGGTACCCGGTGGGGTCTTCTGCTGTTGTAGACCATCCGCCTCAAGGTTGTGCGTGTTGTGGCTTCACAAATGCTTTGCTGCATACCTCGGTTGTAACGAGTGGTTATTTCAGTCAAAGTTGCTCTTCTATCAGCTTGAATCAGTCGGCCCATTCTCCTCTGACCTCTAGCATCAACAAGGCATTTTCGCCCACAGGACTGCCGCATACTGGATGTTTTTCCCTTTTCACACCATTCTTTGTAAACCCTAGAAATGGTTGTGCGTGAAAATCCCAGTAACTGAGCAGATTGTGAAATACTCCGACTGGCCCGTCTGGCACCAACAACCATGCCACGCTCAAAATTGCTTAAATCACCTTTCTTTCCCATTCTGACATTCAGTTTGGAGTTCAGGAATTGTCTTGACCAGGACCACCCCCTAAATGCATTGAAGCAACTGCCATGTGATTGGTTGATTAGATAATTGCATTAATGAGAAATTGAACAGGTGTTCCTAATAATCCTTTAGGTGAGTGTATATCATGCATCCCTAACCAGAGATTATGCCCTTACCTGAAGGGAAAGATGACTCTGAAGACATAACCTTTGAAACATTAACTATAACATCATCACAGTTCTCAGGTTACTGAGCCCAGCACATGAAATGAAGACGTATAAAATATATTATAACCGAATGACCGGTTTTGTTCTGATATTGTCATGTTCGTCCCTCAGCACAAGCACAGAGTTCAGTGTGTGTGTGTTCAGACACTCGGATACAAACTCACAGAAATAAAAGATGACACAAGAGAATAAACCTGCAATACTCAAAATGACAAATCATCCAAAGTCAGGAGAGAAACTGGCTTCTGACAATTGGAAAATGAATCTCTGAGGGAAGACGTTTTGAGATTATAAAGATTATAATAAAAAAGGTAATGCCATTTCAATAGCAGACATCTCATGGGAACCCATGCGATGTCGAGCGCCTGGAGAAACATTAGCTGGAAACGGGTAAAGCGGTTCCTTTACTTCAGAGACGTGAGATGAAGAGGCAGTGACTGAGCATCTTTAATAACGGAATAAACCATTGAAGATTTACTGCTTTTATTCCACATCTGTTTGCTGGTTTGAACTGAAAGAGCAAAAAAAGTTTGACAAAAATATTTTAATGTAAAATAAAAAACATGTATTAAAAATAAAAGTATTTGGAGGAAAAAATTGGTAGTGTGCCACAATAGTATAAAATTTGCGCTGCACGATTAATCGCAATATACACGAAATCACACTTATTCTTTCCAGACATGAGAAGCATTTATGAACCTCTAGTCCAACAAAAGACAACATTAATAACATGCTTTTCCTCCAAACTCACTTCATAAGGACAGCTGAGCTCCTCCTTCTGTGAAATGATGAGCTTCTGACACAGAATAAGGCGTCGTGTGTTTATTACTCATGTTAATCAAAGCGTTTCAATCTTCTGTTTCTTCAGAGACAGAGAGTGTGATGACCATAGGGGTTTCCTGGAGTGTTGTGTGTGATCGTACTTCTGCGGGGCGTGTGTGTGTGTGAGCGCCCTCTGGTGTTCAGATGGAGTATTTACTACCGATCAGCCGCTGCACTGACAAACTGAGCATAATAATCGCAGCCTTTGCCAAATCGCGTGCGATTTCATTGCGATTAATCGTGCAGCTCTATGTAAAATTTACTTTTAGTACACATACGCATTAAAAATGGACAGACTTTCTCTTCTGGAAAGACGGACCAAAAATACTGTTGACTCATCCTGCACTACTCAGATTTCTGTCCAATCAAACGCTCCATGAGATGAGAATGTCCCGCCCCCTAAAACACCCTACAGCCAATCAGCACACTCGTTTACCTGCAGCTAATTCTGGAGAATGCCTCTTGTCCTCCACATAAAGACAGTCACTCTTTTCTTGTTCTAACAGGTTGTAAACTGAAGTTGGCTCCTGATGAATGCGGTGTTTAAGATCTACAACACAACACAGGTCACGTGACAAAACACACACTCGCTCGAGACACGCTGTACGCATGGGCTTTATCAACTCCTCATGTGGGCTTCAGTTCTCAGACAGCATTAAGGAATACAGCCAGCAATGACAACAAAATCATAATCATAATCAGCACAGGTGGATGAATCAACTGTGTGTAGATAAAGCTGGTGTGTGAGATAAGACTGATCTGTGTGTGTCCTCGAGCTTCAGGCCTCGTGTTCATCACTGCTGGATCAACACTTGTGGATCACACACACAGACACACGCACTCACGCACACACACACACGCACACACACGCACGCACACACACGGACTCACACGCACGCACACACACGCACGCACACGCGCTGACGCACACGCGCACACGCACACGCACACGCACACACACACACGCACACGCACACACACACGCGCACACTCACGCGCACACTCACACACGACACACACGTGCGCACACACACCACACGCGCACACACACACACACACACACACACACGCGCACACGCACACACGTCTACCTGAGATCCACTGGTGAACACACACGTGTCACGGGACACCAGTCTTTCAGCTTGATTAAACATGAGATGATCACACACACGGCTCTGGCATCCACACGTACAGCACTTACACTAGTTATTATCTAAAGGATTCAACAACCACACAAACCCGACCCAGCCGTCAGCTATAACCCACGACCTTGAGCACTGACACACACAGCCGTGAACTCTGACCCTGGGAGTCACTAAATCTGCCTTCAGCATCAACAGTCTGATTCAGAAATGACACGCTTGCAGTCGCAGTGTCGCACTATCCTCGATGTGAACCCAGACTCACTGGTGTTCAACACAGCTCTCGTCCTGGGAAATACTGTCACACCTGTGCACAAATATCTCCAGGTTTGGGAGAGTTGCAGATAAGAGGGAGAGAGAGACAGAGAGAGAGAGAGAGCGTGAGAGAGAAAGGGAGAGAGGGAGAGAGAGAGAGAGAGAGAGAGAGACTTTTTGACTTTTGATGATTTTAACCTACTCGTAACTGGACTATATCGGGTCTATAGTTAATCTACTCATAGCTGGACTATATCAGGTCTATAGTTAACCTACTCATAGCCGGACTATATCAGGTCTATAGTTAACCTACTCATAGCCGGACTATATCAGGTCTATAGTTAACCTACTCATAGCCGGACTATATCGGGTCTATAGTTAACCTACTCATAGCCGGACTAAATCGGGTCTATAGTTAACCTACTCATAGCCGGACTATATCAGGTCTATAGTTGACCTACTCATAGCTGGACTATATCAGGTCTATAGTTAACCTACTCATAGCCGGACTATATCAGGTCTATAGTTGACCTACTCATAGCTGGACTATATCAGGTCTATAGTTAACCTACTCATAGCCGGACTATATCAGGTCTATAGTTGACCTACTCATAGCTGGACTATATCAGGTCTATAGTTAACCTACTCATAGCCGGACTATATCAGGTCTATAGTTGACCTACTCATAGCTGGACTATATCAGGTCTATAGTTAACCTACTCATAGCCGGACTATATCGGGTCTATAGTTAACCTACTCATAACCGGACTATATCGGGTCTATAGTTAACCTACTCATAGCTGGACTATATCAGGTCTATAGTTAACCTACTCATAGCCGGACTATATCGGGTCTATAGTTAACCTACTCATAGCTGGACTATATCGGGTCTTTAGTTAACCTAGACGGTGAAATGATGGTTATTGCTTGCTGGGATGTGTTTGATAGCAGAATATGTCTGCTTAAATGCTGGGTTAGCTCGAGCGTGTCAGGACTACAGATCCTCTGGGAAATCAAGACTGGGAGGAAGGCAGACTCTCAGGAGTGATCCCGACTCTAAACACTGAGATCTGACATTCTGAAATGTGAAGTTTTGGACCTGCTGTAAACGGTCGGTTCCGAGAATCTGTCCTGTAATGAGATCAACGGCTCGTCTGAAGCTGTTCTTCACTAAAGCTGTTGAGGGAAAGTAAATATTTTTTACTGTCAGTAATGTAGTTTTAAGAGATTTTCAGGCGAGAATGTAGTCGTTTAAAGATCAAATCTGTGGTTTATTTATAAAGATTTATGAAAATGTTATCCAGGTTGTGAGATCCAGGCTCATGTACCCCGCCTGGAACAGCCTTTCCTCGGCTAGTCCTTCTGACGTCTGCGGCCGACTCTGACGTCTCTGTGGTGGTTAAACATGAGATATATTTCGCTTGTGTAGACCGAACGGGCGATCTTGGTCTCGTGAATCTATAATTTGTTCCCTGGCCAATCGTTTTGGCTGAGGGCTGAGTGAAGTTTCATAACTTTATATTTAGGCTATTTAACTTTAATATATAAATGAAACAAAATAAGCGCTATATAAATGAAGGTGACTTAACAAAACAGAGAAATCTGCAACATTTTTATATCTTACATGATGCTTTAGTTCTGGAGAAATGTGCAGCTGCTGCTGGAAGCTATCGAAGGGCTGTTGTTCACAGCATTATCAGTCTAAACACGTCCAGGCTTTATTCAGGCTATTAAAAGTACAGTTTTGAGTGATGAATAATTTACCGTCCTTCACACCAATGATCTCAATATACAGCATAATATATAAAGCTATTGTGGATCCAACAATGCGGGAGAGTTTGTCTTAGTTTAACAGCAGAAGAAGAGCATCTTCAGTGAGGAAGAGGAGAGCCTTTCTTTCTTCACTGCTGTATTAATGATCAGTCAATATACATTAACATTTGCGTTTAATGCCGTCGGGAAAAGCTCAACATCTTTGACTGTCACATTCTTTCACACTAAAAAGGTCCTGCTCCGTTCAGCGTTCGTTTCCTGGACGTATTCAATGAACGGTTTACAAAAACACAAGCTTCTCACTGGCTCTTTTCCCTCAGGACACAATTATTTCCAGCAGCTCATTATGTTTGTGCCGGACAGGATCTCCGTGTTTCTGGAGGAATATCTGTGAACACTGACACAAGCTTTCAGATACACACGGGTTATTCTGCAGAAGAGTGTTATAATGTTTATTATTTACTCACAGAGTGGAAACGGACATATAAATGAATGATTCTGCTCACTTTGGGGTGCCATGTTTGATTAGATTATCTCACACTGCACATGTCTGCAGTGCTCGCGAAGATCACTAGCGCCATCTGCCGGCCACTTCCGGTTCAGGTTTCAGTCACACAGTTCCGTATAAGTAGTAGTATCTTTTATTTCAGACTCATGGTCCAGCCATAAAAAATTAAAATAAATAAATAAATAATAAATAAATAAATAATACAAATACAAAAGAAAAAACAACACGAAATACACAACACAAAGTTACAAATGACTCGTTTTTAAAAGACACTTATACCAGTGTTCCCAAAACTGAGACATGCAGCGTGTGGCACTGTACCTAACATTCACCAGCACCACAACAACTTGATTTACAGAATCATTCAGCCGACAAATGAACCTGAACATCGCTTTTCGCAGAACAGACTGCAGTGTGTCCACTCTGGTGCTCACAAACAACTCACTCGCACAAGTTGATCTGGGCTTTTTTAGTAACATCCTCAGAGCCTCATTGAATGCTACTTGCAATTTCTGAAGACTGGCTTTTTTATAGTTCAGCCACAGATGTGCAGTGTACAAAGTATGCTTTAAATAGGGTCAACTTGACTCCAGCAGTGCAGCACCCAAATTTGCGTACCAGAACATTTGCTCGCACATACAGCATACGGCACTGACGATTAATGTCATCGTCATCTGTAAGCTGATCTGTAATCAGATGACCAAGATATTTCACTTTACTGCAGATATTAAGAACATTACCTGCGAGCCTAAAAACAGGAAAGGTTAAATGTCTGTCTTCTGCGGTTCTGCATATCATGATAACACTTTTGGAATCATTGTACCTTACATCATGTTCTTCCCCAAACGCAGAGCATAAGAAGATGCTGCAGTCCAGCTGAGCTCGGGCTAAAAATCACACAATCATCTGCATACATAAGATGGTTTATCACTGTACTGCCGACCATACAGCCAGTTTTACCTCGGTTTAGATTATATGATAAATCATTCATGTAAAAATTGAATAAAATGGGGGATAAGATGCTCCCTTGTCTTACTCCATTACTAATATGAAAAGGAGCCGACATACAGCTGTCCCATTTCACTTGCATGGTCTGTTGGGCATATACCAATATGATAGGATTCTAACAATGTATTTAGGGACTCCTGCTGCATCCAATTTTTGAAATAATTTCCAATGATCACCCGGTCGAATGCCTTAGATGCATTAAAAAACATATAAAAACAGTTGAGTTTCTTCTCTTATAGTTGCTTAATAGTTCCTTCAGGACATATATGCACATATCCGTACCATGATTTGGTTTAAAACCAAATTGATTATCTGCAGAGATAATTAATTCATTGATCCTCTCAAGGAGAATTAATTCCACAACTTTTGATAATATATTAGCTAGGGCGGTGGGTCTATAGTTGTCTGAGGAACCCACTTTTCCTGCTTTATCCTTAATCACAGGAGTCAGCATCACAGACATCATTGAGTCTGGAAGAAAGCAGGAAAGCCTAGTGCAAGCAGTGTATACAGCCTTGTGCTTGCATTTTTTTTAGATGTTCAGCCGAGATAAAATCCAGGCCAGTTGATTTATTAGCTGCTAAGTTCCTAATAGCTTTAGAGACCTCGTGACATTTGATTGCATCTACATTGTCAACATTATCTACTTTAAAACATTTAGTCTGTACACAATTAAACAATTTTCTATAATGCATTCGCCAGAGCTCAGCAATAGTATTTGCACCATGGACTCCATCAACTGAACATGGTAGTGAAGGTTTGCAGTTATTTGTACGTTTCACCTCTTTCCAGAAATCATTATTTGTGTTGTCTAAAAGTTTCTTGGCCATAGCTTCTGCCCTCAGATGCTGCTCATTTTTACTAATGAAACGTATTGCATATTTACATTTTGCATTTGTGCTCTTCTTATATTCAAAAATAGGTCCCTGTCTTGGTTTACCAGCCATTGCCCAGGATCTAGTAGCTTCACAAACCTCAGCATAGAATTCAGCCACATATGCATTCCAGCCAGGCCGAGTTTTTCCTCCCTTTTTATGCTTAAGAAGAGACTTACTAGCTTCAAGTAAAGCTGAGACAATTGCAGTATACATAGCAGAAATATCTATGATATGTTTACTGTTTGTGCAATTACCATTTTTGCACATGAGAGCCTCTCTAGGGAGATATATATTATTCAATAATTGATCAGTCTGTCATAGTACAAAGACATTTCTTCACATGAAGAGAGGACCAGTCCAAAAAAACATGATTTGAGTTATTTTCACACTTTATAGTTGACGGTATGTACTCAGACCTGATCACCATTTTTACAGGAATGTGATCAGAAGTGGATACATCGTATAAAATTTCCATATGTGCCAAGGATGCGTGAGCAACGGCTGTAGTGAGGCAATGGTCCAGCCAGGACGTGGTGTGCCAGGCCTCGCTTATATGTGTGTAGCTATCATATTATGTGTGTGCGTATAACAACAGAGGAAATTATTTTTAGGATAAAATAGCCTAGTAGTCCATTGTTTCACTACAGTACAGCTAATTTAATGGCTAGCATGTTTATAGCATAGCCTAAAAACAATGCAAAATTAAATGGTAACACTTTACAATAAGTTAACATGAACTAACAATGAAAAATACTTCTACAGCATTTATTTATCTTATGTAATGTTAATTTCAACATTTACTAATACATAATTAAAATCAAAAGTCGTATTATTTAATGAACCTGAGCTGACGTGATCATCAACACAAGTTTTGTATGAACTAACATTAACAGATGAATAAAATAGGCCACTGTTACTGATGTGTTGCTCATTGTTAGTCAATGCATTATCTAATGTAACCTTATTGTAAAGTGTTTAATGCAAATTAAACCAATTAATTACAAATTAAATCATATTTTCACACACTTTATAAATACAGCTTAATTAGGAATGACACTACCTTCATATTTCTTTGTTTTCTTCACACATTCACCTCAGACTATTTTCTCCTAGTAAACAAGAAGTTAGTATAACCTTAGAAGAAAAAAAGTCAGGCAACTGTCATAATAAAAATAATTTTCACACAAATTAAAACGGTTTATGATTAGTTACCTCTTTGTTTCACCAATCATCTCAGTGTTCAAATCAAATCCATGACCGAGGCGTTATTGTTAAAATTAATAATGCAGCACTCAAAACAACTCCGCATGTCGGAGCGCGCATGCGCACTTTCAGGCCGTTCTAGGTGACGTCACACGCGGGGGGGGAGCCACAAGCAGGTGTATTTCACAGGTGTAAAGAAGAATAGATGCCAGTCAAGAAAGAGTGTGTGTGTGTGTGTGTGTGTGTGTACAGGTTCGCGATGGGCTGCGCCGCGTTACTCGTCCTCGGACTCGCCTTCGACATCATCGGGTTCGCTTTGCTGTTACTCGGGATTTTTGCCAATCTGCGAGTGGAAGGAATATTTTATGGAGACTTTCTAATCTACTCTGGCTCATTAATAGTTTTCCTCAGTCTTTTCTGGTGGATCATGTGGTACACGGGGAACATCAAAGTTTCCTATGAGGATCTAGAGAAGAGGAGGTTTGATACCTTTGTGCACTGGGCGAGCAAACTCTCCGAGCGGCTGTCCGACACCGGGAAGAAGAGCACGGATCCCGGGAAGAGCTCGCTGACGCATCACGCCCCGACGCGGATCACCTGGGGAAACTCGGGAATCGTGAACAAGGCTTATGAGCGAAGTTCTGAGGAGAAGAAGCTGGAGATGGAGATCCTGAGGAACCCCGGGATGATCGGGAAGCTGGAGCGGATCTGACAGGAACCGGTGAGTTTACATGCACAACTTTTGCTTCAATCGGATTGAATTCATTCCGATTGATGAATCTGAACGTAGTGTTAAATATGAACGCTAAACGTGTGATCGGGTGGATGTGTGTGTTTATGTTTACGTCACAAGCTTCGAAATTAATGCAGTATTGTACAATTTTACAAAGAGTTAGTCTTTTTTTTTCTCCTCATAATTTCTGAGTTAATACACCATAACTGTGTTCGTCTCGTGAGCGTGTTACCTGCACTCATCAGTGTTTCTACTGTTCTCTCTCCTCAGGAGCTTCTCTTCACCAACACGGGGTTAACCAAACCTTCACATCTGGACTGGCTGAGAAATGAAGTCATTCATCAGGGAAAAGTTTTTAATTTCATGCATTTCTATGAGCACTTTATACATGATTTATGTTTTTGTACTTTTAACGTGTTAATCTGAAAGATATTTCACATTTTATACATTTATTCTTTATGAAATAAAGAGTGGTCAGAAGATGATTAATTTGGTCAGTTTCTTGGTTTTGGTGTTTTCCTGGAGAAACAGTCGTTTAATGAAGCCTCTTTAATTCTGAATCGTGGAAAAATCACTGGTTTTAATTCATTCATACCTTAAAGTTGTACAGCTTTTCCAGTTTTTGAAATGTTAAAACGAGCATTATGAATATGCCTCTGCAAACTTTCATTAGGGCCGAAGTCTGAGAGACCCTGATCGCCAGAAACCAGTGGATCTCGTTCTTCACGGACCGGCAAGTGTTTACAGCAAACAGCCGTTCTGAACGTCTCAGTGAAGCCTAGAGAAAGTTAACTGAGGAATACAAGACCTGTAAATGTAAAACCTGCTGGACAAACACACGAGCGTAGAGAGAGACACACCCTGCTATTGTGTGTGTGGATATTTGAGCCATTAAATATTGGAGTCTTTCACAATCACAGCAAACAGACAATGAGGGAAAGTACAGGAACACTGGGAACGGCTCACGGAAACGTTGTTTGAGAGTGACATTACAATCCATCACAACAGGCATATTGAGTATTAACCAGAACAATCATTAGTAATTTATCAAAATACTTCCTAAATTGTAACAGAGAAACAAGCTTTTTATGTAAAACTGCTGTGAAACACTATTACGAAAAGTGCTAAAATCCAGAGTTCAGAGTAATCTCCGTCATCTTACAGCCGCTTCTGGCCAGCTCGGGAACGCATGATCACGACTCGAGTCGTTCAGACGGACAGCAGGTCCTCAGATCAGGGTTAGGGTTATTAATGCATGAGCAGATCGAGTCGTTCAGACGGACAGCGGGTTCTCAGATCAGGGTTAGGGTTATTAATGCATGAGCAGATCGAGTCGTTCAGACGGACAGCGGGTTCTCAGATCAGGGTTAGGGTTATTAATGCATGAGCAGATCGAGTCGTTCAGACGGACAGCGGGTCCTCGTTCAGACGCCTGGATCCTGAGATCAGGGAAACACTCTTCATCTCTTCTTCTTCAGGATCCTTTAATGAGGAACATCACTATAAAATCACACGTAACTCGTCAGCTAATCGAAAACACATCTGAAAGCTTAGAAACCTACAGATGAAATAAACAGGCCTAACCCTATCAGTCATAACTCAAGACAACAATTAAAGGAGCCGTATGTAAGATTGTGGCCAAAACTGGGACTGCAATCACTTTCAAATTACTGTAGAGCGGTGTATCCCCTCCCCCTCCCCCTGACTCGAGGTTGCCAGATAGGCTGCAGATCCAGCAGGAACGTAGGCTGCTACGTAGCGTGGTAACTAGAGCAGAGCTGGCAACCCCGATGCCGAACCACTACTGACTTCGTGATTGGTAGATAGGTGGAGGGTGGCGCTTCAGGCCAAAACACAAGATGACAACATCAACATCAGTTGAGGGCTGCAACTTCACTTTTTAAATGACAATATCCTGGCCGGACGACTGTTGTCAGTGATATAAGTATTTGAAATGAACATGATTTCTTAATGTCTAGTGATATATCAGGGCCATTTTATGATTAATTGAAATACATTTCTTACATACAGCTCCTTTAACATGTGTGATTTCATCAGTTCTGTTTAACAGTGAGTGACGCAGTTACTGTAGTTTCTGTCAACAAATGAATTGCACAATCTTTATCCAGAAATCAGTTCTTTGTTTCCAGCAGCAACCCTGGAGAGGAAACCAGTGTGTTTCACAATAAATCATTCATATCCTTAATAAACAAGAGCAATGTTTTCCTGTTCTGCTCTTTGACTTCACAAGAGTCGAAGCCTTTACAGTGTTAGGGACCGTTCCTGAACACTTGGCTCGGCTCCGGCTGGGACTCAAGGACCTCTTCCCTTATTTCTGTCAAGTTCCCCGTGAGGAAGGTTTGATCATCAGCGCCATCTAGAGACACACACACCACTGAAGTTATGGAGCTTTAATTTAATTTATAAAAAAAAAAAAAGCATATACCCACTGAAGCTGAACAACATCTACCACTTATTTTTCCTTGTGGAACACGTTCCATCCGTGTAGACTTTCAGTTGTTTGAACAGAATAAAATAATATTATTAACAGGCAAAGAGACAACTTCAACACAAAGATAACAAACACAGCCAACGACATCTCCGATATAAAAGGAAAACAACGGGGAGGAAAGGAAAGGTTAGAAACGAAAGGTAAGTGCAGTAATGATGATCCCAATTGTATAAAATATTACTTAGCATTTTTTTTCCTTCCATCTTTCGTCAGGAATCGAATCGGGCACAGCACATTTCTCAACACGTTCATGCAAGATGATATATTTTACAAAGTACAAATGGAAATATATCTATCTCATAGGTTATTGGTTAAAATATGAAAAAAGAGGATGCGAGTTAACATCATTTTGATCTGATGTTATAGAGTAACTCAAACCCTCAATAGTGTTTCTTTTCTTCTGAAAAAATAAAACTAAGAATGAAGTGAATACATTCATTTCCATGACCACAAGTCCACGTCTTTAAAAAGAAAACAGAACAGGAAAAAGTCTTTGTTGAGTATTTGTGCCTCGGGAAACACACACAAATAAGATCCTAAAGTACACATACGACAAAGTACTGCATATCTACTCAAGACTGCATTGGCTGGACGTGGAGGCTAGCTGCCATGATTCTGGAGAAACCGGCACACGTTCCCTTTCCCAAGGGAAGAGCGCTCGACTTTCCCAAGCGTGAGTGTGAAGCGGACGCTGTAAGAGCTAATCGGTCTTAGCAAGGTTTGGCGAGTCCGTTTCTGACTGTGAATGTTCAGGATCTCTGGGAACGGAGAACACACGTCTGATACACATGCGTGACAATTACATAAACATCTACATCGTCATCGGCCATCGGCTGCTTGTCCAGGGTTCAGGGGTCGTCCACGATCAGCCCGAGCTTCTCTGCTGGGTTACGCCAGACAGGAACAACAATACGCTTCATTCTGTGACTTCAAGTAGGCTATATGAGTATATGAGTGTGCATATATCTGTGAGTGTTGACCAGAACCGCTTCTCTCTTCATCTCACCTCAGTGTTGGCACCTGGGGTTCAGGAACGGGTGACGAGGTGCCGGCGGGGAGAACGAGTCGAGGTCAGAGGTCAGGAGACGATGGTCTAGTCGGCGTGGGTCTGCTGGTCTCTCTCCGCTGGGATGGAGTCGGTCTTGACCCGTTTGGGTTCGGGCTGCTGGTCCGGCTCTCCGTTCTGGCGTTTGGTGGGGAGGGACGCGGAGGCCGAGGCGTGTGTCGCTAGCATGTGCAGCGGACTCGCTGAGGACCAGCATTAGCATTAGCAAAGCGCTCCGCTGCATTAAGGCATAGTTCACCCAAAAATGAAAATTAGCCCATGATTTACTCTCCCTCAAGTCATCCTAGGTGTATCCACCTTACTCCTGCGCATTATGGGTGTGACTTCCGTTAAGCTGTAAACACTCAGGGAAAGGCTCGCTCTTGAACAATACGTTAAAGAAGTGTAACAATGAGATGACAATCTACACAGCCTTCAACCATTGAACATTAAAAGGAAATTTCAAAGTGTAAAAGCATCAACAAGGTTTTTCAACAGACCAAATAACGTCCACAGCAATAACGGACGGGTTAGATATCTCTGTAGTAATATATATCTATATTATGTAATGTAACTTATGTTGCATTAATCAAATGTTCATTAACTTCAGCATTACGTGATACTATTTCAAAGTGATTTCCGTCAATCTGACAGATTTTAATTAAATTTACCTGTGAAAACAAACCTGGAAAGAGACGTGAGGATTTGAGGAGAATAACAAGATTCTTTGTGCTTTAGGTGACCTGACATCATGGCTCTAATGCTGATGTTTAATGTACAATCTGTAAATACTGTAATAACCTAAGCTGTAAATACTGTAATAACCCATTCTGTAAATACTGTAGTAACCCATTCTGTAAATACTGTAATAACCCATTCTGTAAATACTGTAGTAACCCATTCTGTAAATACTGTAGTAACCCATTCTGTAAATACTGTAGTAACCCATTCTGTAAATACTGCAATAACCCATTCTGTAAATACTGTAGTAACCCATTCTGTAAATACCGTAGTAACCCATTCTGTAAATACTGCAATAACCCATTCTGTAAATACTGTAGTAACCCATTCTGTAAATACTGCAATAACCCATTCTGTAAATACTGTAGTAACCCATTCTGTAAATACTGCAATAACCCATTCTGTAAATACTGTAGTAACCCATTCTGTAAATACTGCAATAACCCATTCTGTAAATACTGTAGTAACCCATTCTGTAAATACTGCAATAACCCATTCTGTAAATACTGTAGTAACCCATTCTGTAAATACTGCAATAACCCATTCTGTAAATACTGTAGTAACCCATTCTGTAAATACTGTGAGTAGGCTAATATTAACTGTTATGAGTAATATTAACTTTTTTATTTTCTCTAAACCTTTGTAAAATAGTAGCCTACTCCATTCAACCACCAGTATACATGACATTGGCCTTTATTGTCGATGAGTACAGCAATACAGCACATTTTACACTGTTTTTAACATGTATACAATATTGCCTACATTTAAACTCATTTAACAAACATTTTAGAAGTAAAAATGAAACATTTAAACATTCAGGTAGCCTAATTCAAGTGTAATCAATCGGTCTGTTATCCAATATCCACCGGATCAGCACTGGTTCTCGTGCCGGAGACGGACTCGCGCTCTGCGGGTGAACTTCGAACTTCAGACCGCCGTTCTGCATTTCTCTCATAGCTGAAAGATACTGCGAGCGACTGACTCCATCACCTGCCAATACAGACACAAACAGTGACAGTTCTGAGGACATTTTATCATCCAAATTAATTATATTCATTATCATTAGGAATAAAGTCGTGTGTTTATGCAAGGTGTCGAATTACGCCTCTGTATGTTGTTTTGCATTAAATAAAATGATTTAAAGCACAGTAATGATTTTATAGATAAAATATACACAAACCTGAATTTCACAGAGGAAATGCACCAAATCTGCGGCGCTGAGAAGAGATTGTTGTTCTGGAGACTGGAGAGAGTTCAAACAGCCCGCGCTGCGCACTCACTCAACCATCGAGTTGTCATCACGTCAGAGGGCGGGGGAGGGGGGAATTGTTTTAATTGAGTAAACTTACTCAATTTCTTAAGAGTGTGTTAAGAAATATTATTAATAATATTGTATATATACACAGTATAATTGTTGGTACTACATGTCTTAAATAAGGAATAATTCTGAATTTCGAATTTGCTCTTCTGTGTCTGCATAGAAGATTTTAACTATCAGCAAAAAGTAGTATCAAAAAGAAAATGTATTAAGATACTTAAATTACTAGAGTAAACAATTTGAAATTCTGAATTGTAACAGTGTAATTATTTATTTTCTTTATAAATAGACCAATCAAAATGCTGAACTTACCTCATGTTGTAGAATATGTTCTCCTCCTTCAAAAATGCAAGGTCAAAAACAGAACAGAGCAAAAACAGAGACAAACACTTCCAAAAGACACGGAAGAGTGAATGTTCTGTGATTTATATCCCACAACCCCAACCAGCTATCTGGACAGTGATTGGGTCTCCAGATTACTGTTGCTACAGAAATGCTAATTTCTCTGGGATTGGAAACAAACGGCCGCCCCCAACTATGTACAATGGGGTGGTGGTGGTTGTTACTTAGCTTACACTTGTAAATAATGCTGTAAAAACAACAACTGAAGCACAGAGTTTTAAATACACAGGCAAGCTAAACAAGTTTAGTCTAAACTTTAGTTTAGTTACGCTTCACTAAAGCCCTCCCTTAACATGCCTGTCTTGAACA
Organism: Leuciscus waleckii; assembly: GCA_900092035.1. NCBI lineage: Eukaryota > Metazoa > Chordata > Actinopteri > Cypriniformes > Leuciscidae > Leuciscus > Leuciscus waleckii. The sequence goes on from FLSR01000091.1 coordinate 34,349, forward strand.
ACGACACACAACTCGTTCACATCGTTTCACCAACAAATGGAAGTTTTATCAGAAAACTAATTAAAGAAATTGCTGGAAACTAGAAAGATAGCAAATCAAACATGCGGTCGATTGTTTGTAATTTTAGTTTTTTTTAAACCCAAGCATTGATGTTTGTTACGTACGCTGTACGTATTAAGAGTGTTGCAATAGGGGTATATGTGGGTAGTTTTTTTGTTGGGGGGGGGGGGGTGTGTGGGTGTTTCAGATGTTCATTGGATCGATGTAAAGCCTGTCAGTCTTCCCGAAGGATGATGACATCCCGGTTGACCCAACCAATCACATTACGCCGCCTTCCTCAAATACCCGTATCTCTTCCACCTCCCCAGCTTTTTGCTCACTTTGGCTTTTGTCTTTGTTTGGCTCGCTGTTGCTGATTCTGTGTGTTTATCATGTGATTTAACCAATAGTCATATTGTGGTTGGGAAGTGTTTTTGTTTTTCATACTGTTCAGGCTGGGAAGGAGGGAGTAGGGTAAGCAAGTCGCGTGACATACATTACGCACCACATAGGACATCTTGATTGTATTAGACACACTAGGTTTAGGAGAAAGGTTTCCTAAAGGTTTTCCAATGAGGAGAAGGTTTCCTCATGGTCTGTGTAAATATTGTAAATATAATTTTTTCTTCATTCTTTCACTTTTGCCACCGTAAAAATAAATACTTTTTTGATTTGATCTTTTTCCTTTTATTGCGCTGTCCTTCATATTGAGTTACACACACCTATATTATTACATCATAATAATTTTGTGTCAGGATTGCATTAGCGACATTCAGTAACATCTGTTTATTTTTAGTCAGCGAATGTAGATGTCTGCGCTGATAATGGCCCTGTCCCAAATGGTACCCTACAGGAACAGAGTTTACTGTTACAATTCACAAAGTGAAAGAAAATGAGCAGGGTATAACTTACAATAATTAACTACAATAACAATTAAAATTTAACCTACCATCAGTATGTAGATCTCACAGTTGTTCCCACTCACCTGCTTCGGTATTCCCTGTGGTTTGGATTAAAACAAGTACATACATTTACCTTCACAGATTTCCATCACACATTATACTTAGTGTAATGAAATAGACTTTTGTTTGCATTTAAATTAATGTTTCACTTCATATGTAATCGCAGTTTTCTCTGTCCACTCTTGGGGCGTCAATGAGTTTTGCAATGCTCCTGTAAATTAAACTAGCTATATTATATACACTATCTTATATCTATATACTAGCCTATCTTTGCAAACAAGTGTCATATCTGGTTTGTTGATGCATAACTGTTTATGCTCTGAAAATTCCAATGAACACAAACTAAGAGTTCATGATTAAAATGGGGGAAATAAAAAAAGATTACAGTTTAAAACAGAACAACTGTAATCTCTGAACACATACTGAACATTTATATAACCTGAATGTGTCAATGTATGGTCCAAATGCTGCTTGTTGCATAGAATCGAGAAAATACATTTCTATTGTCTTTGGTTTCATAATCTGTAAAATGCACATGCAATGCTGTACACAAACATCTCCGTAATAGTTTCTATGTAATTACCTGTAATGTTCAACTCAAGTAAATTCAACAGCACATTGTTTAGTACACATTAGATTATCCTTTAGATTATTGGATATTGCTTAAATTACAACTTACTGTTAACTTAATTCTCATATAAATTCTAATACTTACACACAGCAGCCAGTGGGCAGGTACCCAAGATGGCAGAGCCACAAGGTCTGTCTGTCTGATATTAGATGTGTGTAGAAACATATCAGAGCCTAGGAACTATAATGTTCTTTATATTCAGTTATAGTGCAATCTTTCACAAAATAAAACATTCCAGAACTCACCGGAAGAGACAACTCTGGGAAACAAGAAAGTGGCGGAAGCCAGGTCGCTACCACATAGGAATTAGCAACATACACACTGATATCCTGTAACGAAGAAACAATTTTCAGATGCATACAAATGTATCCGGTTTTTAATCGAATCTTCGAGACTGCGACCTTACCCTGCGGAAAGCGATTGTGCTCTATGATTCTTAGGCAAAAGTTCAAAATCTATAATTTTTTAATAAAAGCAAATAAAATCAGTTCCTTTGATATTTTTCCATCTCATTTTACTAATAAAAATTTATTTTACCGTTGCTTCAACTCCTTCCGACAATCCTAAAGACCCACAGAAACAATACGTTCCTTTAGGTCACTGTTAGGGTCCAGTACCCTTGCAACCTGAAAAAAAAAATGAAAAAGCATAACCCATGATTGTGTTTTAA
>FLSR01000091.1:49149-86225 GCA_900092035.1 Leuciscus waleckii
AGAAAACACACTAACACATCTGGGCGTGCAGCTAACAGAAAACACACACTCAAACATCTGGGCGTGCGGGTAACAGAGAAAACACACACTAACACATCTGGGCGTGCGGGTAACAGAAAACACACACTCACACATCTGGGCGTGCGGGTAACAGAGAAAACACACACTCACACATCTGGGCCTGCGGGTAACAGAAAACACACACACACACATCTGGGCGTGCAGGTAACAGAGAAAACACACACTGAAATATCCGATGCTTCTGCACAAACGCTTTTCACAGGGTTCGTACAAGGTGCTTAAAATGCTTGAATTGAATTTGACATTTTTTATTTTAAATCCTGGGAAAGGAGTCGGTGTCTAGACTGGTCATGACTACAATGTGGACTGCTTTAGTAGTTAAACATTTAAATAGGATCCCCATCTCTTTTCGTTGTGGCAACCTTTTTTAACTAAGAAAAGGCCAAAGCAGTCTATTTCAGTAGAGAAGAATGAGGGCACTGCAAACGGAGGTGGGCAGGAGTTAGATCTGCCATCCGAGGAAGGACTGGGTGGGGCTCTCCATCTCTGGCACCCAGACAGGCACGTTGCTCTTTCCGAACAGCTTCACGAGCCCGAAGTATCCAGTACTTGTGCCGTAATTCCCCAGAAATAATTCAGAACCAGAGTGTTTTAAGTTATTGTCAACATGCTGAATGAGCATTCTAGCTACTGAGTGCTTTGGATCCAGAACAATCGGATTAAGTATTTCTGGTTCCGGCTGGTTACATCTACATAGTCTGCCACCAACACGAATGATGTGCACTTCTTTTTCAAGTTCAGGTGCCAGCATTGCTAAACGGCTTGATGATGATACTGATTTACCAACAGTAAGACTGGAGAACTCTCTCGTTGAGCAGCTCATAGGACCTCCAATTCTGCTTTCTGATAAGTTTCAGCCGTAGGACTTTGTGAATCAGATACGGTTGCCTTGTGTGTAGGTACTCTGCAGTGGCCTTCACTATATCTGTAAAACGGTCCAGTAGGGTCTTTCCCCTTGTGATGTCATCAGCTGGGTTGTTCAAGGAGTCAACATAAAGCCAGTTTCTGGTATTAGTCAGCTCCTGGATCTCAGCAACTCGTGTCCCTACAAATACCTTGAAGCGGCCAGGATCAGACTGGAGCCAGTTAAGAACAGTCGTTGAGTCTGTCCTCAGGATAATCTAGGCAATGTTCACTGGGCATTGAAAGTTGTTTTTTGGGAGCTACTTGCGATCGGGCAGTAATGAATGCCACCTCAACTTGGCCGCGTGGATCCTCAGCACGCAGATATACAACACACCTGTAGGCCCGCTCTGAATCATCACAGAAGATGTGGACTTCATTGTTGCAGCTGGGGTGGTCTAGTTTGAGGCTTACATAATAGCGAGGCAAACTGAGTTTTTCCAGATGTTGGAGTTCGCTTTTCCAAGCTTCAAGAATAACACCAGGGAGCAGTGGGTCATCCCATTCTCTCTTATTATTCCACAACAATTGACAATAATCTTGGCCCTTGTTGTGAAAGGGGGGATGAACCCAAGTGGGTCATACTGGCTGGCCAGCACCCTGTAGATATTCTCATTGTTGTAGGGCTTGCTTCTTGCAGATGGGATTTGTATGTCAGGGGGATCTGACCTACACCTCCAGCGTAGTCCCAGAGCGGGTACCTGTGGGTCCATTTGACTTTGGTTAAGCCAATGGTCACTATCTTGGGACAGTATTTCTGGGGGAAGGTGCCTTATGAAATCTAAGATGTTACTTGCTCATTGCCTTAATTTAAAGCCTCCACTAGCCAGTAGATCTCTCACCTTGTTGACTGCTGCTTTAGCTGATTTAGGGGAAGAGAAGCTCTGGAGCCAATTGTCCACATAAAAGTGTCTTTCAAAAGCATCCCGCACATCATCTCCTTCTTGACTGTAATCAGTGACGTGCCTCTGAAGTGCATATGTTGCACAGCATGGGGAGCAAGTTGTCCCAAATGGCAGGACTTGCCATTCGTATACAATAGGAGGGTTGTCTCTCTGCATATCACGCGACAGGAACTGTAAGAGTGGTCTGTCCTCGGGAGTAGCCTCGCCTGATGAAACATACCTTTAATGTCACTGCTGACAGCTGTGGAATGTTCTCTGAATCACAGCAGGACGCCTAGCAGAGAAGAGCTTATATTGGGACCAGGCAGGATCAATTCATTACAATTGTTTGCTTGATGGGTATAGGAACAGTTGAACACAACACAATTCTGTTTTTCTCATTGTGAGTCACCATATTACGTGGGATGAACCATGACTCTCTAGATGACTCCCACATTTCTTGACTCACTTTTGTGGTGTATCCAGCCTGTTCAAGTTTCTGGATTTCTTAGCTGTATGCTGTGGCATGGTCTGGATCCCGGAGGAGGTGCTTCTCTGTACTCCACAGATTGGCAAGGACTGAAGTTGGTGAGGCAGACAAAGTTAGCATGGACTGCACCCTTAGTAAAAGTGTGGCATATCGCTGAACTCCGTTTATGTTCACTCGAACGTCTTAGTCTGCAAGAGTTCCATTGCAGTCTGATCCTGTCGAGACCTTGTCACCAGCTTTTCACTCTTGTATGCAAGAGTCGAGCTGCCAAAGCTTTTCCACATTGTGATGCAGCTCAGCTGATGGGGAGAGTGTTGTGGTGAAAAAACATGTTTGGGTTCCATTCTGTTGTGGTAAGCACTTGGTTGGGCCTTCAAGTGTCCAGCCGAGTCATTCATTTTTACGATTATATTTCCAGAAAGAATATGGTTATTTTTTTGTGAGGCTGAGCTGGATTTTCCATATGTCATCTAAACGCATCACAACTCCGTGGACCAGCACTGGTAGTTTAGCTAGCCTTCCGTTGAAGGTGCCATTTTCCATTTGGTCATAACTTTGACTGACGTGTATCATTAGCCAATCAAGTTTTGATGCGCAGTGACAGAACGCCCCAGGGGCTCAGCGATGTGTCGGCGCTAGCCCCCGCTGATGTCATCAACCGTTAGAAATTTTGGCGGGTTGTGAGCGATGTCAGTGCACTGAGCCGCTGCCTTCACACCTCTTACCGATCCCGTTTTCGATCTCATTCTTGTGTCTTTTTCAAAGCATTCGTTCGGAGAGAAGAAAGAGATCATTTCAAAAGGAAGATTTACACCTAAGCTGGATGGGCTGACCAAGGCCGGAAAAGGTTTTGTGCGGCACTTCACTAAGGGTAACTACGACCGCTATGACTGGCTAACAGCTAGCACTGAGCAGAACAAGCTATTTTGCTGGCCGTGTTTGCTTTTTAATACCAGAGAGGGAACATGGAACAGGGTGGGTTTTAACAGCCTTAATAGCTTCAAGGCAGCTGTCAAACACCAGGCATCCGAGCGTCACCTCACAGCGGTGGTACATTTGAAGACCTTTGGTGAGTCCAGGGTGGATTTGCAGCTGGATGACCAGCAGAGACGAGAGACAAGCCTGCACAATGAGGGAGTGAAGAAAAACCGAGACATACCGTTTCAAATTTTTGGGACGGCAAGAATTGTCTTTCAGGGGACTGACGAGGGGAATGAGTCGATGAATCGAGGTAATTACTTGGAGTTACTGTCTCTGCTATCAGAATACGATGCTGACTTCGACACCACCTTGCCATGGCCACCGTTTTAATGGGAACATAGGGAAAAATTCAGAGCGATCTCATAAATGCTGTTGCTGAGGTGCTAAATGATTCCATCAAAAAAGAGATTAACACCATCAAGTCTTGTCGCAGTTATGGTGGATGAGGCCACCGATTGCAGCAACACTGCACAGCTGTCATTTGTACTCCGTTATGTTACTGACATCGGAGTAAAAGAAAGATTTTTAAAGTTTGAGGATGTCACAGGGAAAAAAAACGAGCTCATGATCTAGCAGCTTCAGTACTTGAAGTGTTGGGCAGCTACGATTGCAAAACAAAGTTAGTGGTACAGTGTTATGACGGAGCCACTGTAATGGCATCTGGACTTATTGGGGAACAGGCGCGCATAAAATAAGACATTCCTCAGGCTCTTTTTGTGCACTGTTATGCACACACATTAAATCTTGTGATGTCTCAGGGAGCATCAAAAATTAAGGATTACAAGATTTTTTTTTGTGAATCTGGTAGGATTGTCTGCATTTTTCACATGTTCTCCCAAGCGCACAATTTGTGAATTGAATTAATTGAATTTTGAATCTCGTGATGAATTTTGCAAGAGGCGGCTGCCGCGGGTCTCTCAGGTGAGATGGGACTTTAACTCCAGGTAGGATTTTGACCATGAAACGGTACATTGTGCATCAGGACATTTGTCACAATTGAAAAGCTTTGACTTCTGAACATTTTTGCCAAATGAAAAACTTTGGCTTCTTTTTTTTTTTTTTTTTTTGCTTTCATCAACATTTTTGACTTCGCTGATGTGCTCTTCGTAATACTGCAAAATAGGAGCTTAATGCGCAATTCAGTCAGGCCAGAATAGCAGATTTTTGCCAGATTCTTGAAGGTGAGCGTGGAAAATTTGATGCCATCTATGAGAGGACAGCGGAGGCCGCGGGACAGCCCAGCGCAGGCAGAGGCGCGTAATACAGCAACACAATAAGATTAATAACGATATTGTTTGATAAGGGGATCTCTAATTGTAGTCCTTGAAAACCTAAAAGTAGTGCTTAAAGTCCGGAATTTCATTTTACAGTATCTGTGCGAACCCTGTTCTCAGGATTGATTTGTCACACAAACCTCCAGCTATAGGGCGCACCCTAACAAATACTAGCAACCATGAATGCAGTATTATTTCTAATTGTACATAAATCCTATAATGCTCATCATCTTCTTTGAAAGTCATTGGTTGTTCTGTCAACAGATGCCGGACCACTGCTGCCCACATCTGTCTTCACTGGCCTACAGGAGTCTGCTCAAATGAGTGTGTGTGTGTGTGTGTGTGTGTGTGTGTGTGTGTGTGTCTGTCCGTGTATGTCTGTGTGTCTCTGTGTGTGCCACTGCAACATGTGGCGCATCACTGCTGCTAGAAATAAAATACTTGTATTATTAAACCTTTATTTTTGCGTGCATTTTGGATGTTTGATTAAAATCCAGCAAAAGCCCTTCAGTACTCATAGAGTCCTTGTACAAAATTCACCAATTTAACATGAACGTCTCTTCATTTCATTAGTAGCCTACTTTCGTTTTTTTTTTTTTTTTTATTTTTTAGGGGTTTTTAAAACCCCCTTAAATTACTGTTTAGGGGTTTCTAAAACCTCCTTAAATTCTGCACATTTTATTAAGATAATGTACTATGCCATTTATTTATCTTGTTTTGCTTGTAAGAAGAAGATTTTGAAGTGTTTTTTTTTACACACACACACACACATATATATAAGCACTTTGTGGTGAAGTTTAGACATGTATAAATAACATGTATAGGCTACAGCTCTCCATATTAAAATAACCTAATACGAAATAGTATTACTAATACTATATTGTATAACAGGCTATTTAATGACTTTTCAGCACAATATAATTAGTAAAACAGATTTACAAAATAAGGTTTGGTTAGTGGATATTGTATCTAGTCACTCACATAATGACGGTAGGTTTGTCGGAAATGTATGAATGTAAGGTTTTACTTGTTCTCACAGTCTTACAGTAGCTGAGACTGACGCCTGTGACAACTAGCCCCGCGTGCCCTGTAGCATCAGTAGGAGGAGCGCGCGACTGATGCTGATGCTGAGCTCTGATTGGCTGAGAGGAAGAGCCCAGGACAGTCCTGACGCGACGCTCGCTCGCTCCTCACGCGGGTCAGACGCTCGCGGGGGTGATGTCATGTGTTTGACTGTCTGAAGACGCCGGACGGTCGGGCTCTCAGCATCTCTCAGGTAAACGCGCTCTTTCACTCACATTCTCCGTGTTTATGATGATGATGATGATGATGATGACGATGATGAGAGAGTAAAGCACGTGCGGTTCTGATCGATCACAGGCGCGATGAGTTCGTGGTTATTTACCGTGGCATCGGCACCTGACGCGGGTTTTTACTTCAGCTCGTCTCACGCGTCGATTTAATTTCTAAACTCGTGTATTTGTGTGAAGGCATTCGTCTAAACGGTAGATATGCGAATAACGAGGTGAAGCAGAACTTTCTCGTGGGTGTTTGTTTCAGCAGCTCGAGCTACAGTAGTTGCTCTGAATGACCGAGCCGTCATCATCGATCCGGTTCCGAACCCGAATCAGGACCGAACCGGATCCTGTGAGCGCGCGCCCGTCATCATCACTCGAACTCTTCAATAATCAAGCCTTTAGTATTTCAGTGAAATTAAATGTTGAAATGTTTGCAACCCTGTTACCAAATTCGGGTCATGATTTGTTTGATTTATGATACTTTCTTGCTATGAACATCATAGACTAAAATTAAATGGTCCAAATTTATAATACTTACACACTATAATATTTTAAAATCTACACCAGAATGGAAACAGGGTTGCATAATAAAGGCAACATTAAATAAAAACTGACAAATAAATAAAATAAGATTTAATTACTTAAATATGACAATATTTGGTCATTTTTTGAGTAACAGTGAGTTTTACAAATGCAGTGAAGTCGATATTTAAATGAGATGATGTACCTGAGGTAAACCCCCACTTGGCTGCCTTATATTGGCATACACTGCATCAGTGGTGACAGACCTCCTCAGGGGCAGAAGGAGAACAAGAGAGGAGTTATTATTTTTTTATTTTTTTTATCCTTTCTTTCCTGGTATTCTATGAAAAGACGTTGATACAGTTAGAATGCATAACACATCAAACCAAAATAAGGAAATGATGGTAATATTACTAAATATTATTTACTTAAACAAAACTAAACATGAATTCCTCATAATTACCTTATTGATTCTCACTGGTTTGTTTGGTAATGTTGTACATTTTATGTATGTATTATATGCTATCATTGAAAACAGAAACACTTTGCAATAAGGTTTCATTAGTTAAATGTGTGAACTATTAATGAACTGCATTTCTACGGCATGTATTAATCTTAGTTAATATTAATTCCAGCATTTACTAAAACATTATTAAAATCAAAAGTTGTATTTGTTAACATTAGTTAATGCACTGACTGTGACAACATGAACAAACAATTAACAGTTGTATTATTATTAAATAAGATTAACAAATACAGTAACAAATGTGTTGCTCAGGGTTAGTTCATGTTAGTTAATACATGAATAATAAACAAATTAACCTTATTGTAAAGTGTTAATATGAAATCAAAGATATAAATTCTTTACAAGAATTCTTTAGAGTTGGACATGGACTTAAGATTTCGTTTCACTAGATGTGTTTCCCAAAGCTGATAACTATGGCCGTGGATAAAAACGAATGCCATTGTCAGACTGAGAATGCGGCTGAAATCGAGTTATACTTTTATTATAGTTATATATTATAGTTATTATAACTCGCATGCTGACGCAACTCGACTTCCGGCAAAAAAAAAAAAAAAAAAATATATACAANNNNATAGATGTACTTTTATGATGATAGATGCACTTTTATGATGGATAGATGGACTTTTATGATGAGTAGATGCACTTTTATGATGATAGATGCACTTTTATGATGGATAGATGGACTTTTATGATGAGTAGATGCACTTTTATGATGATAGATGCACTTTTATGATGGATAGATGCACTTTTATGATGGATAGATGCACTTTTATGATGGATAGATGCACTTTTATGATGGATAGATGCACTTTTATGATGGATAGATGCACTTTTATGATGGATAGATGCACTTTTATGATGGATAGATGCACTTTTATGATGGATAGATGCACTTTTATGATGGATAGATGCACTTTTATGATGGATAGATGCACTTTTATGATGGATAGATGCACTTTTATGATGGATAGATGCACTTTTATGATGGATAGATGCACTTTTTTGGAGCTTCAAAATCTGTGGTACAATTCACTGCCATTATAAAGCTTGGAAGAGCCGGGATATTTTTTAATCTAACTCCGATTGTATTCGTTTGAAAGAAGAATGTCATATACACCTATGATGACATGGGGGTGAGTAAATCATGGGCTAATTTTTGGGTAAACTATCCCTTTAATGGTACAAAGACCTTTTATATGTCAAAAGAAAATGAATTTCCAGTGTCTTGAACTCTTAAAGAGTGTAAATGTTGTTAATTTCCTCCATATAGTGTCTACCTTCAGGTCTCTCACCCCCGGTTTCACAGACTGGCTTCAGCTAGTCGTTCGTTCGTTGGTTCATTCGTTTATTTATTTATATAGTGCATTACAGGCGACCACCTAGTTCCAGAGTCCTGTAGATTACAATAAAAAGCAACACCACCCCGACCAGAGTTTCTGGGAGAGCTAAGTAAGTCACAATCAGCCGGAGTTGCTTCCATTATAGGGGTGAGATCAACAGCTTTCAGCCCTGTTTCGACAATAAATGAAAAATCCAAATTGTTGTGTATATAAAAATCATTTAAAATGAATGATTTGGTTGCAAGGGATCTGGCATTGACTAATGCCGTCCTTACCAGGGTGTTCCCAGTCGTCACACTCGCACCCCCACACTCTTCTATCTTCCGCAAGTGGCACAGATTACCGTGGTTTATAACCTTTCCTTATGTAATAGGGCCTTGATACAGAAGGTCTGAGCACGGACAACAGCACCGCCGGACAAACGTCGGACACGGGAATCGCAAATCCCACGCCCTCGAGGAAGAAACATTCCACGCTCTCTTTGCTTTCTCTGACATAAACCTTCCTGCAGTGAGAATAAACGATCAACACTCAGAGTTGTGTTCAGATGAAGCACAGTGTTATTAGACACTGGACAAAGCTGAATTGGTAGAAACATGTTGCTTCATGCAACTATAGTATGAGTAAATCCCCCTGATCTCTCTCTCCGCAGCCTCAGCAGAGCTTCTGGGCTTGATGAGCTGATTATTACACATATTAAAGCATAATCTGCATCTCTGAGGTGAACTGAGCTCAAGCTCGCTTTCTGCCCGTCATCGTTCTCTCGTGTGTCTGAACATGAGACACAGGGGATGTCAGAGGTGTTTGTGTGTCAATGCTTTTACCCTTCAGAGCATGGATGCATGTTAGCAGCGCTTGATCAGTGCTTGTGTTTAAGCATCACTTCTACTATTGTGCTTCAATCTTCAGTGTATCTGGTCCTGCAGCGTTTGAGCTCCAGACATGACGGGTTCCTCTAATCTTCTGTGTGTGCTGCTACTTTACTGAGTGACAGATGCACGTTTACACTCTTTTTTTAAAAACATTTTTCAGGGAAATCACCTTATATTAGAATAGGACAGACAAAGCACTTCAACTTCTAAAGGTCAGCTTTAACCCTCTGGTGCTCTTCGTAAAAAAAAACAATCAGGGACATGATTCAAACAGGTTAAATGGTCCTGAAACAATAGTCACACTTGTGTTCCTCGCGGTCAAAAATGAGCGCATTGGAAATGAAAGGGAGACAAATTTTTAAAAAGTAAAACGTATTTTTGAAAATATAGATAATACAAAATATTATATAACAATTTAAAATAGTATTTTGGAGCATTTTTCATAACAATAAACATAAAATTCTGTAATTTCTTTAAGTTCACTTTTTAAAACTTTTTTCACTTCAGCAATAATCTGCCAAATGTCGTCTTTGAAAAGAGATCAAACTTCAGTCTGTCACTCTAAAGCATTCAGGATTTACCACAGTTTAAGTTGGAAATTAAATTTTCAGGTCTATGCTCAAAAAGTGAATAAATGGATTATAAATACAGCGTAAATATAAAACTTAGTACCATAAAATCCCCTAAAAATACAAAATATTACATAAAAAACATTATCAAACTAAAATATAGTACATTCCTTTCATTGAAATAATAAATTGACGGCCACGTGAAGAGCACCAGTCAGTTATTCTCTCTCCTGTCGATGTTTGTGAATGTAGACTTGAATAATTGTTTGTGTAAATCGATTTCCATTTTCCAATGAATGAGCGTGCCTGCAGATCAAGCTCTTCCCCTTGTTCACCGCTTCTCCTGTACTGGGTTCAGGGATAACTATCACAGATAACAGCAGCTGGGCTCTGATAAGACTGTGTTCGGCTGGTGGCGGTCAGGGAAACTGCTGTCTGATATAGAGAGGTCACTGGATGCACTGTGGGAAACCTGTCAGACTACCTGATCTCAGACCTAAATATGACTTTCATTGCTGCTATTTAATGTGGTCTGTTTGATTCAATAATATTTTTCACGTTTGGAAAAAACAGTTCATTCCGATGTTACCACATTTTTAAGCAATCTAACTAAATGTTTTGTTACAGTGGATTGCACAGATCCCATCACTTCAAAGATGTGCTTCAACATTTCCAATTTGGCACCATATTTGCTTTGTATATTATATTTAATTGTTTTATGATACATATTTAAAATATTAAATATTAAAAGTCCCCCCGTGGTGAAAATCCAGCTTTAAATGTTGTTTATATGTCTATGTGCTGTTTTTAATGTGCTTTAAGACAAACCATGTGTAAATTCATAAGTCGACACCATTGCTGAGTATTTCCTCCTTAAAACTGCAGTGAACCAAAGACAGTCTCAAACACACGCTTTGAAATCGCTGGTGTTTCTGACGTCACAAACTACCTTGTAACCAATCAGATCAACGTGTGATCGTCAACCAGTGGATCTCTGAGCTGAGTGAGTGAGTGGAGGCGGGGCTCATTTTCATATTCATAGAACCTCGCATACTAAATGAGTCAAGGGTGTCGAGTTACAGTCAAGATATTTAGGACACATGAAAACATTTTTTCAAGGTCAAAATGTTTAAATATGCCATTTTGGTGATCAAAGGTGAGTTTCAAAGGATAAAATGATTGCCTACAGGTGGACTATAAGTAATAAGGCCATCTAGGGCAGGCCATTAAAAGTGCAATATTGCTTTTAAACATAATAAAATCTTGAGGACAACATTTTTAATTGTGAATCAAACTGTTTGGTGCCTTGCAAGGTGTATCCGAGTGAAACGCTTCAGGAACAAGAACAAATGTGGGCGGGGCTTGATTGGATGGTTGGATGGTTGTGGTTTGCTATTGGTGGATCTCATGTGAGTGACAGGTTGCCCCGCCCTCATCATCAGAGAAGAGAAGAGATGTTATTCTGATTCAACATTACCAGGAACATGAATTTAACACAATAATGATGTGCACCGATAAATCCTTCATAATAAACAATGCAATATTACATAAAAAAAACAAAAAAAAACTGTCAATTTTAATTTCACAGTGACTTAATGGTTACTCTCTGTGGTCGTGGTGTTCAGGATGAAAGTGTGCATCATTCAGATGTCCTTCTTCCTCTCAGCTTTTTTGGTGTCTTTTTGCAAGATACTTATACTCTCCTCTGTCTGATGCCTTAAGCCTTTTCATTCAGTCCATGTTCACTGGAACATATTGAGAAAGGAAATTATTGGATAAAAAGAAATGACTCTATAAATCTTTGGCAGTGAATGGACAGACTACCTGCTGACTGTTCATTTTACATCGGGCTTGATATCGTTTGAACATATTTAATTGCAAGGAACCAGGTAACGAGTTTCACCTTGACGATAAAGAAACGAGATTGTTGAACAACTAAAGATGATGTGAATTGACGGGAGTTTGTCATCTGACCAATCTGAAGGATGTGTGCAACTTGTAGAGACTCTTACTGTATTATCAACACAAGGATGACAAAGGTGTAATAAAAGAACATTTATTACTAAAAAGAGAAACAACAGTAATCAACACAAGGCCTACTAAATAAATACCATGAATGATAAAGGAATAAAGTGCATAAAGATGCAAGAGTCCTAACATCTGAAACAGGCCCTGAAGTAAGTGCAAAAAAGGCCCTTAACAATCTGAAACACAGGCTTAAACTCATTACAGATGTGCTGTTCTCAACATCACAGAAGCAGATGTTTAGTAGGATGTCCATGCTGCTCTTTTCCATAGATTAAAATCAGAAATAAGATTAATATGCTAAGTAAAAAGCCAAATAGGCTAGATAGAAAGCACCATGAAAGTGCACTTAAAATACTATTAAATCGCTGAATTATAACTTTCCAATGAAAAACGCATTTCTCAAACTAATTTTGACTTTTTACCATCTTCTGAATTACCGAATGACCTCTTCTGAATCGTGTATATTTAACTGAGCTGTACGACTGTCACTTAAAGGAGTAGTTCACTTCAGAATGAAAATTTCCTGATAATTTACTCCTCCATCCAAGATGTTCATGTCTTTCTTTCTTCAGCCTAAAAGAATTTAAGTTTTTGAGGAAAACACTCAAAGTGAAAGTGAAAAGTTGCCCACATTGCACATTCATGACAAGATCCCAAAAGTTTGAAGTGGGGCCACTTGGTGGCACCAAAACATGAAAAAAGAAACATGAAAATGGTTATAACTAAGCAACTGTAAACCTGATTAACTTGGAAATTGGCATGCAGTGTGTAAGGGTAAACAGGCCAATTTAGCTCAAAGGGAATTATTAATTAATTTATAGGGCATTCGAAAGAATCGTGACTTCAATGGAGTCCAACGGGTCGAAGGTCCAGATGTGAGTTTCAGTGCAGCTTCAAAGTCTCGACACGATCCAGCCGAGGAATAAGAGTCTTATCTAGACAAACCAGCCCACATTTTATAACAAAATAAACATTTATATACTTTTTAACCACAAATGTTCGTCTTGCACGAGCTGTGATGCGACACACATTACATAATCACGTTGAAACTGCAATTTGGACCTTCAACCCGTTGGACCCCATTGAAGTCACTATATGGAGAAAAATCCTAGTATCTTTTCCTCCAAAACCTTAATTTCTTTTCGACTGAAGAAAGAAAGACATATATAAAAAGACTAATATCTTGGATGAGGTGGAGGTGAGTACATTTTCAGTAAATTTTAATTCTGAAGTAAACTACTCCTTTAAAGAGACTTTATTTGATACTCCTTTAATACGGAGTGAACTGAACTGACTCTAAAAACTGAACTCATTTACATCTAAAATAGTAAGTGAAATCTTCTTGGAAGACTGTTTTTCACAAGACAGCGATAATATGCTCTTCCATATATTCAGATATGGTTTCATTGTATGGAAAAGATTGATGGGAACATTCTGCAAAACATCTGAGAAAGAAAGAAAAGGAAGACAGTCATTAAGAAAGAAAGAAAGTCATGGAGAATTGAAACAACATGGTGTATAAATGATTTGTCAATGGCATCTAAGAGTCTTAAATTAAAGAAAATATAGATGTCAGAGGGAATCATCGCACACAGTATAATGCAAATGATTCAGGGTTGTCATAAACAACCATTTTATTAATCATAAGGGCAGAACTTATATACTTTAAAGCATATACTGCAAAATATGAAGGATAAGGTGACCCTATTCCCTGCAGATTGAACATGATCTCATCAAACTGAAGTCATGTCACATCTTGTTCCTAAACTCATTTGAAAGTCGACACACTGCAGTTTTCCCTCTGGGTCTGAGACTTTTCCTAAAGGATCACCTACACAGTGTTCAGCACTCGAGTCTCACGCTGTCTTCTGTCTGTTGTCATAGAAACGCCATCGGCAGAGAGGCCGAAACGCCTGCTGCAGAACAAGCTATGTGAGTAAGAGAAGTCTGCCTTGTTTAAACATCCTTGTTTTGTAATGATTAGAGACGAGTAACGGTGAGAAATGCACATTTGAATAGATTATCTCGTTATTAATATCATGAATGTAGTTCTTCTGACTGTTATTTTACACCGCTCTGTATTTGCTGAGGCGTGTTTTTGCCTGAATTTATCCCGCTTTAAAAGGGTTATCGGATGCAAAATTCACTTTTATATGGTGTTTGCATATAAATGTGTCTTTGCAGTGTGTGGACACAAGAACCATACAATGAAAAAAATTCATTCACTCCTTTTTTTTTTTTTTTATCCTCAAAAAGTATAAACACTCTCAATAATCAAGCCGTTTGGATTTTAGAATCATACCAACTTCTGGAAAATGGCCATCCAATGACCCCTTTAACTATTATGCTTGTTTTGATTGGCTTTCAGTGGTTGAGTGAAAGTTGACTGACAGATAACTCATCGCGCCTTGAGGGAATCTGAATGTGAACAGCTGGATTGTATTGAATATAAGGACAAGGACACATATGTCTCAAAGTCAAAATCAATCCTCTCAATTACAAGCCATCATCTCTCTATATAGCCTTGTGTTCATGTCAGATTACTCCTTAGCTACATCTGGAAAGTTTTACAGGTTCAACCCTATTGTAATTATAAGGATTTTTATTATCATTCCACAATAAAACTGATTGGAGAGCAAACCGTAAGGCCTAGAGACTTGAAACTTGGTCAGACGGTAGTAGTCTCGCTCGCTTACCAAGTCTCTTTCTAGTAGAAGTCTGTTCACGCGGCGGCCATGTTTGCAACGCCTCCGGGCAGTATTTCGGGCATCAAGACCAAGTCCTATCTATTTGAATGTGGGAATCCTGAAATCTCAAAACTGCTTGCCAAACTCACAATCAGTGTTGCCAATTTTGGTTTTGTTACCATTGATTTCCACTCCCAAACGTATGA
The DNA here is from genome assembly GCA_900092035.1 of Leuciscus waleckii. Classification (NCBI taxonomy): domain Eukaryota; kingdom Metazoa; phylum Chordata; class Actinopteri; order Cypriniformes; family Leuciscidae; genus Leuciscus; species Leuciscus waleckii. The sequence goes on from FLSR01000091.1 coordinate 63,811, forward strand.
TTTTGGTGCTCCAACACCCCCAAAACACCCCCCAGATGTACAAATTCAGTGGAGAATGGAGAAAATCGCATTGGGCTATTCTTGGGCTGCTTTTGTTGCACAGACCTGGCAACCCTGCTCACAATTAAATAACATATAGACCCTTTCCAAAAAATTAGAATATCATGGAAAAGTTTATTTATTTCCATAATTCCATTCAAAACGTTAAACTTCCATAGATTATTGATTCAGGGCCCACAACTTAAACGATTTCAAGTATTTAGTTGTTTATTTGTACATAATTTGGGCTTCCAGCTCATAAAACCCACGAAAACAGGATTTCAAAAAATTTGAATATTACATGAAATCACACAGTAATTACACAGTGATACCATGGTCATTGAACCAGGTTTTGGTTATTTTGGCAGTGTGGGCAGGTGCAAATCCTGCTGGAAAATGAAGGAAGCATGAAGTGCTCTGAAAATGTCCTGGTAGACGGCTGCGTTGACTCTGGATTTAATAAAGCACAGTGGACCAAAGTCCTCTTTTCTGATGAGAGCAAATGTTGCATCTCATTTGGAAACCAAGGTCCCAGAGTCTGGAGGAAGAATGGAGACGCACACAATCCAAGATGCTTGAAGTCCAGTATGAAGTTTCCACAGTCTGTGTTGGTTTGGGGAGCCATGTCATCAGCTGGTGTTGGTCCACTCAACGCAGCCGTCTACCAGGACATTTCCAGAGCACTTCATGCTTCCTTCAGCAGACAAGCTTTATGGAGATGCTGACTTCATTTTCCAGCAGGATTTGCACCTGCCCACACTGCCAAAAGAACCAAAACCTGGTTCAATGACCATGGTATCACTGTGTGATTTCATGTAATATCTGACCTGTAATGCTGCCTGAATCATAAGCATACACTGTTCGTTCGTTGGCCAGAAGAGAACTGAGCAACTGAGCCTGGGTTCTCCCAAGGTAAATTTTCTCCATTCTGTCACTGATGGAGTTTTGGTTCCTTGCCACTGTCGCCTTTTTCGCCTTTGACTTTTAGCTTGCTTAGTTGGGGAATTTAATATTCAACGATATTATTGATCTGCCTGCATTGACACCATTATAAGAGAACTGAACTGAGCTGGACGATGACATCACGGTTTTCTCCAGAGTGGCTATATATATATAAATTAACTAAATTAATAACTTTTTTACAACAAAAATGAAACATTATTGAATTTACTTAAGCTGGACTGTGACGCTATTTTCTTCTGGAAACAAACTTTGTTGCATTATTTTCCTGTTATCTCTGTAAAGCTGCTTTGACCCAATCTGTGTTGTAAAAAGCCTATATAAATAAAGGTGACTTGACTTGACTTGATTAGAGAAGGTTAACGGAGGCTGTGTTCGATCATTGCCCTAGAGGGCTGTAAGAATTTTGGCCGATATCGCATTTGACATGGTTGTACATGATTGTACACCACATCGTTTTTTGCACATACACATGATGTTAATATCATTTGATAGATCTCCTCATTCTGAACAACTTTACCTCTAGGACCACTGCTGTCAATCAAATTGTTCGATAAGTATGTGAGATTATTTAAAAAGCTACTTTTGCGAAGTAGTCCTAAGTTTTTCAATAAAGCCACTCCAGTACAATTCTCTGGACTCTCAAGGTCAATAATTATCAAAAACATGTTGAACTTTACCTTTTGGATAGCTATAATAGGGTAATTTATAAAAAAGGCTTTGCCAACTTGGCCAAATATATACAAAAGCCTATAACTCCTAAATGAAAACTCAGAACTTCACGAAATGAGGTGAGCACATGCAACATATGAGTCTAAACAAGCATGCAGACTGTTATGGAGATCAGACAATAGGTGGCGCTTTAACTGTTAAGTAGCTTTAAAAACCTTATATTTTCTTAGTAAAGTACCCGTAGTCTATTGCCTGTAAATTGTCTTTTCCATATGATCAAAATGGTTACAGGTTTGCTAAATAAAACACAATACCTTTTAACGCAAGTACTTAAATGTGCAACCCATTTGAATTCTATTGAGAATTTACCACTTGCTATGGAGAAAGTCAAACGTGATCTAAGACAGCCCCATAAACTAAAAAGACTGATGAAAAGAGGGGAAAACATCGTCTTGCACCAACATAGATTGTAAAGCTTTTTTAAACTACTCATAACCACCTTTACATCTTTATCACGTTCTATTGTATTTATTGTGGTTAATTTTGACTTTGTTGTAGAATTTATCAAATATAATCTGTTAAGGGAATAGATTTTTCACTAAAGATTTGTATTACAACTGTGGAATTTTGTAGCTATGGTTTCTATATGTGTAGGTTGCTATTATTATAACAAATGCTATAGATAAAAAAAGAAAGTTAACATTGCCCTAAGCATGGTAATGAGGTGTTCTCTTATCTGCATTATATTCTTTTTGTAACAAATGCTACATTTAAACAATTACAATAACTATGATCCTTTTTCATAAGGTCAAATACAACTTAGAATCAAGAGCTTTAAAGTATTGACTAAACAATTGGTACTCACGCTGTAGCTACGTCGTAGGCTGTGTGTAGCACAGGTACCCTTCGGCGTACCCTGACGTGCACCTCTCCAAAAATGTAACAACGCGTCAATTCTACGCGGAAGCAAGCGATGTGATACGTCTGCTAGAATGGCTCCCTCAGGTTTCACATGCATGTATAATTGCGCGTCAACGTGATCAACGACGCAGAAGTATAAATGAAAACCAATGCGTAGCCTACAGCGTAGAAGCTCTGGCGTAATTCCAAATCAGCCTTAACTTGACACTCTTGCCTCCTTTAGTATACGCGGTTCTATGAATATGCAAATGAGCCCCGGCTCCACTCACTCACAGCAGCTCAGAGATCCACTCGTTGATCTGATTGGTTACAAGGTAGTTTGTGACGTCAGAAACAGTGTTGTTTTTGGCAGCCCTTTTAGTTTTAGTCTTAGTCTTTTGGACGAAAATGCTTTCTTCATGCCTTAAAATATCTTGAATGTAACTCGACACCCTTGCCTCATTTAGTATGCGCGGTTCTCTGAATATGCAAATGAGCCCCGCCTCCACTCACTCATTCAGCTCAGAGATCCACTGGTTGACGATCACACGTTTATCTGATTGGTTACAAGGTAGTTTGTGACGTCAGAAACACCAGCGATTTCAAAGCGTTTGTTTGAGACTGTCTTTGGTTCACTGCAGTTTTAAGGAGGAAATACTCAGCAATGCTGTCGACTTATGAATTTACACATGGTTTGTCTTAAAGCATATTAAAAACAGCACATAGACACATAAACAACATTAAAAGCTGGATTTTCACCACAGGGGGACTTTAAATCATAAGCTGGAAGAAGCTTCATTTGTGAGAAGTTTTAAGTCTCATTCAGATGTATCTTGTTTGTTACACCAAAATATCTAGACCTTTGAAAACCTCTCCTTCTGCCCTTCATATCCCAGAATCCCCAGAGCCTGGCGTTTTGCCCTGGAGCACGAGGACAGCTGATGGACCTGAGACCGGACCTCGCTGAGGTAGGAGCGCTGCTGTTACATTGTTAGTTCACGGCCAGGTCCCTCATTAGTGCTTAATCAGGTGATTAATTGTGTTGATTGATTAATGAAGTTGTGATTGTCTTTTTATGTTTGCCCTGGAGCACGCTGTAAAGTCTTCACTGAGGGCGGCATCCAACCGCACATCTGTGTCTGTGGTTTTCATGCTTCATGAAAATTAAGCTCATTAAGCTCTTCAGCAGTATTATAAAATTAATTTAGAACCGCTCAACCATATCAAGCTCCTCATCCTAATTTGTGCTATTAATTTGAATGGGAGATTTCTGTTTAATGGTACAGTACCACCTCATCTTCTCTAGCACAACATTTTCAGATGTCTTCACCTTTTGACACATGGCCATTTTCCTTTTAGTCATATTTTGTGTGAATGATGATTGTCGTAGCTTTAGCAGTTTCCATCGGCTCTATTCTGGTTGTGATCTTTGAGTTCTAGCTCGAGCTGTTAGTTACTCGCATATTGACTTCTGTTATTACAGTCCTCCATGTGATCGAGTCTTACTAGTTCACTTCAGAATGTTTGCATTTGGTTTATGCAGTTGGTCTGTGATGTCTATAATTTTGGTCAAGCACAGATATGTTCTCATTATGTAAATTACATTATATCTATCACAGAGTCACCAGATCAGCACGCTTCACTTCCTTGTCTGGTCTCGTCCTATTGGGATCTCACAGACTCTACCCAACCACTTACCTGTTGCTACCTACCTCGAAGATTCCTCTTCAGTGCTTCATCTCCGATCACCCGCTTCCTGTCTTCCGTCATCCGTCTTCATTCACCGGTGAGGTGGAGGATTGCAGCGGATTCCTGTCTCAGTGTTTCCTATATTTTGAGATGCAGTCTCATCCGTTCGCCAACGATTGTGCCAGAGTAGCCTTTGTCATCTCATTGTTGTCCGGACGCGCGCTACAGTGGGCTCAGTCACTGTGGCAATCCAACGCCCCAATCATCACTTCACTGTCAGCTTTCTTCAGTCACTTTAAAGAAGTTTTTGGTCAAACCGCATCAGATTTGTCAGTTCAGGAGCAGTTGTTCAACCTTTGCCAAGCCAATAATTCTGTCAGCGCTTTCGCTCTCCCGTTTCACACTCTTGCGGCCTCTAGCGGCTGGAATGAAACTGCACTTCTCACTGCCTTCCGTCAAGGACTCAACACAGATATCCCTCTGCTAATGGTCGTGTATGATGACACCTTGGGAATGAAAACTTCATAAAAAAAAGCCATCCGAGTTTCTCACCGTCTCACCGCCTGCTCTCTTCGAATCCCGCTGCATATCCTCCGCCTTCGGCACCATCAGTCGCCCTTCCAGCACCTGAACCCATGCAAGTGGACTCCTATTATCTAACACATGCGGAGCGTCAACGAAGAATCCTTAATCAACTGTGTTTGTACTGCGGGAGAGAAAGTCATGTCATGACAGCCTGTCCAGTTCGACCACCACGTCCGGCGGTGAGTACTATTCAACTTCCACCTCAAATAAATGATCTGTCCCATACTACTGTGCATGTCCTAACCCCCCGCGTTTGTGTCTCAGCGTAAGCCCTCATAGACTAGGGTTCCTAGTCTTCATCTCCACCCAACTTCTCCAAACACTGAACGTCCACAAAAAACGCTGCTCTCAGGCTTTGAGAATCCTCAACATCCAAGGAAAACCGCTGGGTCGTGGTCGAATCCGGCACTTCTCTCCCACTCTGACGCTCCGCATCGGATGCCTGCATTCAGAAGAAATCACATTCATGGTGTTGGAAGGATCCACCGCTGATGGCATCCTGGGACGCCCGTGGATGTCACAACACCAACCTCGCATCAACTGGGACACCGGAGAAATACTGCAATGGAGAGATGCCTGCTTTCAATCCTGTCTCTCTTCAGTCCAGAAACCTTCAAAGTCTCGTTCTCTCTCATCCACAACTCCTGAACAACCAACACTCTCCATCAACTCCACCTCCGTTGAGAGTCCGGAGGTAGATCACAAGGTGGAGATCCCTCCAGAATATCAGGCGTTCCAGGATGTCTTCAGTAAGCGGTTGGCATCCCAACTTCCACCACATCGGCCATGGGACTGTGCAATCGACCTAGTACCTGTCAACCACTGTCCATCCCGGAACAGAAGGCCATGGAGGAGTATATCCAGGAGGCACTCCAACAACAATTAATTAATCCATCTACATCCCCTTCCGCTTCAAGCTTCTTCTTTGTTTCCAAAAAGGACGGATGCTTGAGCCGTGCATCAACTACCGTCACCTCAACTCCCAAACAGTCAAATACAACTATCCACTTCTCTGGTCCCAGCAGCCCTGGAACAGCTATGGGGAGCTTGCATTTTCTCCACGCTGGAACTGCGGAGCGCATACAACCTCATTCGTATACGCCGAGGTGATGAGTGGAAGACTGCCTTCGTTACCCCTTCAGGTCACTACGAATACCAGGTCATGCCGTACGGCCTGTCCAACTCACCTGCGGGTTTCCAAGGCTATATGAATGAGGTGTTCCAGGAATTACTTCACCAATTCATCATGGTCTTTATAGACCAATAGACTCAACCCACTACCATCAATGAACTCTCAGGTTTGCCAACTTCTACCCACGATTCATTCACAACTGTGCCCTCCTCAGTTCTCCTCTGACCTCTGCTCTCAAAGGCTGGCCCAAGTCTCTGTCCTTAACCCCAGCAGCATCTGAAGCCTTCCAACAGCTCAAACAGGCCTTCCAAACCGCTCCGATCCTGGTCCACCCTAATCCAGATCTTCAGTTCATTGTTGAGATGGATGCCTCATCTACCGGGGTCGGAGCGGTCCTCTCCCAGCGGCAGGGTGATCCTCCTAGACTCCATCCATGTGCCTTCTATTCTAAGAAGGTTTCCCCGGCGGAGCAGAACTACGACATTGGTAATCGAGAGTTGCTCGCCATCAAGCTAGCTCTAGAAGAGTGGAGACATTGGCTGGAGGGAGCACATCACAAATTTGAGGTTATCACAGCCCTTGTAATCTTGAATACCTGCGAGAAGCTAAAAGATTGAATCCACGTCAAGCCCGGTGGGCTTTATTCTTCACCAGGTTCAACTTCACCGTCTCATATCGACCTGGGGAAAAGAACTGTAAGGCAGATACCTTGTCACGTCTTCATCAATCTGTCCCTGATGATTCTTCTCCTGAGCCCATTCTCCCTCCAGCCATGATCGTCAGTCCCATAAGATGGGCCATCGATGAACAAATTTCCCAAGCCAATCGTTCCAACCCTGCTCGCCTAGAGGTCCAGAAGGGCTCCTCTACGTTCTACCCACCTTTCATCTGACCCTTCTGACTCAGCTCATACATCTCCGGGCTCTGAACACCCAGGTAGCCGACGTACCCTCTCGCTCCTACGTCAACGCTATTGGTGGCCCACCATGCCTCAGGATATCTCCTAGTACGTCAAGGGTTGCTCAGTCTGTGCCGTTACAAACACTCCTCGACGACTCCCGGAAGGAAAACTTGTTCTTCTTCCCATTCCTCATCGACCATGGTCGCATCTGGGTATTGACTTCATGACAGACCTACCAGCTTCAAACAACTACACTTGCCATTACTTAAGTGTCTTGATGACATAAAGGCCTGGATGGCTCTTAACTTTTTAAGTTTTAATGAAAGTAAGACAGAAGTGATGTTTTTTGGTGGGACCACTGGGACCCCCTGTGCCGGTCTGGGTTCCTTGAGTCAATATATTAAGCCAACAATCACTAACCTTGGGGTTAAAATCGACCCTGACCTTAAGATGGACAGACAAATTAGGTCAATGGTTAAAACAAGTTTTTTTCAATTGAGGCAATTGGCCCTGCTGTACCGTACATCCGCCTTGGCCGTACAGCAGGAATCCATTTTAAGATTCTTTTATTTGCTTTTAAATGCCAAAATGGTCTTGCCCCTCCCTATATTTCTGAGCTTATAGACCCACCCGTTCTCTTAGGTCAGCCGATCATCTGCTCCTAAGTGTGCCAAAAACAAAGCGCAAGCAAAAAGGGGACCGTGCTTTTGCTGTAGCAGCTCCTACATTGTGGAACAATTTACCTCTGCACATTAGACAGGCATCTTCATTGTCTGTTTTTAAGTCTCTTCTTAAAACCCACCTCTATTCTTTGGCCTTTGATAACGGAAATTGACCATTTATGTTTTATTGATGGTATTGTTTCAATGTATGGTGTGTTAGTGTTTTTATTTGTATTTTATGGGTTGTGTGAGCTTTGTATTTAGGGCTTTTATGTATTAATTTATTTTTACTGTACAGCACTTGTGTCCATTTTGGATTTTAAAGTGCTCTATAAATAAAGTTTTGATTGATTTGATGACTTGCGTATTTGTCATCGTGGATCGCTTCTCAAAGGCCTGCGAGCTGATTCCCCTAAAAGGATTGCCAACTGCCTTCGAAGCTATTGAGTAATTCCAAGTGTTTTCAGCACATTCGATTCAGATTAGGAACAGTGGCTTGGGTAGAAAGTAGAGCTCTATGAGGGCAAAAACCTGACATTTTTCTTTAGATTAACACATTTATATTTGTTAATTGTGAAATGAGTGGAATAATTGAGTCTGGACGGCTGAATTGATGAACTGAAAATAAATGCTGATGTTTCTGCTTCGTGCCGAGCCACATTACCACCATTTATTTTCCATAATTCAGCAGGTCATATTCTCAGCCATGTTTCTCATTTCAGGGGAATTATACAGGATACTACTGCAAAACTAAATGATAACAGATACTTATTGATTATTTTTATTTTGCCTATCAAGGCTTTGACATTTTTTGCAGTGCAGTGATTTTAAATATAGATATCTCCCTTTTGTACACTGAATGTGTCTTTGGTCTGACACCCATTTCAGGTTTTGGAGTCTCTACAAGGGCCTTATGATTGCCACAAAAAAAGGAAAAACACACAAAATATAAAATCAGATAAACATGAAAATTCTTAACATGCAAAAAAATATTTAGGCTAATATGAAGTATTTTAACTACATATACAAATGTCCATTTATTTGAATTTCACCGTTTTAACAAATTCTAAACTTGTTATTCTTCTAGTTATTTGACTGGTGCAGATAATGAATCAGATGTCTCACACATTCACTGGGAATAGGTGAATATGAGACATGATCTGCAGCTCTGCCATTTCTCTGAGACTCACCAGCTGTAACGAACTGCTCCGAGACACAAAGGCTGAGGACCAAATGCAATGTTATTAAAAGCGTAATCCACAATCGTAGTCGAAAACAGGCAAAGGTCATGAACAACGGTTAACCAATAACAGGGGCACAGGTAAAACAGAGGAAACCAGGCAGAAGATCAAAAAACCAAGATACAGGAAACCAGGAGATGCTCAGAATTGCAGAATTACTCTAGACAAGACTTCGCAATGAATGACTGAGATAACCAGGCTTATATAGGGTGAGGTAATGAGCTAACGAGTCACAGCTGTGGACACAACAATCATGGATGATTAGACCGGGCAATGAACAATTGGAAATGGAGTCTGTTGTAAAGAAATAAAAAAAAATTACATTGTTAAAGTTTTATGAATTAAATTGTTTAGACATGCTTTTTGATGATTAAAATGTAACTAACCGAATAAAATGTTTTTAGTTTTTAGTACATTGTTGTCGCGTAAACATCGTCAAGATGTCCATCAGTATTTGACCGAAGCGTCCACACCGGCACATGGAGGAACTTTGTCATTTTCAACCCCAAAAAATTTATAAAAGTTTCATAAATCAGAGTTATTGAAATACTTGGTATATTCCAAGACACACACTAAAATTGCAATATGCATCAAATCCTTAGCCAAGCATTGTGATAAGATCACAGTAATCTGGCGAATCCCACTCATGCCTCACAAACACACACAAAGAAGTCGTCGGAGGATGTAATGTACAATTCGATAAGCAATAAAGAAAATCCTAGCTCACTTCCAATACAGGACTGCTAATGGAAGAAAGTGTTTGAAGGCCTTAAACAAACACACCCTCCATTAGTCTATTGATGAGCTGTAATGATAATGGCTCATGTCTCAGCGAGTCCTCGTTCAGATCACAGTTTACAGCGCATACACTTCTGCTGGAGGAGAACTGATAATGGACCATGCCATTTAATATCGGGAATCTACTACTATTTATAGGGGGAAAAAAAACATCTGTCAAGCCTATCTGGACAAAGATATCACAGGAATCAACTCAAAATACAAAACTCTAACAGAACAAAGACACTTTCCACAATGGTGCCAACTATTATCTAAACTAAAATGGTCTTAGCATGAAAAGTAGCTGGATTTAAACACATTCAATGTTGTAAAATAGTGATTTTGGCCAATCCAACTTTGTACACTGTATCACACAATTGAATCATAATTTGGGTAACACTTTAATTTTAACTAACTTTAAAACTATTAACTAGTTACTTATTAGCGTGCATATTTCTAAGATATTGGCTGTTTATTAGTACTTATAAAGCACATATTAATGCCTTATTCTGCATGACCATATTCTACATCCCTTAATCACCCAATCCCTAAACTTAACAACCTTACTAACTATTAATTAGCAGTAATTAGGAGCTTATTGAGGCAAAAGTCGTAGTTAATGGTTAGATAGTAGTGAGATTTGGACCCTAAACTAAAGTATGACCATAATTTGTTGAAGTGATATTTAGATGAGTGTCGTCCAGAGTCAAACGTCATGTGTGTGTTTAGGGCTGTGTGTGTGTGTGTGTTCAGGGCTGAGCGTGTAACTTATGTGTAGCAAATTAGCTCTAAATAAATATTAATAATCAATCATAACTTGTTATAAAAACTGGACCAACCTGATAATATAATTGGAATGCGTGTTGCAGTGCGTATGCGGTGCAAGACCAGCACGCGCAATAGTGCTTTCACATATGCTGCGTTTGCAGTGCGTGAGCCGCGGCTGTACCACAAATACGTACTCACTATTTGTATTTCAAATCCAGAAGTTATTAGCATCTTTTATTTAAAAAAAAAAATTGTCAGCATTGCGATTCTCTTTGTACACACGTATACACTCTTTAATAGACGTATTCACGTTTAAATACAATTTAAACAACGTATTATTTAATGCATTACTCTTATATAATTATATATTAAGTTGCTCAAGCAAGTGGTAACATATTTAACCATGTACTTATATTAAAATCGCATAGCCTACATTTTAAATTAAAACTTAAAATTGACAAAAACAGCAGACTCATACTCTTTCTTTTGCATAATTTAAATCTTTATACAATAAATCTCGCATGTCACAAAGAACTTGTTTTTCCACCTCCACGAATGAGACGAGTGTCGTTCATTATGTCGCTTTGTTGAGGTAAATTGTAGTTTTCCTTGCTTTACCCTGGTCTTAAAGTGAAAATAGTATTTAATTAAATACATTTATGGTGAGATTACTACATTTTATTTAATTAATCGCGTTTATGGTGAAATTACTACATTTTTTGGTCAATCTGTGTTCATTTTGACCACGAAACATGCGCTGTCACTTTAATTCAGCGCGTGCAGCACATGTGCAGCACAGCAGAAATAGACTCGGTGCGGAAACGATCGCGGCACTGCTGTATACGCACCGCACCTGGAACGGATCGACGGACTGCAACCGCGTGCAGTGTGAAAGCTCTAACCTGTTAACATGGGTACGGAAAAAAATACGCACCGCATACGCACTGCAAACGGAGTATGTGTGAAACGGGCGTAAGACCGGTGCGCTGGATCACTCAGCAGTAAACCGGTCACAGCTCAACCTTCACGTCACTCAATCGGAAGGTCTTCTCTTCGGTCGCTGATGAGGGCAAAGGCTCTGTGTCTCCTACACACGACTCTAGACTCTGTTCCTCCAGCGGAGACTGAAGTGTGTTGAGCAGATGGTGACAGTCTCTGTGAAGAACAGCTTTATTTCTGTGCTGTGATTCTCTGTTTGTGCTGATGACAGGCGTCAGTTGTTCAGCATCATGTGCTGCATTTATATAAAGCACTGTTTTATTCAATTGTGCTTGGTTAGAAGAACTGTAAAGTTGTGGAACTGTTCTGGCAAACTACTTGTTTACTCTTTGTCTGCCATTGAGGGAATTTTCCATCATTTGTGACACAACACTTCCCAGACATTGAGGGAATTGTCCACTGAATCTCCGGATCAAAACGCAGGAGAGGTAGATATAAGCACTTAAACCTATTTTCAATTGCTAAGTTCGCTGAACAAGTCATCATACACAATCCTTTGGATGAACGCGAACAGAATGATGAACATCCATCCCTATTACTCGCGTAGTCTCGTCATGCGCTTTGGTTTCTCTGTAACTATTCACTTGTTTCCCTGGTGCATTGATTACAAATCCGGCCAGTATGTTTCGATCTTGAACATGCATTTCTGAATAATAAATTAAAATGCTAAAAATCGAATTAATCGCGCTCTCTTGCTTACAGCTGACTCACAATAGAGCTATATTCACACTCAAACCATTGATAAAGCTGCCAGCTCCTAACATGGCCACTACTGCTGAAATAAAACGCTTCCAGTGCACAGTCCTTTCATTGTTTCTATGATAAAATAGTGCCATTTCCTGCTATCATTGATTATTAGGGCGAGCAGAAGGCATTTAAGGGGTCTTACAATATAGCCATTTTTCTTTATTTGCATATGAGACTATGAGGAAATGGAATGCATTAGATAATAATGTAATATTTGGATTAATTTACTGACTCAGGGTTCCCATGATCATTTTAAACCAAGAGAATGGTTTAGGCCAAGGCCAGACATGGCCAAGCTTGACGACACTCCCCCAAACTAGGACTGTTAATGTCTCTTATTGGAGCTTCAATTTCAAAGACGTAAATATTTAAATATTATATTATACTTCATTTACATTTAATACATGGTACATGTATTTGTCCTGAACCGTACGGATGTCATACATTCAGTCACAGGCGATCCACACTTCGATCCAGAAGGAGGCGCAGCAATGCAACGCTGTTTACTAACAGTTCAAAGCGCAGAAGAAGAAGAAATGAAGATCGGTATGTTTACATCTCTCAACCAGTGTTTCAACTGTGGAAAGATATCAATAAAACAGCTTGAGAGTAACATCTCAGGTAGCATTACAGTTACCTCAGGCGTTTAGTGTCACAGCAGGATAGTTCACTAGAGAAATCAACTCTAGAGAGAAGCATTTTGTATATGCACTATATTAGCATATTCATACTTAGCCTGTTAGTAATATCTTGATTATTTAATGTATGTTTAAATAAATGTGTCATAAAAACAAGTTATGACAGCCACTGTGTAAATGATTATATTTCAAAAATGAATTGGAGTAGACAATTAACTTTATATTATGTGTCTTATGTGCAATTTACAGTATTTTATTTTATTTTATTCAGCTTGACTTGTATCTAAAAAATAAATAGCAACTAAAAATAATAATTTGGGCTTGTTGTTAATTGTAACTTTTAATATTATAGTAAGGTGTAATTAAGGGCTCCCTGTATAGTTAACAGCATTAGCAGAGATAGATTTTTTTTTTATCTTTCAGAAAATTTGAATGATAGAATTTATATAAACATTTGTTTAAAAAACACAGTTCAATTTAAAAAAAGAAGAAGAAGCAATTTTGTGTTTAGTTTTCTCCCCCCTGCTGTACCAAACCCATACCGAACCGTGACTTCAACACCAAGGTACGTACCGAACCGTCATGTTTGTACCGTTACACCCCTAATATACAGAAATAAGTAACTTACAGTGACCAGAAACTCTTCAAACCTAGAAGATGTGAGCTGAACACTTGCCACCGCAGTGAAAAGGGTCCTTGATCTTCTAGGCTGTAGATGTGGCTCGGTTTCTGGTGGGATTTATTTCGCCTGTTTGATAAAAAACATGAATGAACGTCAAAAATAAACGACATTAAAATTGTTGACAGAAGTCTGATCTGAGCTCACAAGTCGCGTTTCCGTTACCCTTCAAATTGAAATTGCGCATTGAAAATACGCCCAATGGAAACACGTCAATTTTGCAAAAGCTCCCATTTATCGCAAAAAAGATTTCACGCTCGCATGAGGAGGTTTTTCAAGCAGTTCGAAAAAGGAATATTTGGCAAAACTGCACAAAAAACAGTTTTTGCGCATTAACAGGTCACCTGACATAGATGACGCGGTGTGTTTGGACAGAAGACGAGACAGAGCTCTTCATTAAACTCATAAAAGACAAAAGTATCACGGGAATATAGGATTCTAAACAACAAAGAAATGCCACAATTAATCAAGAGCTTGAAGCCGAAATGAGTGAGAAACACCCAGAAACTCCTCATATGAGCCGCTCTTAGTATAAGGGTCTTTCCTTACCATTAATGCTTGGATAACACGTCTACGTCTCCTTCCATTAACAATAATGGCTAGTGCCGTGACTGGATATACTGTACGTAAACCTACCAACATCTGTCGCCATAATTGTTGTAAGACTCATCGAGAGAATGACGTTTCAGTCGCATAACATCGGTTAATGGAAACGGCGTCATTTCGCAATCGTTTTTTATCGACATTTTGAGAATATCGCAAAGGTTTTGGCCAAATCTGTAATGGAAACGCGGCCACTGTGAGATGCTGAGGTCTGTGCTGATGTGTAGTTCAGAGCCGGAGCTGAAGACGTGGATGACCTGAGGAATCTCAGAGTAAGCACTCCGCGTTATTATTTCATCATTTCTCACACAGACTCGGGTGTTGAAAACAGCTTCATCTCTGCCCCCCCTCATCGCTTGTTTCCCCATCCGTCATCGGGTCGCTTCTAATCAGTCGCCAACGGACGGCAGGATTTACGGTAGTGTGTGTGAGGGAGCATTGGGAACGGGTAGTGTGTGTGAGGGAGCATTGGGAACGCGCTGTAAATCACACTCCTGTCTCCTGCATTGATCGACACCAGCTCATTTAACAGTGCTGGCATTAACCTATTAGCTTAGTGTTTACCAGTATCCTAATGGTCATGAGCGGGTGTATTTCTTCACACATTTGATGTCATTGAATCCCGAAGGCCTGCAGTCCATTAGCACTGCGTGTCTGTGCATGTGAACCTGCAAAACCTCATAAAACCAAGCTTTGAAATTAGCCATTGATTTCTGGTTGATGGCAGAGATTTACAGCGGATGTCTGAGGCTGAGAGAGTTACTCATGTTTGTGAGCCACAGTGAGTGTCTTAATGTAATAAATGAGCCGTTGGCCCGCAGCGAGAGGCTCTGCTTCACTCCACAGGCTTCTCAAGGTCTGAAAAGTGGACTGAAACAAACCATACAAATGAACCAATTTGATCAAATGCATAGGACATTATTGGACAGACTATTTGCTGCTGAACATGATTAATCAGCTTCTCTCATAGACTGGTATCCTAATATTCGAGTGATTATTGTGGCAGTATAAGATTCGCCCGCTGTTGCTGTACGTAGAGGAGAATTGGATGCTGTATTCAGTTTTAATGGTTGTGTGAAGTTATTGGTTAGTTTCATTGTTGTTCTGGAGGCTGTGAGATTGAAGCTTTGGTCGCACCTGGACTCTGTGTTCCCCATTACACACTCTCTCATAAATCTGATGGACCTGCACCACAAACCGCCATAGTAATTTAACATAGCTCATTTCTGGCTGGAGCAGATTACACACACACACACACACACACACACACTCTCAAACCAGCATATACTGGTTTACAGGGACGTGATGGTTTTTATACTGCACAAACTGTATATTCTCTCCCCTAAAGGTCCTTACACACTGAGTCCGAAGTTTTGTATGCATTTTTTCATATTCGTCATCCTAAAAATTCATACGCACAGAAACCTTAGCACACTGAGTCCGATGGGTATTAATTAATTGCAAAACAATACAAAATAGAGTCTTCAAGCAGCGAGGATGATTTTGTTGTCCTCTCTCTACTTAAAAAGAGAAATAAAGAGGAAATATTGGGTCCATCCAATCCTAAGATTGCGTAGAAAGGAAGGAGAGTTCGCTGTAGGATTATCCTGAGCGATTCAAAGTTTACTTCAGGATGTCAGAGGCTCGGTTTGATGCTTTGCTAATTAATACTGGAACCACGTATTAAAAAGAAGACCACAAATTTCCATGAACCAGTCGATCCTGAACAGCTCTGGATTTTGGCGTCCGCTTATACGGTGGCTCTGAATGGTCAAAACACCTTTCAAAATGCTTCCTACGCATGTGAAAAACACTGAAAATCGAAACCAGTCGGAATTGTTTTATGTCTAGGGATATAACAGGGAGCAGACAGAGATCGCGGAGCAGCATGTTGATTAAGAACGCCAACTTTTGTTGAATTTATGAGAAATCTACAGACGCGAACAGACAAAGTGTAATAAAATAAAGACCTAAATGTGTATTTCGGACTTTTTTTCACCACAAGTCTGAAAGAAGACATGTTATTGAAGACAAATATCCCAAAATCTCAAAATTACCAGTAAAAAAACCCTATGTTTTTGCCTGCCGTGTCTCGCCTTAATAATAACATGAAGCTCCTGAATGAGCTGATTCAGAAAACTAACCAAAGCTTTCCTCTTTTGCCACGGGCGGACTTTAGGACAGGAACAAATAAGATCCAGTGGACATGGGATATGCTCGACATGCATTGGCTCAACTGTTTAAACTGCGTCTGACAGAAGACTCAACAGCTTTCACACACATCTTTCAAAAT
This sequence comes from Leuciscus waleckii, assembly GCA_900092035.1. Lineage (NCBI taxonomy): Eukaryota > Metazoa > Chordata > Actinopteri > Cypriniformes > Leuciscidae > Leuciscus > Leuciscus waleckii. The sequence continues at coordinate 80,096 of FLSR01000091.1, forward strand.
AAATGTCTTGCATCGGAAAAACATTTAGAATGATGTGTTCTGGTGTTGTTTCTCTGACGCCCACCAGTTGAGAAGCACTGATCTACAAAACAAAGCTGGAATATGCGTCTTATTTTACATAGTGTGTGTGTTGCGACATCCGAGCTGAATTTAATGCTAAGGGTGAGAGATTTAAAATGAACCCTAGCCAGAATACATCAACAGTGCTGCAAACACTGCAAATATTTTTATTTCTTCATTTATTAGTACGAGAATGGAAGGTGTGTGGTGTTATTCCTCATGTGTTTTAAACCAGCTCTACAAATCAGGCTCTGTTTTATGTATGTTTTGAGCCCATGGTTCAGGCATCACACGTGTTATAAACACACACACACAGGGAAACGCCGGCTGGTGTGGAGATTTACAGGTGAACACAGTGTTCTGTGAGGAGACAGTGCTGTAATTCACATGCTTTATATTTGTCCTCAGGAGCTGATGTTCCCTGTCCAATTTAAGCCTGACATTCCTGCGTCCAATGCTAGAGCTCTCCTCACAATATCATTATTGTGCATGTGCTCCACTGTGTTTCTCTTTCTGGAGGATGAGTTAAATCTGCCATCTCCATCAACACTAGCAGCCTTTATGAAAGCAAAGCAGGTCAGGTTTGTTGGAGTGTAGAGAGAAGGAGACATATTAACCACAGTGTACATTCACATACATAATGATATTATTCAACAGTAGGGCTGGGTATTGACACAATTTTCACAATTCGATTCGATTTCGATTCACAAGCTTGCAATTCGATTCGATTCCGATTCAATATTGATTATTTTGGATATCAGGGACAATACTGGCACATTTTCTCAAGGAAAACAAATCTCTTCACTAATGCTGTAAACTATGGGAGTCAGTGGTAGCCTATAGGCTTCATTAGCCTACTATAATATTGAAGGTAAAAATTAACTGATTTGTATACAAACACTTAAATTACACTTTTATTTATTTTTATAATAATAAAGTTATATGAAATATAAACATTTAAATGGTGTCTGTCGTAAAAACTTGCCAGATTTATTCAAACATGCAAATATTGAAGAACTTAAAACATTATAATGAGTATGTAATATGGTGCATATATTTAGCAGAATGCTCCTCTCTAGAGTTAATTTTTCTCGCTGACTGACGAGTTTATGGTCACTGAATGTGGTTTTTCTGAGGTAAATGTGACGTTACATGACATTGTTTACAAGCTGTTTTACTGACGTCTTTCCACGGTTGAAACACTGATTGGGCGACTCCATGTCACATGATACGGACTTCGATAAGTTGTACTCTGTCTTTTAACACACTTTCGATGCTCATTCATGTTTATCTCGCGCTGTAACTGGTGTTATTAAGGCGGAAGAGAAGATCATGTGCTTCTCTAGAGCTGAGCCAGAGCGATCTCACGCCACAGTGTCAAAACTGTATTTATGTTTTTGATTTTCATAAGAAAATGGACGTAATTTGAAATCTGAGACTTTGTTTCATATCAATAGTAACAAAGCACAAAGATTATTGAGATTTATTGGATGGGATGCAGCGCTACAGTGTTACATTCATTCATCAACTGAAAACAGGATGACTAATCGATTCTTGGGATTTAACAATCGATATCGGTTAGTAAAAATGAGAATCGATTAAAATCGAGAAATCTATATTTTTTTACCCATCCCTATTCAACAGTGTCAACCATTACTTCTCCATGACAGCTTAGGCTGTGTTCACACTTGGCGTGTTTGGTTGGATTAAGACGAACTCTGGTGCGATTGCTCTGTTCCTGCGGTTATTTGAACATGTGTGAACGCTGCCATCTAAACCCTGGTGCCTCCAACAAGCGGACCGAGACGCTGAAAGGATGGGCTCCGCTTCAGAACAAACACTAGTGCGGTTCGAATGAAACATGAACGCTAAACGCACTAAAAACAGGGAGAGAGAGACCTTAAAAAAAGACTGTCAGGTAACAAATGACAGAGCGAGTGTGCAAACAATTACGTGTATTCAGCAACAAAGTAATAGTAGACGCCGAGGGTCAGAAGAAATAGAGGTGCCAGGAAACAGTCTCTCTCGGCAGCGCAGGGACGCGAATGGGCAACCTGATCCACTGTGGAAGAAGGAAGAGCAATCAGGAAGACACAATCCGTAATCCAGACAAGTAACTCAGGGAACACAAAGACAGCCAGGAACAAGAACACACTAACCCTGGGAACTCCAAAAGATCTGACAAACACAAGCGAATGACAATGACTATAAATAGACAAGACTGATCAGATGCAGCTCGTGCTGATGATCAGATCAGTGATAATCAACGGCCACACACACACACACACACACACACACACGGAGAGAGAAAGAGTCAGTGAATTCATGAACCGTGACAAGGACAGAATGCTCAAGCATACCTGTTTTTTTCATTATTGTCGTGATGTTGCCCAGTTCAGTACAGGCGTCAGAACCGTGTCTCCTCACAGCAGGTGTGTGTGTGTGTGTGTGTGTGTGTGTCTGTCAGAGGGATTCCTGCCACTGTTTTGACTCCTTTACACACTTTATAAGCTCTTCACAAGTTCTCATCTGGTCAAGAAGTAGCTACACACATACATTTATCCCAGAACAGAGCATTGTTTTGGATGTTCTGCAAGTTCAGTCTCAAAATATACGTCATAAAAGCCGACCAATCAGGTTGTGAACGTATCCCTATGCCTTTAGATTCAGTCTCTTTAGGTTCTGTGATAAATATGCCAATCTGAATGGTCAGACCAGGACTAAATGATTAAAAAATAATAATAATATTTGGGGAACCGAACTACGTGGTGGACACACCCTTAATTTGAATTTCTAGAGGGCTTCCACGTCTGATTCAGAATGTTTTAGCAAAATTTTTATCTTGGTCAGAATCATTGCACTGCCATTCCTTTGCGCTCCGTGTGTTTGACACGTCGCCACTCCTTCAGTGAAGTCTGTGAAGATGAAGCTGTGCACTGAGGAGAACAGGTCTCAAGAGCATTGACAGGAGAGCAAGCTGCTTTACATGCTTATGAGCTAGATTAAAATGCTGAATATAAAGCATGGATGTTTTACACTTTATATGCAGCAGCTCACTGTGTGTCCTTTGGTATTTTCCAGATGTATATAGATACTGTGTGTTGTACAGATGCTATCAGAAGTATATCGAAATGAATAGTAAATTCAGAGTTTCAGATTATGTTTAGCACACGCATAAGTTCCACACATAAGGAGGTTAAAACAATGTTGCATTTGCCAAAATAAAAGTCCCAAAAGTCCCTAACCGAAATTGTTCAAATAGGTGTACCGTTAAACTCCTAGTAATCTGTTTGTTTGAAAATACAACTGAAGAAAAGGAACGTGTCACACATATTTATTATTTTTATTGCTGATAAAGAGTATGTGTCACATGTCCTGATTTTGCGCACATTTCTGGGTCAACAAGAGAGTTGCTTGAGGTAAAATTGTTTAACGTATCAGAGCAATAACGGGACATCATCCAGTTTGCACATCAGGGATTTTTTGTATTTCCACCTTCAAGTTTTCTTTCATTAATCTTGAAATAAGGGCATTTCTGTAAAGTGCTACGTTTGAAATGTGTTCCTCCTGATTGTGATTTCTTGCTAAAACACTAACATTAGCTGAATGGCTCACTCGTTGTTGGGAAGAGAGTGAGGTGATGGTGGTGACAGCAAGATGTTAAGTTATTAATAGATGTAGCTTGTCATGTGCCTGTATCAAGTTTTCATAATGCGTTGTAGCTTTCATCACAGTATTATATTGCATCTCAAAACCGGTTGAATGATAAAGAAATGTTAATGTTGGTCTTAATCCCTTGTTGCCACCATCCAACATCAGTCAGACACGCTGTCGACCTATACCAACCTATACCAACCTATACCAACCTGCAATGGCAAACAATGAAACAGCAGTTCTCAACAGCACTTCCCCAAGCCGGCCTGCAAAGAGATGTTCTGTCTGTCGGGTTTACTTTGGATTTCTGCTAAAGCCGAGATTGGCTCATTGGTAAATGTTTCCAGCTATGAACACTAGGGGCAATAAAACAAAAAACTTGTCACACAAATGATGTTTGGATCAAATAACTAGCTCCATGTGTAAGATTTTCCTAATTCATTTCTCACCATTAAATAATATTTTAGATTTAACTTCTTTTTAACTCTTTCCCCACCAGTTTTTGTTTTTTGTTTTAGTTACCAGCCACCGCCAATTTTCACATAAATTTCATGGACCCCAGAATATTTTTTGTATGAGTATCTGAACATTCAATATATCAAAAGAAAGAACAGAGCCTCTGCTTAAATAAAATCTAGCTTCATGCATTAAAAATAAATAAAAATCAAACATCATACAGAAACGATGATCAAACACAGATGGAGTAGATCAACACGCCCAAAGCTTCACAGTCGTTTCCTCTTCATGGGTTCAACATTTCCTTCAGTAACATTAGGGCAGTTTAGATTTATATGCTGTTGAATGTTTGATTAATGTGTTTTCTATTGCTTGTTTCTGCTTCTTATTCACCTGTCTTTTGATCAGGAGATACTGTCTTTCAGAAGATGTGTAATAGCGCCCCCTACTGTATAACAGTGAAAACACGGATAGCCGGAAAATTCAGTCGGCGGCGGTGAAAGAGTTAATTGTAAAAAACCATGCATGCCGTTTTAAGATAATTTAAGCACCACTTGTTCTCTGGTTTTGGCATTTACATAAATCACAATGTCATCTGCATACATTTGAATATTTACATCAGGACAACTTTATGAAGATCTTTCAAATACCAGCTATAAAGTAGATAACCTTTTCTTAAGCCCTATTCAGAGGAGATTAACTTTACAAGGGTAGATGGAGTAATGTCATTTTACCACAGGACGTCTGTAATATTAATGGCCAATTCACACGGGATAAGAGATCTCAGTAAAACCAGCAGAAGTGGGAGAGTAACTCGATTTACACACCGCCGTCTCTCCTGTCGTCATGTGTGTATTACGCTGCTTGATATCACATGCGATAACACATATAACCTACCGGAATATATATATATATATATAATAACAGTTATGTCCGGTCAAACGATGTGTTAATTAACTTCAGATTGGATTGTGTTGTTAATAGGCACTTACCTAATGCTAAAAGAAGTGTCGTGCCTCTTAACAAGTGCTGTCGATCTTCTCTCTGATCTGAATGGTGTGTGTAAAACACTTGAGTTTTGCCACAGACTCGTCCCAGCGTCTAGAACGCAACTGAAAGCTTTTCAAGCGTCTCCATACTTGAAAAACCGCGGGAAACTACTTTTAAACAGGAAATTAAGGAATATTTATGTACATTTTTACAGCGGGTCTATTCACACGGGATTAGTATCACCTGAGGTCATTTTTCCAGAATGTAAAAGTCGCTGTAATCTTTACTGTCCGTGATGATCACTGAGATGCACATTCAGACGGGACTAAATCACTGAGAAGCTCTGGTAATAATTACTGTACCCCACCTCTCCATGTTACACTAGTCCGGTCCAAATAGAGCTTTAGTTAATGTTCTAGAAATGAGTATCATATTATGATCTGATAGTCCATTTAAAAGATTAAACGTCTTTATAATTCTTTCTGGTTTATTAGTAAATATAAGGTCTAATAAAGTTAGCGAGGTGGCCGTAATCTGTGTAGGGCTCTCAACTAATTGTGTTATTTCCTTTTAGTCTTACTGTCTAACCAATTCAGTTTTAAAAAGTATAATACACTGCTTACTTACATCTAATTCTTTAAACACATTTCTAAAATGTGATAAAAGGAAATATCAGATGAAGCGGGCCACCTACAACAGAAAAGACATTTGCAAAGATAAATTAATAACCACAGCAATGCATTCAATATCATTTGAACATTCAAGATGAATTTGCTTACTTTTAAAATGATCCATTAGATAAATAAGAAGCCTGCCATGTTTCCTATCTTGTCTGAAGTAAATATACCCAGGCATAGCTAAAGCAGAACTAGGAGATTAATGGCTCGTTTCCACTGAGCAGTACAGTACGGTACGGTACAGTACGGTACGGTTCGGGTCTGTTAACCATGATCTGGCTAGCGTTTCCACT
>FLSR01000091.1:88230-109593 GCA_900092035.1 Leuciscus waleckii
CCCTCCCCCCCTCTCTCTCTCTCTCTCTCTCTCTCTCTCTCTCTCTCTCTCCACAAACACACATAGTGAATAAGGACACTGTGTGATAGGATCATCTGTTACTAAATGTGCTTATGACACTTGGCAGTGATAGTGCTTATGTAACTGTAGGAATGACAGAAAGGTGATTTTTATTGAGAAATAAAGCTTTTTCACAGTGTTGGGGCTGAGTCTATTTCTCCTTTGGACAGTACTTCCCTAGCCTTAGAGAACACTCTTTCACATGGTACAGAGGAGGCCGGGGTACAAAGACACTGTAATGCCAATGTAAATAGATGGGGGAAGACATGTTGCTGCATTATCCAGTATTCAAGTGGATCTTCAGCTCTTTGTATGTTTGTCTCTGTAAGGTTTTTATCCACTTCTACGATCGCATCAGAAGTGGCATTTGGGCTTTGCTCCACAGCACTGTCCAACAGAAGCCAAAGGTTTCCACCTTTTCCACCAAGTATGAGGAGAACATTAGTTTTTAGATTTTTTGGTTAACCTATGAAATACAAAATGATTTACTCTTTACTAAAAAAAATTAAAAATAAAAATAATAATAATAATTTGCTAATGAGTATTCTACATAAATAAAAATACATACCTTCTTTGTTCCACCTGAAATGAATGGTGAATCATTTTTAGCAAAGGAAATCTCATCTCTTCATCTCTTGCTTGCTGCTCATTTTCACCAGGGCCATATTTTTCACTGTGTGCCTGTTTGGGAACTTCTCAACATCCAACAACACTGTATTCAGCTTATAACTGTCATCAATGTAATGGCAGGTTATTTGCAAGATATGCATCCGTGTTGATAGAAGTCCACATGTCCGATGTTAGAGACACAGCAGTTGCTTTTTCCATGTTAGCCTTGGCCTTCCTCTTTTCTTCTTCATATTTTGAAGCCACCATTTTCTTTGAGTTCACAAAACATTTATAGTAAAATTATATTATTATAGGTACATATTTATTTTATAGATTATACATCAAAATCGACCTCTGCTATACTCACCTGTCTGGTTGGGATTATATAGGAAGGATCAAGGGCATGGATGAGGCCCTGAAACCCTCATCCTCAACCACTGTAAATGGCTGCGAGTCTTTTATGACCATGTTGACCAATGCCTCATCAACCATTTGCTTGCGAGATGCTATAATGAAAGAAGTAATACATAATATATACTTACAATATATATACAATTGAAATCATGATAATGCATCACAATTATGAATAAAAATCATGAAGCAACAGTCCTACTTTGTGTGCTTGGATTGTTTGTGGGTCTGTGCAGTCTCATGTAAAGCTCTGAATGCCTTAGCATGGATGAGGTGCTGTTTCCATACACAAGCTCTTTGTCACACACCAAGCATCTCACCTTCTGAAAAAAGTTATATGAAAGTAAGAAATTACATACAACAATAAAATAAGTACAATTTTAAATAATAAAGTAATAATAAAATTATATATATATAATCTCCCCTAATCCCACCCTAACCCCAAACACCAACACCCTATCCCCTCTCCCCTAATCCCACCCTAACCCCAAACACCAACACCCTATCCCCTCTCTCCTAATCCCACCCTAACCCCAAATACCAACACCAAATTACCTTAAAAAACAGCAAAAGTGCAAAGATTTTACAAAACCAAAAAGACACAACAACAACAAAAAAGAATAGCCTAAGTAGTGACAAATAAATGTTGGTTATTTGAATGTAATATATTGATTAACTTTAAAAGTACACACTCTCCTCACAAACCCATCAGCCATATTGAGCAACAACGACTCGTTAAATAAGATCTGGGGTTCGAACCTTCTGACACCCAAAGCGAAATGCGCACGTGCTTGGACAGAAAGTGATGCTTCATTTGTCGTCGATCACGTGACTCTGGGAAACCAATACACACTCCGATACGGGGCTTCACTAGAAATTGTGTCGCATGTGCGATACGCACATCAAAGCTTCAGTGTCATATATGTAACATCGCTACCAGAAGTAATTTGATGCTACAAGGAGCAACAGTTACAGTTACAGTTTTCTCCCTATCCCACTTTCCCCTGCTTTACGAAAAATAAAGAAACTTAAGATTTGCTCCGTTGAAATTCTGCCGAGTGAATGATTTGCTTTGACCTCCAGAGTTAAACCCTCCCGGTCTTGTGTGTGGAGGTTACAACGTAGAAAAGGAGAAAAAGCGTATTACACTGTCCAGTTTTCTCCCTAAAACAATGATGTGAGTTCCTACGGCAATTCTCCATTCAGCATGAATGACCTACAATGGCGAAATTTTTCACAATAAAGACAGAAAATCAAAATGCTGCCCTAAATTCACTAGCAGAAACAAACCAGACCTCAGCTTCACATTCTCTACATTTACCGCCTTTGGTCTTTCAATTCAGTAGAAAAATTGCTCCTCTTCATAACATAAGGATAACGTCCAACATATGTTGTGATTTTCTGTTTATGCCTTTCTCCACCAGCACAGTACAGACTGTCCTCCATCTCGTTCATTCTGGTTTACACTTCTTGCCCTCCATCTGAATTTTGCGCATTATCAGAATCACATGACTGCACACAAGCTATTCAACAAAGATATTTAAATATTGTAAACAACATCGTGATTTTCTGCAGATTTTCTGTTTTGAGACAATGTGTATTAAAAAAAAGTGCTGTACAAATAAATCTGACTGGACTAAACACCTGCTAATTCTGTAGACTATGGACTAATTTAAGAGTAAATGCTCCTTTACTGGAGATGCAAACAGAACACGGCAGCTTCACAACAAACAGACAGTTAATTTGACTTCCTCTGGGGGGAAATTACAACAATCATACGCCAGCAAACAATGTTAATAATCACATTTAACAGTGTAAGTGCATGTCAAAAAAAAAAAAAAACGTATTTAAAAATTGAACTGAGCCCAAGGTGCTTGTGTGTTGTTGATGTGTGTTGTAAGCAAACCACAATACTGGTAGAGCAGCGTGTGTGTTGAGTGATGGGCTTGTACGGCCGTAGGGGACTGGTGTCTTACACACAGAGCAGGAGGAGAGCTTTTAGAGGCAGACAGCGCGAATAATGAGCCTGAGGTGGAGGCCGTTTGATTCCTGAAAGTGCGTCCCGCGTGGCTCAGGTCGAGAGATTTACTGCCACATGAAAGACTGTGTGCTGCTGGAGAAGAATATCAACCAGATGAGATCAAGCATCACTGTTGTTAGAGCACACACTATATGTTGTTAGTGATTTAAATAAAGCCCTAACCTATAGGAAACCTCATGTGACGTGCAGCGTTTGAGCCTTTGAGCGTTTGATTCCTCAAATCTTGTGTGTTGTTTGAGGAGAGTGTGCTGCTACTTGACTGAGTGATCAGATGCACCACTTTCACCTGCTGGAGAAGAAAACAGCTGAAAAAAATCCCACAGACACACTTTGAAGGAAGAACCTGAGCAACATCTACAGACCAGGAGATCACAGAGACTCCTGACCTGGGGCCTCATTTATAAACGTTGCGTATGCACAAAAGAAGGTGTACGCCGCTCTCTACGCAATAATTGGTCCTATGTTTCATCCGTACGCCACTTCTGACGCAAATCCTACGCAAAGTTTTATAAATGAGGCCCCAGGAGATCACAGAGACTCCTGACCTGATCAAAAAACACTAAAGCAACGGCATAACAAAGACCTGGTAGACATTTACAACACGCTAGCGTTATGACTTGCACAGGCAAACGGCACCGTTTAATTGATCTTTTTTTAAATTCATTTTTTTATGCATTCTTGTAGCTTAAACGATAGAACCTGATGTTAGCAAAGCCTCGGCCATGGGTTAGATTGCCAGGGAAAGCAAGAACTAATGAAATGTGTAACTTGAATGTAAAAGTTTCTATGTAAGTTCAGTGTGGTCATTATACATAAAGGGATAGTTCAGCCAAAAATGAAATCATGTTGTTCCGAACCCATAAGACTTTCATTTATCTTCACAAGTGAAGATATGTTTGATATTCTCTCATCATTTTTGTCCATCCATTGAAAGTCTAAGCAACTAAAACTTTCATGCATTAAAAAGTACAAAAAGAGATTGTAAAAGTAATCCATCTAAATCAAGAAGTTTAATCCAGGTTTTATGAAGAGACGTGATTGCTTTATACCATGAACAGATTTAATTTAGACTTTTATTCACATCTAAACGTTGATCAACACACACACACACACATCAAACAGAATCTCAACCGTACTTGAGATGCCTTTAAAATCCACCATAATCCACCAAATATTAGGCACAATAATTACAAAAGGCAGTGTTCATGTTCACTCTGCTTCATGTTTCAAGTCAAATCACCTTTATTTATATAGCGCTTTATACAATACAGATTGTTTCAAAGTAGCTTTACAGTGATAAACGGAAATTATGCGTTTCAGTTCAGCTGAAGTCTGTTCAGTGATGCTTTATATCATGTATATATGTGAAGTATAGATGTCATGAATGTAGGGATATCAATCAAAAATATGTTCTGACATGATAATTTATAAATTGCTATATGAATCATAGGCACAGTTTAATATTATCATTAGATTGTTATTTTAACCTTGCTTCAGTAATACTGACTTATTTTTTCAACAACTCAGAGTTCTCTGTAATGTCACAGGCAAACATTCAAACTCTCATATTGAATATTTTGACCAGGAAAACATAACACAAAGTGACATGGAGTGGCTTAGACCTACAGTTATTTCACATGTAAGCTTCTTCTGTGGAACGATGTAAGAAATGCTCTTCACAACCAACTTGATGGACCTGAGCATTTTACCAAACGAAGTGTTTACAGAGATCTGTGTGTTGATCCGCGATTGCGTCAAATATCTGCATAGTAAAAAGGGGATGTTTATGGCATCTAGTAGTTTAGAGAATAAAATCAAATGTGCTTTTTATCTCGGTTCGCCTTTAGCCTTGTTGTACCCCACTATATTATTATATGGCACATACATGTGATTTGTCATTCAAATACTCATTAAGCACCACGATTGTCATGATAATTACAGACAGAGAGGGTAAACTTTCATTTAACTTATCAGTTTCATGTCATGAATGTTCATTTTGATTCAGACCTGCCTGTAAGTCAATGGTTCTCATCTCCAGTCTTGTGGACCCACAGTCTCCCTCATCTTACAGACCAGTGAGCAAGATTTTACAAACCTTTCTTTTGGTTTTAAAAAAACTGCTGGTAGAATTGACTAAAGTCGTGCAGTGATAAATTATCAAGGAGAAGGCGTGGACATTTTTGCGGCTGACCTTATTGCATATGCATTTTTTGGAGTTTCCCATTCAGACGGAAGATTTAGAGGAGGAGAGTATTTAAATTAATCACACAAGGTGATTTACTAAGGTTTGCTCTAGTCAATTTACTGGTATTTATGCAATTATTTAACGGCCAGTTAAGCACCTGACATGCTGCAATAGTCTCTGTAGGAGTCGCAGAGAACAGAGAGTGAGTGAGAGAAGGAAAACAATCTTATTCACCCGTGTTCATTTATTTGTATGCCAGAGGAAGATGTTATCTGAACATATATTTGCCAAGCCATGTTTTGTTATTAATCCCCGTTCTTGCTTATCATCGGCTCTACGCTAATCTGCAGAACTTTCCACTCCCATCGCACGCCTTTTGGAGGTGCAAGTCAGGGAAATGATTTTATGAAGAAAGAATTTAACTGTACACTTTTTTTTTTTTTTCTTTTTTTTTTTACACCAACGTTTCAGCAACAAGCCCTTGCCAAGGACACTTTTTTTTTTTTTTTCTTTTTTTTTTTACACCAACGTTTCAGCAACAAGCCTTTGCCAAGGACAAGGTACAACTTTCAAAATGGAGAACATCATAAATAAAGTCAGGAATTACCCACAGGTGAAAATAGTGATGTCACAATCAGTGTTCAGTGATTAATACGCTCTATGCACGAACGCTGCTGACGTATTTCCGGTAGAATCTCAGCCAGCGTCTTTACTTCTGCATAGTAAAGTAACTTCTCTATAGCGAAGTGTACTAGCGGCAAAACTTTCATAAAATTCAATTTCTCAGAAACGTAGACAACGATTTTAGAAACCGATTCGCTAGTCGAATTTCGCATGATATGAGAGAATACTCACCCTCAAAGTTGTCGATGTAGCTCGAAATATATAATTTAAAGCCCTTCTCTTTCTTACTCTTAGGTGTGACAGCTAACTGCCTCACAATATTGTTAACATCATTCACGTTAACCGCTGAAGGTTCTTGTAAACAGCGAGTGTAATTTACCATTATCTCCACCGAATGTAAAAACGGCCTCCGACGCAGCACTGGGTGTAACCGGGCAGGCTGAGACAAAACGTGGAAGCAATCGAGCATAGAGCCTATTACCAAGCTTATCTTGAGCAATTAAGAGTCTCTTTTTTGCAAACATGTTCAAAATAAGAAACAAAAAAACAATCTCGCAATCGTAAACAATCCCTCATCAACACATTGGGTCTCATTCATGAAACACGAGCAGAACGAATTTTTGTGTAAATCGTGTGTAAAGTGTTTCTGGCGTAAATTTTCGGATTCATTCAAATGTTCGTATTTTCCAAATGTTAGTTGGTACGAAAGAAATCTACACCTGCTCCCAGCCACGTGTAAGTGCGTTAACATCCGAACATTTTGCTCATTAATAGGCTGCATTTTAATTCACCTTAATCGGGTACAGCATTTTGAAAAAATAATATATATAGTAATTACATACGTTTTTCTTTTTACTTGTATTATGAGAGCCAGTAATAGCATCTGCAAACGAAACACAAGTCCGCAAGTCACAAGTGTTGCAGTCAAGCTTCATGTCGAACCATTTTCTTTTCAGTTCTGGGACTGTTCGATTAACAGATGAAACTCCATTAACTGCATCTGTAATATATGCTGCCAAGCTTCCTTTTTTTTAAGACCTGATACGCCACTATGTATGCTTGAAAATAAAATGTGGCGTTTTGAATGAACTTCTGATAATAAAACTTCAATTTCTGCATCTGAGAAATTTCTCTTTTTCATTCGCTTTTGAGAAGACATGTTGAAATCCTTCGTTTGATCGTCAGTCGGATTTAATGGGCGGGATTTATGGTAATTGAGAATGAGCGTGCACGCGCGTCCCATTTACGACTGATTGGAATTCATTAACACACACACACATTTCACTATCACATCTGACATTTATGAAGTATTTGTGAATCAGGAGAAGAGTTTTCGGGAAGGTCTCTTTACGCACAAATCACTCACATATTTACTCGTATATTTTCGAATGTTTCATGAATGAGACCCATTACATTTATATACTGTATACACAACTTCAGGTTTAATCACACTCAAAGCAGACTTGCTCAAAAACAATTCAGATCAAAATCCATAGATTAAAAAAATGTTGGTGCCATATTTTAATGTGTATCCAAAAAGCTTCTAATTTCAATAAATAAAAGCTGATCTAGATCCTCACTTTAGTATTATTATTATTCTCTTTATTGTCACACATCGTATACACAAGTGTACCGATGGTGAAATTCTTAGGTGCAAGTCAATGTCAATGTCAAGTTTATTTCTATAGGACAGTTTAAAACAACTTAGAGTTGACCAAGGTGCTTTACACTACTACACATTATAACACCATTCACACAAAAAAACAGCAAAAACAATAAAAAAGATTCTATTCACTCTATAATACATTAAAAGCCAAAGGAAACAGATTTTTTAGCTTAGATTTAAAATCCGAGAGTGTTTGAGCACTTCTAATATACAGTGGGAGGCTCTTCCACAGTTTGGGGGCAATAACAGAGAAAGCCTGATCCCCTCTCATTTTTAGTCTTGAGCAGCCTATGATCTGAAGGTCTGAGAGATCTCAATGGCTTGTGTATGGACAAAAGGCTTGACAAATAAGTAGGTGCCAGTCCGTTTAAGGATTTAAAAACCAATAAAAGGATTTTAAAATCGATTCTACAACTAACAGGAAGCCAATGAAGAGACATTAAAATTGGGGTAATATGTTCACGCTTACGTACACCCAACAAAAGTCTAGCCGTGGAGTTTTGCTCCATTTGAAGTCGAGAAATAGATGGTTGGTTTATTCCTACATAGAGAGAATTGCAATAATCAAGTCGGATAGAGACAAATGCATGAATTACCTTTTCAGAATCTTTAAAGGAGAGCCAAGGCTTAACTTTTGCCAAAACTCTTAGATGGTAGAAGCTGGATTTTACGACCGAGTTTATCTGCTTGTCAAATATGAGGGAGCCATCAAATAGAACACCTATGTTTTTTATGCACGGTTTATAAAAGCAAGATAACTGCTCCAAATTAAGATTATCAGCATCATACCTATCATACCTATCGGGTCCTGATACTGCGGGACCGTCTGCCTGATGCTAGCAGCGAGAGTAGGTCACGCCTCGGGTGGCTGGAGTCTCTAGTGATCTTCCGTGGTTTCCTCACACATCGCTGGGTGTAGATATCCTGGAGGGAGGGAAGTTCACCTCTAACGATCTGCTGAGCCGTCCCACCCACTCTCTGCAGAGTTTTGCGGGTTAAGAGCTGTGCAGTTCCTGTACCAGGTGATGATACAGCCAGTCAACATCCTCTCCACGATGCTGCTGTTGAATTGTTTAAGAAATGTTGGGCACATACCACATTTCTTCAGTCGCCTGAGGAAGAAAGACGCTGATGGGCCTTCTTCACAACGATTCCGTATGACCAGACCAGGTGAGGTCCCTGGTGATGTGAAAGCTGTTGACCTGCTGCACTGAGGTCCCATCAATGATGATGGAGGAGTGATCCTTGTTCTGTTTCCTGAAGTCCACCACCAGCTTCTCGGTCTGATGTTCAGAGAAAAGTTGTTGTCATGGCACCGGTTTGTCAAAGTGTGCACTTCTTCTCTGTTGTCTGTGATCAGGCCTACCACCGTTGTGTCATCAGCAAATTTAACGATGACATTGGATGTGTATAAGGCCACACAATCATGTGTGTACAGGAGAGGACTGAGAACACAGCCCTGGGGAGCTCCGGTGTTGAGGGTCAGTGGGGAGGAGATGTTGCTAACAGCTCCTGCTGTCTGCCTGTCTGGAAGTCCAGGACCCAGCTGACCTTTGGGTGTCTTTTGTGTTGGTACAATGGTAGATGATTAAAACTTTTGGGGACAACAGACAAAGAGATTGAGAGGTTGAATTTGTCTGTTAAAACTCCTGCTAGTTGGTTTACGCATGTTTTAAGGACGCGGCCAGGAATGCCGTCTGGACCCATGGCTTTACGGATGTTCATGTGCCTGAGGGATCGGGACACCGAGAGTGAACTGACCTCAGCAGTCTCAGCCGCAGGCGCGGGGTAACTGACTTCGAAACAAGCAAAGAAAGCATTGAGCTCGTCTGGCAGTGAGGAAGCAGTATCTATAGTAGAATATTTGCGATCGATGCAGTCTGTGATGTTATATAATCCTTGCCATATTTCTCTTACGTTGGAAGTGGTGAACTGAGCTGGGGGATGTAAACAGCTGTAATAATGACCGCTGTGAATTCCCTTGGTAACCAAAAAGCTCGTCTCAGAAGCGTGAGATATTCCAGGTCAGGGGAGCAATGAGACTGGATAGTATATACATTCTTCCGATTGCACCATGAGTTGATGATCATGAAGCCTGCACCCCCTCCTTTGCTTTTCCCTGAGAGGTCCGGTTTTCTATCCGCTGGTGCACAGAGAATCCTGTAGGTTCAATCCAGGCTTCTGCGAGGCAAATAATACAGCAGTCCCTCATCGCGTGCTGAAAAGAGATCCGTGCTCTCAGTTCGCAAAGTTAATTGTCCAGAGACTGGACATTTGCCAGTAGGATGCTGGGTAGTGGTGGTCGGTTTGCGCGGCATCTTAGTCTGATGAGGATGCCGGCTCTCTTTCCTCTCTTCCGGCTCTGTTTGCGTTGTCGTGTTCGGACGGCCCAAACAAAGGGCACCGCTGTGTTGTTTGTAAATAGTGAGTCGGCATTGAGAAACTTAAAGGGCTGGTATAATGCTCTTTTCACAAGATGTAAAATAAGTCTCTGTTGTCCTCAGAGTGTGTATGTGAAGTTTTAGCTCAAAATAGCGCACAAAAAATATTTGTATATAGCATGTTAAAATTGTCACTTTTTAAGGGTGAGCAAAAATGCACCGTTTTTGTGTCTGTCCCTTTAAATGCAAATGAGCAGCTGCTCCCGGCACAGAGGGCGGAGCTTCAACAGCTTGTGTCCTGAAAATTTCAAAGGCTTTTTTGTTTATGTTTAAAATTATGTAGCTGATGTGGAGTTAACTATCTTCTAATCATTGATAAGCATATTCTGTCATGATAATCTATGTTCCCAGGGGGGGGGTTTATGTACATTTTAGGGTTAGTGATGTCACTAACCCGAGGGGAATGTCGTGTAGTTCCTACCAGCTGTTTGTTGTAGTCCTTAAAAAGCTATTTCTTTAAAAGAAAATATCTCCCTTTGCTTTGAACTTTGAGCATCGTGACTTGCCAGATGTTGTTTATGCTCAAACAGCAACACTACACACTAACTAAAGTTAGAAAAGTGAAATCATAATCAACCACCCCTTTAAAGTCCGGTTTGCGATGAGTGACTGCAGAACCGATATCCAAAAGTTGTATGTCTGTTGTAAACAATAGTGCCGATGACATCCAAAACAAGAAACATAAAAATGATGGACAAAACAAACAAAGAACTGCCAGGTTGAGTCGAGCTCGCAACATGGCTGCCATACCGGCTCATCCGAACGTGTACTGGCAAGTCCCCTGTTCTTAGTGAAGACTTCTCAAATTCTACTTCTCTTCTCAATTCCTATAGAGTAATGAGGCAATTGAATATTTATCTTCTACAAATTGTACGGCTAATGGATAGTTTATATTTATACTACCATGTTCTGCAATACGCGTTTTATTTCCCTACTTGTTGTTCCCACATATGAGCATGTTATATTAATTTATATTATATTATATTATATTATATTAACTTAAATATCGCTTTAAACTGAATGGGTTTTCAAGTATGGAAATGTTTAAAAGACGTACAACGATATGGATAGTTAGATTGATTGCATACAACACAACGGCATCTGCATTCTGGAATAGCTGTCAATATATTTAGTTTAGTTGTTGGTGTAGAGGGAATGAAGTCCATTCTCACCAGACAATCTCTCAGATTTCATCCTTGTTTAAACGCTGTAGGATCCTGAGATCTCAAGTCATTTGGTTCTTAAATAGGCCAATTTTTTTTTCCAATAATTGTTATTATAGTTTATCATAAACAGCCCCCCACGGAAAGCTCCTACTGCCTACAAAAAGTGCTTGAATCGAATGTTCTTCAAATCTTGATCTTCTGAAACACGGCAGGAATCACATTCTCTCAGACCAGCAGTGGATCTAATAAGTGACGGATCTAATACGTGTGTGTGTGTGTGTGTGTGTGAGAGAGGGATGAAGGACAGTGAACTGATCCTCTAAACACACTCTGCTCTTCTTCTTCCTCCTCCTTCAGAAGGTGTTCAGGGCCGAGTGGAGCTGATCTGAATTCAGCACTTTATATCAGCGGGCTTTCATCTGTCTGTCTGTCTGTCAGAGATACACTCTCTGCCTGCAGATCACCGTCTGCCTCATTCCAAGCCCTTTCAGCTCAACATTATTTGAAGCATATGAGGACGTTTAAAATATTTTTATGATATCTTGTAGTTGCCGTGGTGATCTAGTGGTTTGCATTATGCTCAGACATGTTGAGCTGTGACACCTCACTGTGCTTTCTATATGGCATTACTGCGTTTTTCAGAATTCCAGGTCAATGACAATTGAACAAATAGTTTAAATTCACATTAAATGCAATTAGAGTGTTTTTTTATTACGCACTTATAAAGGCTTTAAAGGGATAATTCATCCAAAATGACAATTCTGTTGAAAAAGTTGTTTCAGACCTGTATGAGTTTCTTTGTTCTGTTGAAGAATGTTTGAAATCAAACAGTTTCGGGGTCAATATTGACTTCTATAGTATGAAAAAAATAAAATAAAATAATGCCATGGAAGTCAATATTGCCCCACAAGTGTTCAGTCACCGACATTCTTCAAAATCTCTTCTTTTGTGTTCAGCAGAACAAAGAAACTCATTCAGGTTTGAAACAACTTTAGGGGGCGAGTAAATGATGACAGAATAAGCATTTCAGCACTGATGAGCATTTATGGGAAATTTAAATATACTTCAATCTCATTTCTATTGAAACTCGTAGTTCATGTATTTAAATATATTTGTAGATACACATTTGAAATAAAAGTTGCAATTTAGAACATTTGAAAAATATTCGTATTAAATAATGTTGAATAGAGTTAATTCTTATCAGGTACTTGACATGTTTGTCAGCACATCAAAATAAGTGTACTTCTTTAAAGCTCGACAGTATATTAAACATTATGATTTAAAGCAACAACAAAAAAATACATTATTAAAAAGTGCACAGTTTCCCCACCAGCATTTCTTTTTTTTAAAGTTGCCTGTCATGTTTTTGTCAAAGACTACATCTGGATCAGATTCAGAGATGATGAAACACAGATTTTAAGATCGAGTCCATCAACACCTCAAAGCTTCAGTCCTGTAACTTGTCCTGAGTCGACATACATAGTTCATATTTATATTACATATCATATACATATGATAGGTTTACATATTATCATCTGCTTACATTTGATATCACATGTTTCTGCTTCTTCTTCGCCTGTGTTTTGATCAGGAGATTCAGTACTTTGCAGAAGATGTGTAATAGCGCCCCTACCGTATAACAGTGAATTGTGAAGTAAACAGTGAATGAAGATTTGTATTAATAAGTTAACAGTAGGGTTAACGTATGATAGATGTCTGATTTCAAAGGCCCCTGTGTGTATAAGCGCTCGGTGAAGACAACAGAGATGTCTATTTACAACAAGTTTTTGAAGCGTTGATCATTGGAGCCAATCACAGACATATCTGTTGAGCGCGTGAACACAATGGCCAATCAGAGGTGTTTAAGTTAGTCAGAATCCGCTCAACAGAGCTCAACATGCTAGGGGGAAATGCTGGCTTCGTCACATTTTTACAATTTCAGTTTCGACTTGGTGCCGAAGTACTTTTGATAACCCTAGTTAACAGTGCATCATCTTTTACCGTGCATGAATTGAGTGTTTGTTTCCAGTCTTCTAGACCCATATGATGCTTTATGTAAACAGGAGCAGAACCGTCTCGCTTCAGTTACCTGTCATGAGAACCACACACAGGGAAGACGGTGCTAATCCATACGACCCCAGTGGGGGAATGTCTTCTGCAGCCAAACGATGGGTGTGTGTGTAAGAAAAATACCAATATTTTAAACTTTTTAAACTATAAACCGTCGTCAAATGCCGTAACCCTGTTTAAGATAGGGTCAGGTTTACGCTTGACGTGTTGTGAAGTGTGGCGTAAGTGCATTGCTTTTATGAGCTTATATCATATACATGAGCAAATGATGAGAGGATTTTAAAATTTCGTGTGTAGTATCCCTTTAAATTTCACTTCAAAATCGTTGCTGAAGCAAGCTACTGTAGGTCAAATGTAGATATTGCTCGTCCTTCAGGTGACCCAGGCTGACTGTAACAACAGCTGAGGTGCTAAAGGTGAGTCTCACAGAGATGCTCGTCCAGATGGACCAATGCCTGCACTCACGGCCCGCAGATGTCTTCTCAAACATATTCAACTTCTACACACACCATGACCCAAGAAGTATCCAGCAAACACACTGAAGATGTGTGTGTCACTGGACACAGAGAAGAGTTCCCTCGCTGTCTTTACCCCATCAGCCTGTCCTACCCGCGGTGGACCAAATTACAGCGATAGCATCACGTAGGTCATGGTAATAAGGGATGTCATTTACATGCATATTGGAAAACTATCTCTCTAATAGATACATTAAGAGCGTCTAATGAGGTAAACAAATAAATTGCAGATTAATTTTGTTTGGCAGGATGGTCTGAATTCATTTAAATGTGGTTGCTTATCTGTGATAAACACAAGGTGAAGTCGAGGAGATGCACATTATGAGGATAACGCTGGTTTAGCACATGTAGTTCAGTGGACTACAGCTCTTCAGTGGGTCAGTGGGGCTCAATGTAGAATCCTACATAGTTTTTGACTCAATTTTATGGCAAAAATGGTTCTATATAAGTAGAAATGTCTTAAATTTAACAGATTATTAAATTGTTGTCTGTTTACAAGCTTGAATTGTTTACAATTCATAAAATTGTATGAAATTTAAAAATGTATTAAAACTAAATCTATAAAATGATTCAATGATGGGAACTCCTAAAAGGTTATGATAGAAACCTGTAAAGTCCCCCTGTAGTCAATCATTTTATCCATTAAAACTAATCTTTGATCACATATTTAAAAGTTTTTTCCTTGAAAAAAAAATCTCCATGCCTTAAAATATCTTGACTGTAACTCGACACCCTTGCCTCATTTAGTATGCGTGGTTCTATGAATATGCAAATGAAGCCCGCCTCCACTCACTCACTCAGCTCAGAGATCCACTGGTTGACGATCACACGTTGATCTGATTGGTTACAAGGTAGTTTGTGACGTCAGAAACACCAGCGATTTCAAAGCGTGTGTTTGAGACTGTCTTTGGTTCACTGCAGTTTTTTTATATATATATTATATTTAAATTATGTATTTGTTTGAGAAATCAGCTTTTTTATTTATAATTCAGAAAATATACCAGTTATTGAATAATTCACATGTAGAAAGTGTTGCAAAGCAGTGGCATTTGTGTTATTTTTCTCTTAGAGCCTTGACACAGGGGTGAATACTTGTGCAAACAGTTTTACAGGTAGTTGCTAGCGGCTTCGTCCTGTTTCTAGATGTGGCTCGGTTCCTGTGGGATATTTTTCATCTGTTGAAAACGGTGTGTCTGATTCACTTACTAAAGTATCAGCACACTCTCCTCAAACACACACACATGAGCTGAGGAATCATGTCTGGAGCTCAGACGCTTCACTTACTCTAATAGTGTAATAGTGTTTGAGGTTTCAGTACATCACTATGCCTAAATGTGAGTGTAATAGTGATGTGTGATATAATCACCAGAAAGGACATTTAATATGGGAAAAGCTGGAGAATTGGTTTAGACTGCTAGGCACCACACACACACACACACACACACACACACACACACACACACACACACACACACACTGAAGCGGCTCAGGAAGGTAATAAGGCTCATGCATATTGCATGGGTCAGGAAAGTTGCAGGACTGAACCTCTAACAGTCTCACACACTACACAACAGAGGGAATGACGTGTGTTTAATACTTAACAGCCTGTTCAAATACAAAGTAAAAAAATACAAATACAATTAATCATAAATCATAAGATTTTTAGGGTCGCTCATGATCATTGGAAGCGGGATCAGCCGGTACAGATCACTGTTACGCATTAATGAAATAAATAATTGTATAGGTAAATGTATGTATTTATTTATCATGTAATATTATTTATGTACTTATTTAGCTACTCTTAACAACAATGTATGAGAAAGAGTGAATTGACATTTATTAGCAGGCAATATTGCATTCCCGCTCTTAGCGGTGATTAGGACCAGCTTAGAGCTGAAGAAATACAGCTTTTCTGTGAAATAAATAATACAAAACCAGAACAAACTGTGAGTGTGTGTGATTTAAAAGAGCAAACTCATCCATAGCAACAAGGTCAACCCGCCTTACTATTATATTAAGAGTTCGAGTGTTGAGAATAGGCTTTAAACTGAAACTCCTAGCTATAACTCTTGAAGGACTCCTAGTCTAAATGTCTCTGTGAATAAGGCCCAGATCTTCAATGAGTCTTTAGTCTTTTAGGGAGTAAAATACAAAACAAAAGTTACATAGCTAGAATAAAAACAATTGTCTACAAGAAAGCAGAACCAATTCTGATTCTGTATTGCACAACCAATATAGCAGCACTTGTTAGGCATGTTGTCCTTACATGAGCTGTGATGAACAATGCAATGCTAGTGTATAATACTGGATATGTGATCATGCAGTGGTGGCGGGGACAGGTCACATATCTGTGAAAGCCGTTGTATGACCTCTTGTACTGAACTTTGTGGAATCTGAAGGCTTTACATCTTGAAATCAAAGCTTTTCCCCTAGATCATGAAGCTCTTCGGTGCTGGAATCCTCACTGTCCTCAGAGGTTAGACGCATACATTCAACTCACAGACTATCACTGTTCAGACCAGTTATCTCTGCTTAACATGATCATCACACTCAATATTTGATCTGAATACTGCAAACTAGGGCTGTCACTTTTTATTCCATATACGATTATGCATTCGAACATGACATGAAATATCCGAAATCGAACTATAAATAAACTATCCGGTTTTAAAGTGCCATGTTTTGTGCATTTTTTACAGTCTATGATTAGACCGTTTGCTTTTTATTTGATTGTTTGCCATCTCATCCAGTAGCGGCCGCTCTACACGTACTGTAGCGTAGACCCATGACCAGATCAAGCCAATAATAGCCAATAGCCAGCTTGTGTTGAAAATGGAAGATAACGACAAGACTAAAGAGACCGCGCTGTAATTCCTGTCTATTACACACACACACACACACACACACACACACGCGACCCACAGAAAAGACGCGTGTCAGTATGGAGTTCTCTTTCAGGCTTGAACAAACACACACATAATACCAAGTGTCCGTTTTGTCGAGTGTCCTCATAAGAGCAGTCTTACATTATTTAAATAAAGTCTTAAATGAACGTAGAGATTTGTGAGAAAATGGGACGTGTGTCAGATCGCGTCTCTGTCCGCAGCGCTGGTCTTAAAGTGTCATAATGTTAATCAAAGAACAAAGGTAAGAGAGTAAATGACTCACTCAGACCCGGCGCCAGGAGGATTATTATACCTGTAGCCTAATCATGAATGCACTCCGCTATCTTGCACACATCTCCTGCGAACGGCTTCTTCACGCTAAAGAGAAACTCTTCATGAAGCGCAGTGAAACTCAGTGACCTTGTGGTGTTTCCTGATGGATCGAGTTGTTCGTTAACTTCATTTTACATTTTACTCGTAGATATTCGAATATATTGCTTGATATTTGATATCCGTTCGAATTAGATTTTTCTCAAAAGTGACAGCCCTACTGCAAACAACTAATTT
This sequence comes from Leuciscus waleckii, assembly GCA_900092035.1. Taxonomy (NCBI): domain Eukaryota; kingdom Metazoa; phylum Chordata; class Actinopteri; order Cypriniformes; family Leuciscidae; genus Leuciscus; species Leuciscus waleckii. The sequence goes on from FLSR01000091.1 coordinate 105,471, forward strand.
AATTTGGTAATTACTTATTTTTTTATTATCATGAACTTACCTGACCACATTTTACATGCTGGCCATGAAGAGTCTCTGTTCTGTGCTGGTCAATCATTACCAAGCCCCCACTGTATTCTGAAATGTAACATAAAGTACGTAATGTGTGACTGCCTATATTTATGAGTGGGTTTATGAAAAATCAAACCCAAAGCCTCATAATCAGTCGACATGGCAACATGTAATGCCCAGCGCTACATACAGAGTGTTCAGCTTTATGTTCAGCACTATAGTAGATTGAGTGTATGAAACTGAGTAATAGTAATGTTGCTTTGCTCGACAGCTTTAGATGGCCACTGACATTTCATTCTAGTGATATACAAGCCTGAAAAACACCCGTTGAAACAGAAAAAGCAGAAGCTGAACGTTAGAGAGCAGGTCGTAACACAAGCATGTACAGTACGTGTTCTAGAGGCCCAGGGTTTGAGCGGGACCCTATACAGCCGGACAAGCTTTATTTATCAATATAGATCGTTTCAAAGCAGCTTCACGGTTATAAACAGGAAATTTACAGAATCAATGATGCAAACTTCATTAAAAATGTGAGACATTCAAATTCGATTGCAAAATCACATACCATCTGAGTAGGTCCTACATTTGAATTTACTTTGCGCCCATTAAAAAAAAGTATATTCTATTAGTATGAATATGGTTATGTATGGTCAGCACACTTCAGCATCTCAGCAGAAGTAGAAGCTCATCTGGGATCTGTTTGTCTACTGTTTTTCGAATACTATACAGACTCACTAGTCTTTTGTCTACTGTTTTTTGCATGCTATATATATAGGAGGGAAGTATTTGATTTTGGAAGCAGCATTAGTGAGCTTCACCAGTGTATTTCATCTGACTCAGAAGACAGCATAGTTGTGGTCTCATTTTTAAACACTCTGTGAACTCGGTCACCTTTTCTCGGTTGCTGTAGTTACTGTCGCCAGAGATACGGCACTGAAGATGGGACGGCGTATCTAACTCCATTAGAGTCTCGCTCGCATCTGTCACCAGAACATTCTGTCAAAGGCTAAATCTACTGAGAACGTTTGCCAAGCCAGGCCTGTCTATGGATTGAGTTTTTCTGACTGGACTCGACTGACTAGTTATTCTACAGGAGGTTTATAAGTCACATTATTAACAGTCAATGCATTACAAATGTTTGGTGCTCATATACACATGATGTGTATTTGGTAAGAGATGTAGATGACGGTGACGGGTGGGTGCCATATAGACTGAAATACAAGTGTATTCAGTGTAAACCCTCTTAAGAAATGTTCATCCAAAAATGCAAATTCTGTCATCCTTTACATCCTCATGTTTATTCAAACTCAAATGACTTTCTTTCTGTGGAACATGTTTATGTTTCTGTTTAGCTTCTGTCTCAAGAGGAGATTGACAAGAACACCTTTCCAAACAAACATGAGCTCATGCATATGTAAATGAGCTGCTGAGAGACACCTCCTCCTGCTGAATAACGCATGAGCTCCTCGCTCTTGCTCTCTCTGTGGGATTCTGAGTTTGTGATTCTGAGTTTGTGATGATATTTGACTTTGCCGGTCTCCTCCAGGGTTCCTGTAGGTGAGGACTCTGAAGTGTTGCATGTGATATTACACCATTCCTGGACTTGAAAACATAGCAGTGGTGTTTCTGCAGATGTGTCTTGGTTGGGAAGCAACTTTGAAACTGAACTTCTCAAGCTACTCATAATTTAAGGCATGCTAGGCATCCTTTAGCAATACAAGCTACTAATAAAAAGTATTTAACTGCTATGAAGCTATTTAAAGGGGCAATATCTTTTTTAATCTATCAGATTGTTTTACCGAAGTCTGACAAAACAATGAAGATCTCAATTAGTGTAGCGCCAATATTATTAACTTACTGAACATTAAACTAAAATGTACACTTAATACAATTTTGTTTTTACAACAGTTGAAGTAAAAAAAAATATATAGTGGTGAAAAGAAGCATCTGCTGTATATTTAGTGCAATACAGTTTGGTGATGTGTCATTTGGTGACACTAAAGCTTTATTAAATCGAAAACAATAGCTCATTATTTATAATAGGAGTAGTGAGGTCACTACTTTAAATCCTGTTGCTATACAACACTGGTGAACAGTACTTCGTGATGTTTTCGACACGCTTTCGATACGTTTACACGACAACGATATGCTTAAAACGGAGACGTTTTTCCTTTGGGTTTTGAGACGACACCATTGTCAAAACGATCCCCGTTCACACGGACTGTATTCTGCTGCCAGGCCATTAGATGGAGATGAAACACTAGTATAGACTAATACGCATGTGCATGACGTCAACGTCTTCAGAGATTTACGTTTTTGAGGTTTACACGGAGACTGTTTTCAAAAACGTGGACTTTGAAACCTGATTTCAAAAGTTTGCATTTTCAGGCACTCAAAACGCTGTGTAAACGAAAGGCCAAAACGCATAAAATGTTGCAAGTTTTTAATTGAAAACGGTGTTGTGTAAACAGTTCCTTACCTTCACTCAGTGTTTGTCTGGTTTTGCGTTGGATGTGTATTAAACTCTGCATTTGAACTTTATCCTCATCTTTATGCCTTCGTCATCTGTCTGTCTGATCCTTGCCAACAGTTATAACTGTGGGACATGTTCCCTCACGTTTGTCGTCACTGCACCTCCACTATTCAGGTGATTCTTAAGGCACAGTCACGTAGCGAAATTTCACAGTGAAGGAGGTGGAAAGTGCATGAGCCCAGTGTGTATTCTGGGGTGTGGACACTGTTGTTATCTTTTGATAACACTTCGTTAGATGAGCGTAAGAATAGGGGGCCGAGCACTGAACCCTGAGGTACCCCGGAAGTTAAGACCCCGTTCCTCAAACCAGTGCCATGCAGTTCCAGCGTTATTCAGGTCAGAGACGGCAGACAGCTGCTGACATCTGAGATGGTTTTCAGGTGTTCACTTACTAGTTCTTACAAACTGACCTGAAAGAAATCATCTAGGGTCTGACAGAAACTATAAGTGAGTGGGACAAGACTTTTTTTTCATCTTTTATATGACTACTTAAAGGAGTAGTTCACCTTAGAATTAATATTTCCTGATCATTTATTCACCCCCACATCATCCAAGATGCTCATGTCTTTCTTTCTTCAGTCGAAAAGAAATTACGATTTTTGAATTAAGCATTCCAGGAGTGGAGAGAACGTCCATGCAGAAATAAATGTCCACATATCTCCATTGACAGGTTCATGCTGCTTAAAGGATTAGTTCACTTCAGAAGATGTTTGTGTCTTTCTTTCTTCAGTGGAAAAGAAATGAAGGTTTTTGAGGAAAACATTGCAGGATGTTTCTCCATATAGTGACTTCAATGGGGTCCAACGGGTCGAAGGTCCAGATGTGAGTTTCAGTGCAGCTTCAAAGTCTCGACACGATCCAGCGGAGGAATAAGAGTCTCATCTAGCCCTTATATGGTGTTCGGGTCATTTTGACCCGGAGAAGATTTTCTTTTTCCCAAAAATACTAGTTAATGTTATCGCATTGGACTGAAACTTAGTGACTGTGTTCCCAAAGGGTATAACTACTTCTCAAATGTTTTTTGAAAATTTTCGTACTTTTTTAGGGGGGGGTTACCTTGTTACACTTGTGGTCTTCCCGGGTCAAAATGACCGGCCTATAAAAAATTGCTTATAAATCACTCATTATACCATATTTTCACCAAATCTTGGATTCAATCTTTTGTCAACTTGTCTCGTTCAATTAGGACTGGTTTTGTATTTTCATTTGCATCTGATTAATCGTGGGCCTCATTTATCTGAGAGTAGGCATCTCATTTTTTGAGTAAAAAAACCTAATTTTTTTTATAATTTTGGATTTATTTTTTATTTTTTATTTTTTTATTGGTACTGTTGATCACACTAGTCTACTTTAATGTTTCACCGGGAAGTTTGTTTTGAAAAAAATTTATTTTGTAAAAAATGGTACATAGTCACACTTGTGGTCTTCCCGGGTCAAAATGACCGGCCTATAAAAAATACTTATAAATCACTCATTATACCATATTTTCACCCAATCTTGGATTCAATCTTTTTGTCAACTTGTTCTCTTTCAATTAGG
>FLSR01000091.1:109633-121359 GCA_900092035.1 Leuciscus waleckii
ATTTCTTTGTCCTTTGTTTGATTAACATTAAAACAGCGGCAGGTTTATTAAACTGCTGCCCCTTTAAGACCGAACGCATTTGAACATGGCTACGTTCACTTGAGATGTAACCGACTTTTTACTAGGATACTCGCCAAGACGGGCGTTTTTACATAATTTTGTGTGAGTTCGTCCGGTCCGTACAAGCGCAAGACGTGAAAGACTATTTAATTCAGTACTCGCGCGCAGAGACGCTGGTTTGCAGGGCGCGCGATTTGGATGTTTGTGTTCATGGAACTTCTTGACCTGCAAACGTCCAGTAATAATGTAGGGAATCACTCGTTATACATAAATCAGGTAACGTTAACTGTTCATGTTTTACTTTACTTACATTTACGATTTAGTTTTCATCCAAATAACACGTGCTGAGTGAACGATCAGCAATCAAGAGCATTCAACAGAAGTGCGCTCTCTCTCGTCAGTTAACGTTAATAATAAGCTACATGCCTCGTTTTATTTTATTTTGTTTGCCATTGACATCCGACTGAACTACAAACTTTCCACTGATGTCTGTTTAAAGGGATGTGCTCGCTCGACCAGCTCGCGCGTCCACTGAGCGTTTTTCTCTTATCAGCTCGCGGCCTCGCGCACCACAGCAATGTGTTGCTATATCGGAGCATTTTTAGGAGTAAGACTAAGAGTACATGAGCTCGGTATTGGTGCATCCCTATTTTTAATAATTCAAGCACTTTTCAAGTACCTCTTCAAAAATATGTCTGTTTGCTGTTTTCAAGGGTTTTCTATGACTTAAATTTCAAAAAGTCAAATTAAAGTACTTCAAGCACCTGTACGAACCCTGAGGTGGTTATTTGTCTCGCTGTCGTCTTACACACCAAATTCAACCACTACTAGACGAACACATCTAAGACATAGTGGTGGAAGTGGTCAAGATTCAGTGGGGGACTTCCAGTAGTTAATTCAGACCAAAAATGATTGTGAAAGGTGATGATTGTGATTGTGAATGATTGTCCTGAGCTGGGATGTCACAGGTCAAATGTAAGTACAGTACACCTACCGGTAGAAAACAACCAGGACCAGTGCTAGAATCCATTTCGCTTTGCTTGTTTCATGTTTCGGAGGGAATGTCATTACTTTAGGGGTTAAGCAAGCTACCAACCGTTGTATTGCACCTCTTATGGATTTTTGATGTGAGTGTATGTAAAAAGCCATTAAAACCAGGAGCTGGGTAAAGGGAGAGAAAAGTGCAGGACAATCGAAAGGAAATGAATAGCGTGCCAGTATCTGTGAATGGATAAGAGTGTCTTCTAAAGGACTACTTGCAAAAACTCAGTCCTCTTTGAACATCTTTGTAACCTTTGAATATTTCATTGCACTATTACGGTGGAAACAGTTCATTTAAGATATTAATGCTGTTCTTTTCCACACAGTAGAATATGCTGATCTCTGGCTGTCACGTTCAGCTGCAGTTTCGCTTGGGTTCTTTGGAAATATAACTTTGGTATTTAAATGTGTGTAAGCTTTTCCTCTGGTCTCGACCTCTACACACTGTTGTCAGTGTGGAGGAGATAACCTTCACCTTCAGTGCTGTCAGAAACATCAGGCCGATCTCACTGCAGAAACATTGGCTCCTGATGAAGCCTGAGCAGGGTTTCTCTTCATCACATGCAGAAGCCACTGGAATAAACAAGCTCAGCCTATCCATTTTCATATTCACTGTCTCCAGCTGTCAGAGGAGCTGATTAGAGAGAGACAGAACAATAGCTTGACGTGTAACATTAAATGGTTTTTATTTTTGCTCTCTCAGCAGACTGTCAGGAGCTCACCGCGGCTTCAGAGATCATATGGTGCTCACACTGTTTATTCTCACAAAATGTTTCGTCTTCATAAATGTTTCATTCACTGCCTTTCATAAAGCTCTTACTATCAAACTTTTGATTTGCATCTCTTCTTGTTCAGTGTAATACATTTGTCTGATTTAAACCAAATGATCTTAATGGTTAATCAATGAATCATTTGGTACACCTATAGATTTCTATAGATATTGATTCTATAGACTATCGAACTTGTTTGCAATTTCTGATATGGATAACCAAATGTAATGAATTCTTTTTACATAAGTGATTTATAGATAATAACCACCATGATGTTCAAAGTCTGTGTGTGTGTGTGTGTGTGTGTGTGTGTGTGAGAGAGAGAGAGAGAGAGAGAGAGAGATTAGTTAGCCTTTACCTCAGATTACATGTATAACCAAATTATCATCTGAAAGTGTATGTTCTGCTCTTTCAGTGGCTGTCTCAGTTCATGTTTAGCACTAACGATCGTGGAGATATTCAAGCAGTTTAGCACTATAGATTTCATGTTCTAGTTTGTTCTCTCCTTTCTTTGAAAAGAAGTCAGTTACCAATTGTTTCCTCTCATTTTGTTTTCTTTCCTTCTCCTGTCTTTCCTTTCTTTTTTGGTGGCCTGATATGGCTTTCTTTGAGAAAGACATTTCTACTGCAGAAGTCTGCGCTCCACCAGATGCTCAACTAACTAACATACACAAAAATGCGTGCAGATGGACTAAACCATTTAGCACATTAGCAAGGGGTGGGACCGTTAGACCTTAGAAAGTCTTTACTTTTTTGTATACAAAATGTAGTCAGTCAATCAACCAAGTTATTCAGCCAATACACTAACTTTACATTTCATCTGACATTCATTAGGAAATTTAATTAGGAAATGAAAATATCCAGGTAACATAAAATATATTCCAGACTTTTCAAGGGCCCTCTCTCCCCTTGGGGCCCTGGTAATCAGTACTGGTTTTACCCCCAGTCCGACGGCCCTGACAGAACCTCATGGCTGTACTTCATCACAGCTTCATTCAGATATATTATTCTGTTTCTGTTCTGTATAAAATGGGTATGTTTAGGTTTAGGAATAGGGTTAAGGGATCTTACATTTATCTTAAAAAGGAAATTATACAGATATCTTTATGATATGAAAGATTGTAAATAGTAACGTTTTGTTGCTTTAAAAACGTAAGAATGCTACGTTTAAATGTTGCAGATACGTCCATATTATACGTTTCCGCATCTATCCAAACGTACAAAAAAGTAGGTTTTGTGTCTTTGAAAATGATGTATTAATACCTACGTATTAACAGTGAGACCAGGCTGCTAAAGGAAGACGTGCAGGCATGCCTGAAGTATGGCATAGCGACCCAGGTCTCGTTCCCCTTCTCAGGGAACTGGGTTACTTGCGTAACCTAGACGTTTGAAGTGGAACTCTACGCTGCGTCCTCAATAGACGATATGGGAACGATAATACCCACTGCGCCATACTGAACAAATGCCTGCCCATTGTGCCGTGAAATTCCCAGAGAGCTTGGCTGTAGGCAAAATTGCCTTACATCGCACCTAGTGACCAAGGGCTAATTACCCTGAGGCACGACGTCCGCAGCTAAGGAGCTTGGCAATCTCCTTCTAGAGACCTGGCGAGAGAGCAGCCATAGTGGAGCACTATATCACCTCTACACCCTCATACTCTCTCTCACCAATCATTCAAGGGGAGTGACTACCCAAGAGTAAATCAACTCAACTACTAGATTAATACCATGAATGATAAAGGAATTAAATGCATAAGACGCATAAAACACAAGTGATTAAGTTGAGTGTGGCTATGGAAAGATGAAGAAAACTGTTCTTACTTGAAGAAAAGCTCACACATATCTGTGCTAAAACCCTTTGTTGTTTTCACCTGATCTCATTTATGACAGAGGCACTTCATGTGAGCCTAAACACAAGTCCTTTTGAAAACAGTAGGGTATGGCAAGTCTGTTATCAGGAGCAGAGTGGCGCAGCGGAAGCGTGCTGGGCCCATAACCCAGAGGTTGATGGATCGAAACCATCCTCTGCTAAACCTTTTTTACTTAAATACATGCTCTGTTCCTACTTGAAGAAAATTTGCCTCAGCTGTGTGCTTTAACCCTCTGTATTTTTCACCTGGGCTGCGTACCAGTCCAAAATTGTATGGCCCTTCACTACCCTCTTCAAAATACAGCTGATATATTGTTGTACTTATTATTTATTGGAAAGTTTGCCAATGGATAAATCAGCTAATCCCAAAAATAATCATTAGATTAATCGGAAAAATAATCGTTAGATTAGTCGACTAATTGAAGAAATAATCGATATATTAATCGACAACAAAAATAATCGTTAGATGCAGCCCTACAGTGAACTTCTCCAAGAAAAGGAGAAAAATGCACCTTTGCTAGGACTTACTGAGGGAAGAAGTAAGAAGCCAAACCCCAGACCCACTCACCAGAAGAGAACTGTTAAGCCAAGTCTCTGGTCTTTATGATCCCCTCGGCCTTGTGGCTCCAGCAAAACAGAAGGGAGCCATCCTTGTCCAAAGAACTCCGAGAAGACGCAGTAAAGCTCCTCAAAGAGTATGCTGACCTGAGGCTACTCAGATTCACCAGAGCCCTCACATCGCCAGATCCAGGTGGACGACCATGTGGCATCACCTTCTCTGACGGTAGTGAGCACGCGTATGGCGCCGTGCTGTACCTTCGTTGGAGCTGCAGCCATGGTGTCGTTGTGAGGCTAGTCGAATCTAAGGCCAAGCTAGACCACAAGGGTGACCCTGTGAAGGTGGAGTTGTGCGGAGCAGTCTTTGCAGCTCGGCTGAAAAACTACTTCCAGAAACACTGCCGAATCGATGTCGAGAGGTGGTACCATCTCGTCGACAGTCAGACCGTCTTAGGCGCAATACAGCGTGAAAGTTATGGCTATCAGACCTTCTTTGCGAACCGAGTTGGCGAGATCCAGAGCAGTACCGACATCCGAGATTGGTTGTGGATTCCAGGGTCGACGAACATTGCAGATATCATCACCAGAGGGGCCAGTCCTGATAATCTAACTGAGGAGTCCGAGTGGCAGTCGGGTCCACAGTTCCGTCAGCTTCCTGAGAGTGATTGGCCGAAAAAATCAGCCAAAGCATTAATTGCTGCACAAGCAGGAGACAATATCACAAAAATGCAGAAGAAAACATTTGTTGCGGTACTCACCCGAAGTCAACAGAAAGCGCAAGGTCCAATCAGAGTCAGGAAACAGAGTCCAAGTCCAGAAGACCACCGGCAGTAGCAGCAGTCCAAAAGCTATTTGACGAAAGGCGCTTCAGCAGTCTAAGACGGCTGGTCGGGGCGATAGCATGGACCTGGAGAGCAGCTAAGAGGTTCCTGTGTGCTAAAATTGGAGAGAAAGAAAAGTTGGAGGCAGTACAGTCATCTGGTGTCATCACGGTCAATGAAAGAGAAGAAGTGTTCCCGAACCTATGCCTGGCAGCACGAGAGGGCGTACATTTTCCAAACACAACAACGGACAGACTAGTTGTTTACAAGGATCAAACAAGTGGACTCCTTATGTGTGGTGGCAGGATCCAGACCTTCAAAGAGGACCAGAGAGCTGTTCCCCTGCTACCTTTCCGGACCTGGATCTCCACCCTCCTAGCCCGAGAAGCACACAGTGAGGGACATGATGGAGTGGCAGGGACTTTGCTCCGGATGCGAAAGAAAGCATGGGTCATCAAGGGAAGAATTATCGCCCAAAAAGTCGTTGACAAGTGTGTCATTTGCAAGAAGGCAAAAGCAAAAACCTGTCAGCAAATAATGGGAAACTTACCTGAGGAGAGGTCGAGCCCGGCTGCACCATTTCAATTCACTTCTGTCGACCTGTTCGGACCGTACCAAGTGAAGGATGATGTCAAGAGGAGAGTGAGCATGAAAGTATGGGGTGTGCTCTTTTGCTGCATGTCAAGCAGAGCCATCCATGTCGAACTCGCAAGCGCGCTAACAACAGAGAGCTTTCTACTTGCTTACCAGAGGTTCACTTCTGTCCGAGGCCATCCTCAGAAGATCTGGTCCGATCCAGGTACGAATTTTATTGGAGCAAAACTTGTCCTGGAAGAGATGTAAACTTACCTGAGGCAACAAAGCAAAGAGTCACTTGAAGAATATGCTGCAAGAATGGGACTTATTGGATATGGAAAATCCTTCCAGCCAACTCGCCTCACCGAAATGGTGCTGCCGAAGCTGCTGTCAAGATCACCAAAAGAGCTCTCCAAAGTTTGGTAAAGGAGGAGGCCTTACCTTTGGTGAATTCCTGACGGTGCTCAAGCTAGCTGCCAACCTTGCCAACGAAAGGCCTATCGACGCCAGAGTCCAGAGCCGTGAAGACCGCATCCAATACATCAGCCCGAACACCCTGTTGCTTGGTCGAGCCACACAGAGCATTCGACTACACTACTTTCAAAGCATTCGACTACACTACTTAACCCTTCAAAAGGCTGCAAGAGATGCAAACTCAAGCTAACTACTTTTGGAAGTCCTGGAGCCAGCTTGCAGGTCCAAACCTGTTCATCCGCAGCAAGTGGCATACTGCCGAAAGAAACGTTGCCATTGGAGAAGTAGTTTGGCTCTGCGACCAAAATGCACTAAGGGGGCAGTTCAAGCTAGCAAGAGTTATCAGTGTGAATGCAGATTCCAAAGGCATCGTCCGGGATGTCCACGTGAAAGTCGCTCCGAGCGGGTGTGTTCAGGCGAAGACTCCAAAACTTCTTGCCAAAGAGTCCGGGTCTAAGGAGAAGGATTTCCAGAGTACCATACTGCATCGGGACGTGCGGCGCCTTATCGTCCTTGTCCCAGCAGAGGATCAATTCGACGGGGACCAGCTCGCCTGAGAGGTGCGATCTTTCCGGTCGCACCGCGCAAAGATCGAGTGGGAGGTGTTGCGGCGATCTGCCGGCAGGTGTGTCTGCGTGCGGGTGCATGACAGCGGCCTTGCTTCTACATGCGCGTAACAGCGAGCGTGCAGCTCCGCAGCGCGCCTCAGCAGGTGAGCGAGATTAGACTAATTAGCAGCATACGCCAGAAACCTTCAGACAATAGAAGCGGCGCAAGTTTGTTCAGGTTTGCAACGCAGCTAAGAACAGCAGAAGAAAAGTCTCTAAAGAATCACGGAATTAAAACTCATGGGAAAAGGAAAAGATCAAAAAGGGCTACCGGTAAGCTCACGTCTCTTTACTGGACTCTGAAGACTGTTTAAATGTGATCGCTGGCTACGTAGTAGTCTGTATGAGCAAGCGAAATGTATGGTCTGTTGATAGAGATGCATTGTTAATTTGCACTATTAATAGATTGAAGCTAAAACATTTCTGTACATTGGGTAAATGTTTAGCTTTGTGCAAAGAGACTTAACCATTTCTGAACAGAAGTAAACTTATACTAATCCATAGAAAAAATCGTTTGGAATGCTTGATTTCATTTAGGTTGAAATTATGTATGAAATATGTCATATATAAATTCTGTGTAGAATGATCTGGGTTAAACAAAGAATAACAGGTTAATTTAAAAGTAAATGGGTCTAAAAGTAGAGCTGGCTTTCTGGTTATTCAATGCCTGATTTACACTGTTTACCTGGGTTGATAAATAATGAAGTAATGGTTAATCTATGTGTAAAATATACTTACCATGAGCACAGGTTTTTAACAGCCCCAGTGGCCTAATGGATAAGGCACTGGCCTCCTAACCAGGGATTGTGGGTTCGAGTCCCATCTGGGGTTCTTTACAGCAGAGTGGCGCAGCGGAAGCGTGCTGGGCCCATAACCCAGAGGTCGATGGATCGAAACCATCCTCTGCTAAGACTGCTTAACTTATGTACATGCTCTGTTCTTACTTGAAGAAACGCTGTCAAATATCTGAGCTAAAACCCTTTGTTGTTTTCACCTGATCTCATTTATGTACATGTTTTATCCCAAATAAAGAGCAACTTCCACATCTCGCTTGTTCGATGAGAAAATCTGTGGCTGCATCCGAAACCGCATACCCACTGAGTAGGTACTAATTTCAATAAGTACTTACTTAACGAGCGCTAAAAGAGTAGGTACTTTATAGCCAGATCTCATACATCATCCGCCATGTTGACGTTTTCATGTGACCTACGACATTATCACATGCAAGCGCAACAACTTAAAAGATATGAGCGACAGGTTTAATTCATCTATCTGTAAATATCTTGATATTGACGAAACTTGCTAATTTTTGGTCTTGTTGAAGAAACAGCTGCCCATTTATTTTGTGATTGTAGTATAACCAATAAATTATGGGTTGATTTAAGTTCTTATATTTTTAACCCACTAATGTGACCCACAGTTTTATCCTTAAATATATTATTTTTTATTAAGAAACCCCCAAATCGTCATCTCTTGAATATGTTGTTAAATTTCTTCATTTTATATGCAAGAATGTTTGCCCACAAGCAAAAGTCGCTTAAATCACCAGTTTTCCTCTTTTTCTTGTTGAATTTAACTCTCATTGTGCTTTTTCCCCCTGTGTATTCTTATATTATGATGTACGCAAACCCATGATATTCATGTTTTCTGGGGATTTTTTTTGTCATTATGATTGTTCATACAACCATGGTATCTTTCTCTGATCTTTATGTAACATAACTTCTGCATAACAAAAGGATATGAGCGACAGGAGGACTAACATCAGTAACTCGAGAGCCCTACCTAGAACAGTTTTCCTCTGTGTTTGTAGTGTCTGTAAAAGGAGACGGGCAGCTGTGCGAAGATCTCACCTTTGGAGAAAACTGTTGATTTTATCCTGGGAAAATGTAAGCATCACTCCTTAAAAATTAAGATTACCCCAAAATGAATTGCATTGCTAGCCCACCACAACACTTAGGCACAATGATGGTCATGCTGACCAATACTTAATATTACTTTTTTTTTCTTTTCTTTTTTTTTTTTGTCGTATGACATAGCTATGCATGACTATACTAGATAATTGCAGTGAACACATCTCAATTTTCAGTAAAGCAATGAATTAATGCATTATTTAATTAAATTAATTATATTTTATTTACTGACAACAATAAGAAACATTTACAAAGCATGTAGAGGTCTGTCATTTTTTATCATAGGTACTCTTCAACTGTGAGAGACGGAATCTTAAACAAAAATCCAGAAAATCACATTGTATGATTTGTAAATAATTAATTTGCATTTTATTCCATGACATAAGTATTTGATCACCTACCAACCAGTAAGAATTCCGGCTCTCACAGATCTGTTTGTTTTTCTTTAAGAAGCCCTCCTGTTCTCCACTCATTACCTGTATTAACTGCACCTGTTTGAACTCGTTACCTGTATAAAAGACACCTGTCCACACACTCAATCAAACAAACAGACTCCAACCTCTCCACAATGACCAAGACCAGAGAGCTGTGTAAGGACATCAGGGATAAAATTGTAGACCTGCACAAGGCTGGGATGGGCTATAGGACAATAGGCAAGCAGCTTGGTGAGAAGGAAACAACTGTTGGCGCAATTATTAGAAAATGGAAGAAGTTCAAGATGACGGTCAATCTCCCTCGGTCTGGGGCACCATGCAAGATCTCACCTCGTGGGGCATCAATGATCATGAGGAAGGTGAGGGATCAGCCCAGAACTACACGGCAGGTCAATGACCTGAAGAGAGCTGGGACCACAGTCTAAAAGAAAACCATTAGTAACACACTACGCCATCATGGATTAAAATCCTACAGCGCACGCAAGGTCCCCCTGCTCAAGCCAGCGCATGTCCAGGCCCGTCTGAAGTTTGCCAATGACCATCTGGATGATCCAGAGGAGGAATGGGAGAAGGTAATTTGGTCTGATGAGACAAAACTAGAGCTTTTTGGTCTAAACTTCACTCGCTCTGTCTTCCAAGAGTAATAAAGATTGAGGGAAATTATACCCCAGCTGTAGAGTTAGCACTACTGCAGCCCCCAAAACGGCCTCCCAGAGCTGAGGCTCAACCGCTAACTAGAGCGCATCCGCTCCCTCCACACCGAGCGAGAGCGCTTGGCAACATCACATTTCTGTGAGCTTTTGAGCGCCTCATTATGTCCATCTAGCATGACCACCACCAAACCCATTATAGCCCTCACTGGTCACACAAAGACTTCGGTCCACTAGATGCAGTACAACTGCTGGTGGAACAACACAGAACCCGTGAGCCGTTCTAGATCGCCTATCTCTGTTATCTCTCTCTCTCTCCTTTGCCAAGAAGTTCCTTGCAGAAGTTTTTACAACCACATCTGATGGAAAGCAGAGATTTTCAGAGAAGTTAACAACACACAATTAAAGCCAGCATGCAAATTCACAGGTAAGATAATTTCACGGATAAACTCCCCTCAGCAACAACAAAATCTCGTTTCAGTCTCAGGGAGTGTGCTGGAATATCAATGAAAAGATTGGGTTGGCTGAGAACAGATCAGACGCATGATAATGGTGCCGCTGGGAGTCTTGTTCTTCTCCACTGCTCCAAATGTTAAAACTTAGTACATTTTGCAAAATGTTACACGCTCTCTCTCATCTTGCTTCAAATGCTCTCAGTATTTTGTAAACTCTTCTCCTCTACTGCTTTCTATGTCTTTTGGTGTTTACTTTCATCTTTCTTTGATCCTTTAATCTTTTATTTTCAGAACCGACTTGAAGTGAATGTAAAAAGGAAAATATCTGAGACTACGATCATGTAAAAGTACACAAACTGCAGTGTGTGCAAACCTGGTCAAGAACTACAGGAAACGTATCATCTCTGTAATTGCAAACAAAGGTTTCTGTACCAAATATTAAGTTCTGCTTTTCTGATGTAAAAAGCTTTTCTTTTCAAGAGACCCTACATGTCAGTCTCAATTCCTGAGAAAAAACACTCTCTGTCTTCCAAGAGTAATAAAGATTGAGGGAAATTATACCCCAGCTGTAGAGTTAGCACTTCTGCAGCCCCCAAAACGGCCTCCCAGAGCTGAGGCTCAACCGCTAACTAGAGCGAAACCGCTCCCTCCACACCGAGCTAGAGCGCTTGACACCGTCACATTTCTGTGAGCTTTTGAGCGCCTCATTATGTCCATCTAGCATGACCACCACCAAACCCTTATAGCCCTCACTGGTCACACAAAGACTTCGGTCCACTAGATGCAGTACAACTGCTGGTGGAACAACACAGAACCCGTTGAGCCGTTCTAGATCGCCTATCTCTGTTATCTGTCTCTCCTTTGCCAAGAAGTTCCTTGCAGAAGTTTTTACAACCACATCTGATGGAAAGCAGAGATTTTCAGAGAAGTTAACAACCCACAATTAAAGCCAGCATGCAAATTCACAGGTAAGATAATTTCACGGATAAACTCCCCTCAGCAACAACAATCTCGTTTCAGTCTCAGGGAGTGTGCTGGAATATCAATGAAAAGATTGGGTTGGCTGAGAACAGATCAGACGCATGATAATGGTGCCGCTGGGAGTCTTGTTCTTCTCCACTGCTCCAAATGTTAAAACTTAGTACATTTTGCAAAATGTTACACGCTCTCTCTCATCTTGCTTCAAATGCTCTCAGTATTTTGTAAACTCTTCTCCTCTACTGCTTTCTATGTCTTTTGGTGTTTACTTTCATCTTTCTTTGATCCTTTAATCTTTTATTTTCAGAACCGACTTGAAGTGAATGTAAAAAGGAAAATATCTGAGACTACGATCATGTAAAAGTACACAAACTGCAGTGTGTGCAAACCTGGTCAAGAACTACAGGAAACGTATCATCTCTGTAATTGCAAACAAAGGTTTCTGTACCAAATATTAAGTTCTGCTTTTCTGATGTATCAAATACTTTTGTCATGCAATACAATGCAAATTAATTACTTAAA
>FLSR01000091.1:129661-159215 GCA_900092035.1 Leuciscus waleckii
TGAAATGCAGAAGCGCGCGCGCCGTCTTCACGCAGAGGGAAGCTGGGTTAACATTTTCATGGATTAATAACTTAAATTCTGCTCTGTCCCTTATACAAAACTATTATATACTGCCAGAGAGGACTGCAACACATCGTCATTTGAGCGACTTTTGGTACCGATTTACATTTTCGCAATAAATTATTATGATTACACATCTGTTGTTTTTCTTCATAATTTTAGCCTGCATAGTTTTAAGAAATGGTTATGGGTAGGTTTAGGGGCAGGAGTAGGATTAATGTTAGTGGCTCAAAATATATTTTAATGCTATTAATAAAACTGGCATTTCCCTACACATCTCTGTCCATAAAGTGTTTTATTCTTTTTATATTCTGTATAAAATGAGTAATTTATATTTAGGTTTGGGAGTAGGGTTAAGGGAACTTACATTTATCTATAAAACAGTATAAGGGAAATGATACAGATATCTTTATGATTCGTAAACGTTTTGTAGCTGTGAATTCGTAATAATTCTACGTTGCAGACATGTCTGTATCATACGTTTCAGCATCTATCCAAACGTACAAAAAAAGTATGTTTTCAATCTGTTGATAGGTTATAGACTTTCTACTGATATAAACTGTTTTTCACT
Source organism: Leuciscus waleckii (assembly GCA_900092035.1). Lineage (NCBI taxonomy): Eukaryota > Metazoa > Chordata > Actinopteri > Cypriniformes > Leuciscidae > Leuciscus > Leuciscus waleckii. The sequence continues at coordinate 130,293 of FLSR01000091.1, forward strand.
TTAATTAGATAGTCCTAAAATATATCTACTAACACTTAGTGGATAATGTCTATTAATAGTCTACTGATCATAAACAATTTATTTGTTGACAAGCAACAGATCTAATCTTTAGTTGACTATCAACAGATTATCTACAAATGGTTAACAATTTTTTAAAAACATTTTTAAATCAGCTAAAATAATCATTAATTTGATGCATATGAGACCCCTTGAGTAGGATATACAGTATCATATACTTCATATGCTGACATGACTGTTGACATTTAACTGACAGATTGATCTTGAGTTGTTGGTACTCAATCTACAGAAAGTTAGTTGACAATTGAAAGTTAGTCGCCAATTGGTTAATAACGTGTTGCAAAATAACATTGACAGTCAACAGGCACTTTTTTGTAAAATCTGTAGATTAACACTTGAATTGTACCTTATAGTCTATAGGCAGTCAGTTGAACGTATGTTACTTGTCAGTTGAAACAGTGTTGTTGAATGTCAACTGATGCACTGTTGACAAGCTACTGAATGGCTACTAATAACTAGTAAAGTCTCAACAAACGGACTATCAAAATAAAGTGTTACCTAGAATATAACAGGATAGAAATAGAATAGAATAGAAACAGAAATAGAATAGAAACAGAAGTAGAATAGAATAGAATAGAATAGACTATAATAGAATAAAGGAGGAGGCGCCAGAGACTTTGTCACTTTGACAGCTCAATGACTGCTGCTTATATACACTCGAGATGATGATTGACAGGACTGAATGATTAGGCTCCTCCCCAACCTACGTTTATGATTTTACCGTGACATTTCCAAACAGTATGTGGCTTAAATAACCAGATCCATTAAACACCTGCTGAAGTGCTTTGCTTGATAGGATCGGTCTCGAATGCATTTCAGACGCATTCAAACCTGTTTTTTTTTTTGTTTTTTTCAGGATCAGTTTTTTTATCCAATCAGTGATAATGTGTTAAATGACCGAATGTAAATCGACCCGATGTCGAGCGCTTGCAAATCACTCTTAAAAAACTGGCAGCCCATTAAACTCTTAATATTCTGCCTGAAGGTCCACATTCACATTCAATGTCACCTCTTCAGCACTGCGAGCAGATGAGATTACGCCTGTCCTGTTTTATGGAGACAGCACTAATACATAATTACAGACTATTGTCATTATGACAGAGAGAAAAGGGAAACGTATAATCTGCATATTGTTTCCAGAAGGAGCCGCCGTCTGACCCTCGTGTGTCCAGGATCTGAATCAGGGCATTTAGAAGAGAGGAAATAAACGCCTGTCAGACGACAAACGATCAACAAGAGTTTGACTTTTCTGAGTATCTTCATCTACTGATCCATCCACATTAAATGACAGCATGTCATTCTCGTCTAATTGTTATGAAGTTTCTCTCAGCCGAAGACAGCACTATCGTTCTCCATTATGGAAACTAGGTCAGGGAGATCGAGATCTGGTCTTGGGAATGGAGAGGGGTGGTGGGGTGGACGAGGGCTTTGGGGCAGTAATTATTTTTATCTTCATTAAGTTCTACCTCAAGGTTGTAACAGAGCCTTTGACATCTGCAGTTTCAGTTCAATCCCTCAGCCCGAGTTCTGCTGCCATCTCTCTCTCTTCTGCTGCCAAACATCGTCTCAGTCAGGAGGAAAAGAGTTTGGAGGGAAACAGAGAGATATGATTGTCAAGGACGTGCAGTCACACACACACACACACTCACACTCACACTCACACTCACACACACACTTCATGTATGCCCTTGGAGCCACAGGCTCTGCATTCATGCTTGAGAGTTGTTACGTTCACATTTACATTTAATCATTTGGCAGACACTTTTGTCCAAAGTGACTTACAAATGAGGAGAACAATAGAAGCAGTCTAACCAACAATAGGGAAACAATATGCAAGTGCTGTGACGAGTCAGTTAGAATCACAGGACACTTAGGTTTTTTTTAAATAGATATATAGAATAGTAAATGTTAGTATTAATGGTTCAAATGTTGAGGAAAAAGATGCGTCTTCATCAGTTTCTTTCAGTGGCTAAAGACTCAGCGGCTCAGGTTGAGTTCAGCAGGTCATTCCTCCAGCAGGGAACGGGACAGCTACCATCGGATCATCTGGAGTGAGAGGTAGAGTTGTGTGTCATCAGTGTAGCAGTGATGGGAAAAGCCATGTTTCTGAATGACAGATCCCTGTGATGACATGTAGATGTAGAAGAGAAGCGGTCCCAGCACTGAGCCCTGAGGCACTCCAGTAGACAGATGATGGGTCTCAGGCTACGTTCAGATTGTCAGTCCAAATCAGATTTTTGTGCAAATCCAACAGAATTAGCAAATGTGAACAGCAAAAAAGATCACATGAGATGTGATTTCAAGTTACATCCATATGTGGTTTGATATCGTATTCAAATCGCATTTCTGGAAATCCACTTGAGTCTGAACGCTCTGATCGGATTTTGCGTGGTTTATGTGACTTTCTCACGCTACGTAAAACGCATACATCAGACATTGTTATAGGAAATTTGCGGAAAGTCGCTGCCGAAATAATGCTGTGTTGTTGCAAATATAACGGAGACATGTTTTTGAAAGCGGTGGAGACGACAGCGCGGGAGAAAGAAGCTCATCCCAGCTTCCGGTTTTGCCGCGGCCTCACAAGACGCATAGTCCAGCACGGCGGATACACATTTAAAAGGTGGAAAATGTAAATAAGACAACATCTCTATTGCAAACTCCTCCATGTTGCAGTTGTTGTTGTTTTGGGCGTATTCTTACCAACACAACGCCATTGCCATAGAAACCAATGCAGATATTCCGGAAACCGAAAGAGCTGGACATACACATCGGATCTGAACAGTTGCGATACACAGTGTGAACATCAATCATTATATTGTCTGAACACGACTCGTTCAAGTGTTTTAGTAATGAATATTGATTATAATCATATTAATGAATATTAACATGGTTCTGTCATTTAATTATGAAATTGAATTCAGTGTTAATTAATTGTTTACTGATATTACTGTGATTAGCAATTTGCAATGTAAAAACAAAATTAACCTGCAATACAGACTCAAAGTAAAGATCTTAGCAGGTTCAGCCGAAATGCAGTAACCAAGCAACACAAAACTGTGGCAAAAATGAATTAATAAATAGGTTTGACATGGTTGCTGAGGGCAACCGAACATGTTTAGCCTTGATTTCACGTGTCTGAGAAGATAAAGAGTCTGAGGAAAGGTTAAATGGTTATTTGTAGACAGGTGTGGAAGAATTAAATCACTTTCCTGACCTGTGGCTCTGGTTCTGAAGGGTCAAAGCAAGAGTTTATCCTCACAAATCCTGAACAGAAAACCTTTCAGAAGGACATTTTTATCAGTCTTTTTCTTTTTATATCAATGACATTGTAGAATATTTCAGGTTCAGTAAAGTTTCAAAACACAGCATAAATGTGGATGATCACATGATGTAAATATAAGATCCAAAGCTAAGACATCGTTTTCACCGTTTCATTGTTTTAACATTGAATTGTAATTGTAAGTTGTAGAATTAGATATAACTATACTTTTTTCATATTTGAGTCATGTTAACACACATATTGTTGATTTGTGGATGAACTGTTGGATCAGTGAATGTTGACATTTTGGAGACACTTTATAGGATCATTTGATGGATTTAGTTTTAATTCATTGATTCAAGTTTTTTTTTAAAGTAAATTCTATGAATGAAGCAGCTCATAAACATCCTATAAGTAAGTTAACGTGGATCTGATCACTGATAGGACATACGGTTCTCAACAAGGACAGAATGGGTGAATTATAAATATGACTGATGACACTGACAATATATTACAAAACCATAAAGATGTTTCTGAAATCTACTCTGGACTATTATTGTCTTTTTGTACAGCTAGATAAAAGTCAAATTCAGCAGCTGTTGTCGGCCTATAATAAGGCTTGTTTAATCTGGTACTAATACTTAAAAGAAAAGAAGCTCATTCGTCGCCACCTACTGGTGTAAAGATGTAGACTATTATAATGCATTATAACTGTTGTTGTGAGGCTTCATGAGATGATACAACATATCATGAGGTGTTTTATAAGGCATTATGCATACATGTATTATGAATTATACAGGCTTCAGAGAAAGTGTTACCAAAAATAGTCACACAAGCAAACTTTGTAAATTATGTCTTCCGATGTATTGAGCTAAAAATCAAGCTTCTTTATTGGCAACATCGATGGTTCAATGAAGAATCTATAGCATCCATAGAACTTTTCCATTGCACTGAAGGATCTTTATAGTGGAAAGGGTTATTTAGATTATTAAAATGTTCTTCACACTGAGAAAAATGGAAAGATCTGAAAGATCTAATCATTCTAGATAGATAGATAGATAGATAGATAGATAACTGTAATATACACAGGAGAAGAGAGAGACTCGCGCCATCTAGTGGCCGCTGAAGACACTGTAGTTTAACTCCACAGATGAATATAGAATATGTAATTGCAGGATAATAATATGAAGGAAGTGGGAAAATGCATTGTATTTATGAGTTACAGTTTGGAGGGGATAAAGTTCGATTATATGAAGAAAATACCTGATGTTTTTTTTAAAACAATTTACATATGAGGGAAGAATTAAAGACTAGTGTTGGTAAAGGTATTTATCTGACAAAATTATTTGTTGTTAAAAAAGGCAAACAACAGATACAGGTTTTATTTTTAATATGCAGAAAAATGCATTAAAAAAAGCAAACATTGAATACAACATAATCAATTATTAATATTTTGTTGGAACTCACTTGTTTTTGCATGTGTTCATAATTTCTTTGTATGACAGCCTGGCCAAAAATGATGTTGCACAATTTATCATGTTATTATCACAAATAAAACAAGCGACTCTAATCACAACTACGTGACTATATAATCTTGAATACTATTTGAATGAAGGGTGGAGATGTAGAGGACTTCTGCCCAGCTGTGTGTGTGTGTGTAGAAGTTGTGTCTGTGTGTAGAGAGTGTGTTGTCACTGTATTACTGAAGCTCACTCTGCTCAGACACACACACACACACACACACACACTGATGGACGGTCGGTGGCTCTGGGTTTCCTCATTACAGCAGGAATGAGCTGATGAAGAGCCGCTGAACACACATCTGTCAGCATCTCAGGCTGTAACCCTGAAGGTCAGCAGGTCAGACGCTCTTTCACAGAAATCAATACATGATTAGATCCTCAATCCCGACCCAGAGGACAGCCAGAGATACCTCAATGAAGATAAAGAAGGTTCACCATCGCCATATAGTTATAAATGTTCCCGATAGTAGAAACCAACCAGCCATTCTTCTTTATTCCCATCTGACAGGCCATCATAAAGAATCATAAAGAAACACTGTATTCATGTAAAAATCGCAGATTTGAGAATGTTGTAATGAATCTTCAGAAGGTTATGATGATGATCAAACACAGATGACTGTTATATGACTGTACTTACAGTAGAGCTTCTAACCGCAGGCTTTATGATTATTAATCAGCCTCTGCAACACTTTATCAAGATCAGTTTGTTAACATATAAAAACATATTACAGATATTTCAGCATTTATTGACAGTCTTTAGGGTGTATATATATGTATATATGTAGGATGTATATATATATACACCCTTTATTCAGATATTATTATAAATGTGTTGAGATTATATAGTCATCTTGCGTAGTTTGCTTGTTGAGTTGATTGTTTAATTTATCATAAAAACGCAATAAAACATTTTGTGCAACATAATTTTTGGCCAGGCTGTCATTCAGAGAGATTATGAACACATGCAAAAACAAGAGAGAACCAAGAAAATATTAATAACTGATTATGTTGTAGTCAGTGCTTTTTCCTCTCAGCTTTTGTTTTTCTAAGCATTTTTTTTTGCTTTCCTAAAATAAAATTCGTAGGTCTAGTTTGTGTTTTTTGCCAAGTAATTTTGTCAGAAAAATATCAATTTTAGTATTTAATTCTTCCCTAATATTAAATACTTTTTAAAATGTATTTCCTCATATTTTGAGCTTTTAAACAAATATCTCCTCTGTTCGGCACTGTTGGACACGACTGTATGTACAATATACAATATGGACACGAAATACAATAATATCATTACAATAAAAGCTTTTAAGTATAATGCATGATAAACTTACACAGGACATTTTTTTATAGGTCTATGATCAACAGAAAACAAAAGTTATATTAGGAATGTCATTTATGTTTCCATGTGGAAGGAAACATTGTTCATTGGGAAATATCTACAATCAGCCACAGTAAAGCATCAGATTTCACTTTCTGAAACGTTACATGATATTCTCATGATGAGATGTGTAACGGTGGACGTCTAAGCTAAGCTAATGAAGCTGATCACAACAACATGCTAGCAGAACATTAGCATTTAGGAAACATTTAATAGATATATAAAATGTTTGTATAAATAGACACAACAGAGTGGACATGTTCTCTTTACGCTATTAAGACTTCTAAACACGAGGAAAAGAGAGGAAAGAAAGTTTATGAATGATTCTTACTTTAAGTTGCTTTCCCTCCAAGGAAATGATGTCACTTCTAGCAAGGTATGTGATTTAAGTCATATGAGACAAAGTCATTACACATGAAAAAAAAAAGCTTATAAAAAACAATAAAAAGTATTTTGTGTCAAAGAGAAAAGAGTCAAAATACTCACTAAACTCAAAATTGTTTAGAAATGTAACCTTTATTTCCAAGTGAAGTTGAGGAAATGTGATTGGGAACATGGGAAATTGCCTTGGGAACCATAATCATTACGACTTCAGGGAATACTTTATTTCAATAGTCCACTTTAGACACTCTACTGACTATAAGTAACTTTGCAACTCCATGTCGACTGGCTCTCATTAGAGTACTAGTAGACTTTTAGTAGAGTATTAGTAGACTGTTAGGTTCAGGTTAGGAGAATAAGTTGACCTGTATTGTAAAGTTACTTCTAGTCAGTAGAATATCTGTAGAGGAACATCAGAATAAAGAGTATCAGTATTAACATCAGTCTACTAATACTCTAATGACTGATAGTTGACATGGAGTTGAACAGTTACTCAGAGTTAGAAAATCTGAACTATTGAAAAAGTGATACTGAATTGGTTTTAAACATCTGATGGAAATTTGATTAACATTTTTAAACATGCAGTATAGTTTCACAGGGACACAAAATCCACCAAACAGTAGAAATGAGCCTCGTTTGCGTCAAAGAGCACGAGGCTGAGGAGGAAGAGCATGAGGCTGAGGGGAAGAGCATGAGGCTGAGGAGGAAGAGCATGAGGCTGAGGGGAAGAGCATGAGGCTGAGGAGGAAGAGCATGAGGCTGAGGGGAAGAGCATGAGGCTGAGGAGGAAGAGCATGAGGCTGAGGGGAAGAGCATGAGGCTGAGGAGGAAGAGCATGAGGCTGAGGGGAAGAGCATGAGGCTGAGGAGGAAGAGCATGAGGCTGAGGGGAAGAGCATGAGGCTGAGGAGGAAGAGCATGAGGCTGAGGGGAAGAGCATGAGGCTGAGGAGGAAGAGCATGAGGCTGAGGGGAAGAGCATGAGGCTGAGGAGGAAGAGCATGAGGCTGAGGGGAAGAGCATGAGGCTGAGGAGGAAGAGCATGAGGCTGAGGGGAAGAGCATGAGGCTGAGGAGGAAGAGCATGAGGCTGAGGGGAAGAGCATGAGGCTGAGGAGGAAGAGCATGAGGCTGAGGGGAAGAGCATGAGGCTGAGGAGGAAGAGCATGAGGCTGAGGGGAAGAGCATGAGGCTGAGGAGGAAGAGCATGAGGCTGAGGGGAAGAGCATGAGGCTGAGGAGGAAGAGCATGAGGCTGAGGGGAAGAGCATGAGGCTGAGGAGGAAGAGCATGAGGCTGAGGGGAAGAGCATGAGGCTGAGGAGGAAGAGCATGAGGCTGAGGGGAAGAGCATGAGGCTGAGGAGGAAGAGCATGAGGCTGAGGGGAAGAGCATGAGGCTGAGGAGGAAGAGCATGAGGCTGAGGGGAAGAGCATGAGGCTGAGGAGGAAGAGCATGAGGCTGAGGGGAAGAGCATGAGGCTGAGGAGGAAGAGCATGAGGCTGAGGGGAAGAGCATGAGGCTGAGGAGGAAGAGCATGAGGCTGAGGGGAAGAGCATGAGGCTGAGGAGGAAGAGCATGAGGCTGAGGGGAAGAGCATGAGGCTGAGGAGGAAGAGCATGAGGCTGAGGGGAAGAGCATGAGGCTGAGGAGGAAGAGCATGAGGCTGAGGGGAAGAGCATGAGGCTGAGGAGGAAGAGCATGAGGCTGAGGGGAAGAGCATGAGGCTGAGGAGGAAGAGCATGAGGCTGAGGGGAAGAGCATGAGGCTGAGGAGGAAGAGCATGAGGCTGAGGGGAAGAGCATGAGGCTGAGGAGGAAGAGCATGCATGAGGCTGAGGGGGAAGGGCATGAGGCTGAGGGGGAAGGGCAGAGGGGGAAGGCCATGAGGCTCTCAAACACACACACGGATGACAGCATTTAAGATCAACACACATTTAATGAAGCTCAGATAAATAAAAGTGAACATTAAAATAATGTCACACAGCTTTTAAAGTCTCATTAGCAGATGAGCGCTGCGTTTCGTCCATGTCTCTTAAGGTCATCATCGTTGTCGTCGTCATGTCCATCCCGCAAACACACTCACAGCGATAGCAGTCACTGCGAGCAGAGCCGGGTCACGCGCAATGTGCGGGCACGAGTTACAGTAGCGAGAACCACAGCACGAGTACGTAAAGGTGACGTTGTTCCCCCGGTACACAGATGTCGTGGGTCGCGCGCAGTTGCTCGGGCTCACGCAGCCCTTGGAGAAAAGCAGGGTCGCTTGTCCGTAGCGTCCTCGCGCAGTGAAGCAGAGCTCCCGCGGCGCGCACTCGGACAGCACGTGCTTACAGGTTCTGTTGTATGACGTCAGAGGACAGAAGTAACAGACGAGGGTTTCACAGAAGACTCCAGGCTGGAGACACACAACCAGAAACACCAAACATGAGATGCCTGAAGAAACCAGCTTTAGACAGCATTCTGTCCCAGAAAGAACACACAAGTGCACTGCAACAAACAGCTTTGAACCCAGAGCTCTTGCATGTGTGTTAAATACTAAACACACATCCATGCACAGGTGTGAGCTGTGGCCTTCATTACCTTAATCACCTCAATTAGACACTGTCACCTGACCTGGTGGAGGCTCTCAGTTCATCTCAGTTCATCTAATTTCATCCCCAGAACATCTCAGTTCATCTCATTTCATTCCCAGAACATCTCAGTTCATCTCATTTCATCCCCAGAACATCTCAGTTCATCTCCAGAACATCTCATTTCCTCCCCAGAACATCTCAGTTCATCTCCAGTTCATCTCATTTCATCTCCAGAACATCTCAGTTCATCTCCAGTTCATCTCATTTCATCTCCAGAACATCTCAGTTCATCGTCAGAACATCTCATTTCATCCCCAGAACATCTCAGTTCATCGCCAGAACATCTCATTTCATCCCCAGAACATCTCAGTTCATCTCAGCGCACAACAAAACATGTTTCCTTCTTGGCAAAATAAACTCTAACATCATGTTTTGAAAGTGTGTGAACACGCAATCGCTGTACAGATGTTACTTTCTGAAATCATGTCTGTCTTCATCTACTGAATGTGTGCATTTTAATGTGGTTTTAAACTATTGAAGCACAAGAAGACGCGCTCGCCTCTCATACAGAGCTAGTGTCTTTGCAAAACATTTAGTTTCAGCTGAATACATAAACCAATCATCAGCCTAATAAACACTGGCTACATGAGGAACCTGCTTATGGTCTAAACAAACATATTAGCAAAAACAACTAGACTTACTAATATATATTTCAAACATTATTGAAGACAACTAAACAGTCAGTAATAAAATAAGAACAAAAAAAAATATTGCTTAAATACAACTGTTCAATAAATCAACTATAGTCAAATGTAAAATAAAGCCGTTCTATTTATAAATAAAATATAGATTAATCCTTATTAAAGTAACAAAAGTTGTTCGTCGTGACCATGAGTTTACCAGGATATTTTGACATAATTTTGTGTGTATTTTTCGTTTCAAGAGCAAAAAGACTCGAAAGAGAACTCAGTGTTTGTGCACTAGACTAGACACGTGTGTTTGATATCTAAACATTTGACTTTTGCGATTTTTTTTCTTATTTTTTCCTTATTGGAATCGAAACTGGGAATGGATAAGAATGTGAATTGCTCAAATCAGATGATATATATATATATATATATATGGCAGTGATTATATCGCATCTGATTCTGTTCTATAAGCTCTTGTAAAGGGAAGCATATTTTCTCTCGTGGATCCAGTCTACATACAGACTGAAACTATAAAGACAGACTGAAATGATCTGAGAAGACTTTTGCTCAAGCTGAAACCATAGGGTTTATTGATCATAAAACTAAATGATCCTAATTTTGAATATGGAAGACAATGGACAAATGCAAGACTTCTGATAAAGGTTTATATCTTAAAGCTGAAAGGAGCACAGTGAAATTGTAGACAATTCTATCTGATGTTATGTAGCTCAAAGTAAAATACATCTTTAAAATATCTCACTTAATTCTGTTCAATTTAACTTTTGTGCAATTCAGAGTAAAATGCTGGGATTGGAATCAGCAGAATCTCTTGTGCAAGATTTAGAATTATCCCAAAACTTCAGGTTTAGAGGTGGACCTTCACGCTTGAGCTTTAAGAATAAAGAAAATAATGTTTCACCATAAATCATATTGTACAAATATGAAAATCACCATCTCTTAAAGACTCAGATCATCATGAGATCAGGTTTACGAAACTCGTTTTTTTTAAATTACGTTTAATTTTTCCAACCTTTTTTGAATAAAAACATTTTCTTACCCACTTTAATTCAAATGCGTAATAGGAGATGGAGACTGGTGTAGAAATGAGTCAATTTGATTAAAGCAAATGAAAGGATATTTAAACTGATGTCGATGGTTTAGAGTCCCACTCTTTCTGAATATACAAAGATTTGGTTTACATATATTTAATCCAGGTAACAGTGACATAAGCACACAAAGATCATTTCTGCGTATACGACAGATACAATGCGTGCTAGAGATCCTGTTGATATTTATATTACATATAGTTTACATTACATATTAGGCCTACATTTATTTAGTTTACACACAGTAGTTTCGGGATATGAGGGAAAACTGCCAAAACTTGAATATAAATAGTGCAAAAACCGTTAATTGTCCTGTAAAGGCCGAGAGGCTGCAGTCGTTCAACAGACGGAACAACTAATATATTCCAAAATAATCTTTATTCCAAAATAATTTCCCATAACGGTGTAGTTTCAGCATCTAACTGAACCACACTAACCATGAGGACTCAAACATGCTTCATTTGACCGGTTCATCAGCTCCCTGACTGTAAACCAGCTGATAATGTCCGTTTCAGCTTTACTAATAAAATCATAAAAGTATAACCTAATACAAGCCATCATGAGCGCGTGACATTTGCTCGTGTCACCCGCTCAATGACGGTAACTGACGGTATGACGGGTACTAACGGTAACCGCGATCCGCTCCTGGAGGTTCCCCTGTGCACGAGCTTCATTGCACAGGTCGCGAGCGCAGCACGTGTAGCTGATCTGATACTCGACGCCCATGAGTGTGTGTGTGTGGTTGGACCCGCACAGCTCCGGGGACGCGCACCCCTGGCCGGCGAGCATGAGCACCGGACCGTAGTGACGCCAGCCGGTGAAGCAGCGCTCGCGCGGCGCGCACTCGGTGGTGATGTTCCTGCAGCGGCCGCCTCTGGCCTGTAGGGGGCAGTAATGACACACCAGGACCCCGCCGCAGCGAACACACACACACACACACACCACACACAGGAGAGTCTGGAAGAAGCCGGACCTGGACGGGACACACACAGAACATGTTCAATAGATGGTTTATTTTAGTGCATTAATAAAAGTTAGTGAAGAATGGGGACTGTTGCAACACTGCCATTTTAAACAGAGGTGGACAGTAACAAAGTACATTTACTTGAGTAGGCTACTGTACTTAAGACACTTTGAGTTCTGTACTTCACCTGAGTATTGTTTTTTCTGGAAACTTTTTACTTTAACTTCACTACATTTGAAAGACAAATATCGTACTTTTTACTCCACTATATTTCTGTCAAGGTCCTCGAGTAGAGAGTAGAATCGTAACATCATTTTGGTTGGAAATGAAAGTCGGATTGACGTCAGAACTCCTGATGTTGGTTTCTGAGTCTGACATCAACCCGATTTTCATTTTCAGCCACAATACAACGTTGTTCTTGAAATACAGCTGATATTGATATGAGGGCAGGCATATTTCAGAGGCATAAGGTAGGCTATACTGTACGTATTACAACAATAATAAAACAATGCATTGACATTTACTTTTCTTACTTTTGAAACTTAAGCACTTTTAAAAAAACAAGTACTTCTGCACTTTTACTTTTACTGCACTTTTACTAAAAATTAGTCTTTATATCTTTTACTTGTAACGGAGTAATATTTGACCAGTGGTATCTGTACTTTCACTCAAGTAAGGAAGTTGTGTACTTTGTCCACCTATGATTTTAAAGTCAAATATCATGAAAGGGAAGTTGCGCTCCTCTTTTCTCTCCTATAATGTCGTATATAAAGCAAAACGGCTTTTCGAACAAGAACAAATGTGGGCGGGGCTTGATTGTGTCTGTGGGGAACTGATTGGATGGTTGTGGTTTGCTATTGGCTGAACTCATGTGAGTGACAGGTTGCCCTCGTCATCAGAGAAGAGAAGAGATGCTGCTGTTATTCTGATTCAAGATTATTAACTCAATCATGTTCACAGAACATTAAGAATAAACACTGCAATATTCCATAAAATCAAGAAATGTCCAGTTTGATCACATGGGAACTTTATCTACAGCGCTGACAGTAAAGGGTTAAAGCCTCTGAGGACAAACATCACATTTAATAAAAGCAAATTTCTGGACTGAATTACAGCTGTAAAGAGCTTTATCTTCATTTCTACTGCAGGACGTAAACCGACACACAGGATGAAGATGAAATGATGATAAGTCCAAACTGACTGAACTGGTGAAGTTCTGAGAGTCAGAGGCTGCTTTACCTGCTAGTCTCCATCGCTGCTGTGGATCTGATGAACACCTGAAGCTCCTCGAATCTCTTTCTAATGAGTTTAATTGATAATCCGGAAAACAGGTGCAGTGAATTGAGCTAATAGCAGACAGTTTCTTATTTTATGTTAATTTGCTTTAACAGAAAGTGAGTTTATGTGGTGATAATTAAGAGGAATAATATGAACCGGTTCTGTAGGGTTACAGTAATGCAGAAATACACTGAACACACATCTACTTAAAATGAACTAACAAGTTAACAAACTGATGACAGGATCTCTGGTCAGACTCAGGATGATAAATGAGCAGTTTTAGCCTGAAACAACTGAACTGCAGTAAAGTCAGGTTTAATATCAGGAATGAATGTATTATTTCCATGAGGAGTTCAGGCTGTCAGTGGAACAGGAGCATGTGTGGATCCGGATCTCCACTGGTTCTGTTTCTCCTCCATCACAAACCAGTCCATCTGAAACCAGTCCATCTGAGGCTGAGATTAAAGCTAAAATATGTAAGAATTTTATAATAAAATATTCAAAAATCACTTTCACAGTGTGATATTTTCCTGCAGTTGTGTTCTTACAATATCCCAAAAGTTCCCAAAGATTTTACCTCAAAAGTTTCACTCGTGTAATAAACTGAGTATTATTCAGCACTTGTGTGTAGTTAGCTAGAATGAAATGTCCTTTATCTCCGCGGGACTCGCGTGTGGCGCTGACATCTGTCTCTCATTAGCGATCGCACTCTGCTTCACACCACAGGCATGTTAAACACATCAGTGTATTCACTCATCCATAAACATTATTACATCCTTCAGCATGACGACAAGTTCCATGATTCCGCTTATTCACTGCGTCATCAACATACGCCTGTGTTACTGTCAGAGCTTAGCGACCGCTAGCGGCGGACACAATTACATATTGTAGCTTTAATCTGGGAAAATAATGCAGTTCAGAGAGTGACGCCTGTGGAAAACAATCGCCTTAATCTCCGAACACATTGTGAGGACCAAGCCCTAAAACTCTTGAAACTTTGCACACGTTTGTCAGAAGCATGAGCTCAAGACGCTGAGGATGCTAAAGCGGTGTAAAGGTAAAGTATGAGTGGGTCTTGATCTCGAAAAAAAGGTTTCGCTGTGGCAATGAATTTATATGTTGAAATAATGGAAACAGGAAGTGTTTTATAACTTCTGCATATATGAACTGATCTTGATGAAACTTCAGCTGTGTGTTTGTTGTAAGAGGCCGATCACATGGATGTGACTATTGAGAGTCAAAGTTATAGCGCCACCAACTGGCAGCAGGAAGTGTGTCACTTCTTATCACCCACTTATTTTTACCCGATTTGCCTCAAACTTCGTCAGAATAATGTCACGACACCGCAGAAGTAGACCTGTGAAAGGATTTGTGATATCTTGAATACTGTTGTCATGGCAACGCGTTAAACTTTAATCAAATTCTTTTGGGGTGTTTTTGAGTCTCATGTTTCAAATTGCACAGAGAAACACAGAGTCGAGGCCCGGCGCAAAACTGCCCCCCCTTCAGGCCTATTTCTTGGTTAACATTCTGGTTAATTTTAACTACGGGTGTTTGAAACCGCTAGCGAACAGAAGCGCTCTGAGGACAGATTCAGTATCGTTTAGCATAGACTCGGTATAACATATACTACTACTGTAAACTAAATGTTACTATTATTCATTTAGCGGATGCGTTTTCATAATGCATGTATAGAATAATAGTTCTAGAATGATCATTTATCACCTTGTGCATTAAATGAACCAGTGGGCAGAAACAAGACTTCGGAGAGCAAATAAGAAAAGATTCAGGAAAAATCATCTGTTCATAAAGACTTATTTTTATTGGCAGTGGAAAATAAGTTTCAGTATTTTATTGAAATGAAAGAAATAAATAATACTGTGATAAAAATAGTTCATAAGTACTTAGACTGTACATTATTTCTATTACAGGACCAGAAGATTTATTTAATAAAGGACAATAAAAGATAGTAACATGACTTTAATCGTACACAAGTGACTAAGAACTTAAAATTACAAAATCAAGAAGACTGGGATATGAGTCCAGCCTGTGCCTTTGATATCATCCAAACATGACAATTCCTACATAAAGGCTGATACATACGATATCAAAAAGGGTCGTTGAAAACAGAAGGAGTGGCTACAAATGTAAGGCTTGATTACAGTGGAGAGAATCACAGGGTTTGATGAGAGAGAGAGAGAGAGAGAGAGAGAGAGAGAGAGAGAGAGGCCACTGGAGGATTGGTCCGTCTGAGAAACACACACACACACACTCTTACTTACACACACTCAATCGTACATGTGTGCGCACACACTCTCTCACTCGTAAATGCACACATACACACACATACACGCACTTACACTCACTCACTCGAGGACCAGGCCACAGCGGTCTTACTCGCGCAGCTCAGAGTCGGCGACCGTATTACCATCAGTCTCCACACTGGCTGCTGGCTCTGTGATGATCAGAATCATTACAACACATTCAGTGGATTTCTGCTGTATGCTACAGAGTGAAGCTGCCAAACACACATACACAGACTTTAAAAGCTATATTAGTGAGGAGCTCTCATAGATGCAATGTATTCAACTATTTGACCGTATAAACAAACCTAGACACACTTACTCACTCTCTCTCACACACACACACACACACACACACACACACACACACATTCCCTCACTCTTACACACACTCTCACAAACACACACACTCACTCACTCACTCTTACACACAGACATGCTCTCACTCATCACTCTTACACACAACATGCTCGCTCTCACTCACTCACTCTTACTCTTACTCTTACTCTTACACTTACACACACACACACACACACACACACAGCACAAAGGGAATGGATAAACAGTGACTCTCAGTCAAAAGGATGCTAGAGAATCCTGGCATCAATATCTCATCTGTAGAAAGATGTTTTCAAAATAGCCCTCAGAATTATTACAAAGTATGGCTTATCCAAGGGTCTGATTTTGGTATCACAGGATATAAAACATGAACCGACCCCGATATTCACACAATGCCATTGACACGGGTTACTTTCTCAGAATCAACAGGGAGACAAAAGAAGATTAAGAGTTTAGATCAAACACACAAAGTACTTTTAGCTGGAAGATTAAAAACAAAATCAATAAGTAGCCGATACGATAAAAATACTCATATAGAATGATAAAAATGAGATTATGCCTACGAACATAAATGTACATACTCTGGACTCGTGATATATAAATTACATCTAGAAGAGTTGAACTGGATTAGGACGCGTGAATTAAAAGGTGACGAGATAAAATCAAGCAGAAGTTGATATGAAACACTGAGTTAGAAAGACTGGAGGAATAAATAGAAGTATAAACCCGCGGGACTCATGGGATTATGGGTCTGGAACCGGGAAAAACCCAAAGGAATGTGGAACTCCAGCCTGACGGAGATCGTGCTCTTCAGCTGCGTCACCTGAGGGAGCAACGACATCATCATCATCATCATCAACAGAGAGAGCAGGTGTCATGAAACAACTTCACAAACAGTCTTTTTAACCACACATTATCATCATTTCTGTTCAAATACTCATATCATCACAGAAGTACTGGGATAAAAGTGTATAGTTCAGATATAAACACTGATGTCTAGCGATTCAAATTGAGTAAATCACCTTTTGAAAGCAACTTGACGCTTCAAATAAAGATTGTATCGATTACATTGTTACACCAGTAGGTGGCGACAAGTGACTGTTAAAAACGGTGAGTTACGAATATAACTAAGTTCCTAGAAGGAGGGAACTCGGTACAACACATGACTGTGGGATATCGCGCTCTAGCACCATCTGCTCAAGACTCCTTTATTCACGCCTGAAAGGCCAATGACGAGTGACGACGTGGGCGGGGCTCTTCCATATAAATGCAGTCGTATGCGTCATTCCCTATGTTCAGTCCAGCTCTTCACCGAGCCTCCGACTGCACAGGGCCCAGAGGTGTTGTACCTCATTTCCCTCCTTCTGGGAACAGTAGTTACAAGCATAACTCAATATTCCCATTCAGTCGGTCAACTCGGTGCAACACATGACTATGGGACATATATTCACACCCCGCCAAGTCGCTGAACTAAACATAAGGGACCAGAACCGCAACATAACCCTTTTTCAAGAGAGCAATGGCCCCTGGTTAAAGACCCCCTGCGGTGAGCACAGACTGAGTGACCATCACCGCTGTGACATCTAGCCGGTACACTGGACAAACCTGCGCAGTGACACCTATAACTGGCATCCGCACGAGAATCTTAAACCAAGCCCATGACATTTCCTTGCCCTAGAGTGCGCACACACCCCTCCAGGCAGAACCAACTCTGCTATAGACAGCTTTCTACAATCCAATTTGAAAGACATTGCTTAGATAGCGGCTTCTCACTGGCCGAGTTGGAAAACATGACAAAAAGTGGTCAGACGAGCGTTTAGCTTGTATCTGCACAGTGTACCTGCGTATAACACCCGCACAGGCACAAAGCAAGTCTCCTGTGTTACAGGGCAGCTCGAACGAGAGAGCACTCCCGACATGACTTTAGGCATGTACACCGCGTTCGGACGCAACACCACCAAACGCACATTGGGTGCAAAAGGAATGCACCAATTGCGCATGAAGTTTACCAACGACATGGTAGCATCCTTATATTCAAGGATTCTAAAGGTTCAAAATGGAGGTTAACACACAGCCTCCAGGTCTACCATCAGGTCATGATGGCACTATTAAATTTTGTAACGAACCTAAAAACGCTGACCTTAAAGCAGGGCCGAAATTAACACCCGCAAGTGCCAAATGCGGGTAGATTTTCTGTTTGGCGAGTAAATCTCAAAAGGCTATCCGCCACACTGGCGGGTGAATGTTCATACCAAAATATGCCCCGGCCGCGCGCGCGCACTCACTATTCAGAGCGGCCAAGCGTCAAGCTTCCTCGTACTTTTTGACAAGCGTCCTTGACAGGGCGGCCAGAGCTTCTTTGCAGCTCAAGTCGACGGCGGTGTGTACGTACAGTTAACGCTCTATCTGTTGACGGCGCTGAGGAAAAAGCTTTCCGCCACTGGAAGAAGCGGTCGCCGCCCATTTGTGTTCTCCTGCGCACCCATCAAAGCCGTGCAGAACGTCTTCAGCACTCGCGGATCGTGCAACTCCGCCGCTGGACAGGCTGCTTCTGCTTTACACACCATGGTCGTTCTTTTCTCGAGAAAAGGAGTTTTCTCATAGCGTTTGCAACGCAATACTCGTTCCCTTATCTCTCATGGAACCGAGGTTATAAGTAACCGAGTACGTTCTTCCTTCCCTTCCACATGAGTCAGGTAACAAAACTGACAAAAACATTTTTTATTTCACCCCAATGATAATATTTCATATATTTCTCACATTTTGATCTATATATATATATATATATATATATATATATATATATTTTGCTCTGGACAATTTTTTATGTTTGTATTCAACATAATAGGCCTACCTTATTTTCTCAATTAAAAGTACTGAAATTAATGTATATGTGACAAAAAAAAAGGCTGTTTATTATTTTGGCCGGTAAAAAAAATATGCTTGGCTGGTGGATTTTTTCATCTACCAGTCCCCGTGGCAGGTGAGCCAAAAAGTTAATTTCGGACCCTGCCTTAAAGCCCAAAGTATACTATCTGCGTTACGCACATCATCCGTATGACGTAATTTGCGTCAGAGTGACTTGCTCGCTTGGGAACAAAATTCACCAGCAAGTGTGCAAGGCGAACGTGTCTTTCCGCGCTCAAGGCCGCCAGAGTAGTATACTTTGAAAGCTCGCACACTCAACTGTGACAAGATGTAGCGGAATATGGAATATGGAAACAAAGTTCCCTAGCAAGTGCACGCGCAGAACACGTCTTTCTGTCCTTATGGCTAAAGGAGCATACCCTGAAAGGCTCGCGCTCCAAACTGTGCGTGAGACGGAGCGGAACGCTGGAGTTCCACGATCGTCAAAGCACCGTCCGTGTGACGTTATCACCACCATCAGGAGAGTCTGCGGATGTCCGCGCACGCCACCCGTGTGCAGCCCAATGTTTGTGACCGCAAAGGTGCACACACAACAGCGCATGTGCGAGTGACATGAACGAAGAATTTATACAGCCCGTTTCTTATGTACTGCCGTACACCCAAAGCTTCACAATCACGTCAGGGGTCTCTCCTCAACCAACCGCAGTATGCAGCATCCATGCGGTGGGAGCCCCAGTTAAATAGGAGAAAGAGCACTTGAAAACCAAAGCACTCGAAAAGCAAACACACTAGATCCTTCCACCCACGCGGCCAAAGGAGTATACTTTGAAAGGCTCACGCTCTCAACTGTCAGTGAGACAGAGGGATAAAAAAATGTGTATACCCGGGCCTTTAAGGAACCAAAGATGCGCGCTTTGCCGCAGCACCGTTAATGTGCTCATGACAAGCCGCAACGGTTGTCCAATAAAGTTCCAACGTGGAATGGGAGAGACTCTGCTTCGGAGAAGAAATCAGTATCCCCTCAATCGGGCACTGATGCGGCGATACAAATCTTCGCCCGCACCAAGCTTCAAATACTCGCTACATCAACGCAACGCAATTCACTTCGAAATGCAAGCGCTCTGTTTTGTAGCTTCAATCAGACTCTCCCTCCCTCAACAGGTCGACCCCTAGAGACCACAGTGCTGGCCGAGGGTGCAGAATCTGTGTCCCTGCATAGGGAAAGACACCACAGTGGCCTTAACAGCAACGACATGATGCTTGTGTACCATGATCTTTGCTGGCCAGCAAGAAGCCACCAAAATCAATGTCAGACCCTTCTGCGTAAACAGAGTCCTGGGCTATAATGCGACAGGGCATTCATCCTCAGTGGGGCTACTGTCCATCATCAAGAAAACAGCGGGAGGCCTGTGTTTTCTGCCAAAACCGATCTAAGATCTGCGTCACTATTCAAGTGTGCACACGCCAATCCAGGGGAGACGCCGGTCTGCCCCGTATCAAGAGCATCCGTGCCACTTTCAGCAGGGAAAGTGAGGGAGTGAGGGAGAACCCCCTTGCCTGCTTATATACGACCACTGTCGTCTTTTCATTCTGAATAACACATTTGCCCTGTTGGGCCAAGTGTTTCATTATAAGGGGGACTACTCAAAGTTTATGTGTCGCTCTTACAACACTGGTGTCACCACTCTCTTTTTTTCTTTTCTTTTTTTTTAACCACTCTCCTCTAACAGAGTTTCTTGTTCGTGACGTGACGCATTTGTTGTCAATACTACACATGATGTAACTCTGCCCAGGGAAACTCCTTGTCAACAGATTGAGGTTTCCTAGGATGGAACAGTAAGTATCGGGGTCTGCACAACGGCATATGCTTGTCGCGTAGCCTACAGCAAGCTATCGAGCGCCGGCACTGCACATACAAAGAGGATAATCCAGCTGTACTACTGCTATCGAGGCCATGAGCCCCAGCAGTCTTAATACTGTAAGAAGAAAACGTGCTTGCCTCCCCAGCTAGACCGAGATTTAACAGACCGAGAAATAATAGCCATGCCTTCAAGCCAGGAGCAGTTTGTTCAAATAGGTGAACAATCTGATGGCACAGCACTGCTTCTGCACATCTTGCAGATATGCACAGCGCTATATGGACCTAAAACTTGTAGGCAAGCCCCTCGACGGAGACCTCAGAACATTTTCTGTGCTCAGGGTGGATTGTGGCAATATGCATCAGCAAATCCACCGATGTATGCCATATCCGAGGATGCAGAGGGCATAACAGGTGACATACTGCAAGCGTTTTTCATTGTTTGTTCATCTGCTGTAAATCTAAGATAAGGGCAAAATCCTGTTTTTTTATTAACGGAATTAACGGCTAAAAACCTCTTCCTCCACCTTCGCTTGTGGCAAAACCTGAATTGCCTTTTATATTTATTTTAGCTGAGGAGAACACTGATTTCCCCCCTCAGTACTGGGAAAGCCCTCTCGGACACCGAAGTTGCAGTTACTCCACCGAAACAGAGGGGGGCGCAAGAGAGACCGCAGTCGACAGCCCCACTGAAGCAGCCACGGTGTTCTGTGCGCGTGCTATCACGGCTCGAGGCAGACAGCTAGGGTTCCCAGGCGTCAACTAGTCCTAGGGAACCCCAAGTCCTTTTGCAAACATCGCTCAGCTGTATGTTGCATATCACTACATTTTCCTCTGTCAGCACACGGGACAGACTGTGAGATTAGCGATTCTAATACATTCTTATTGTTTTGACAAGCAAACAAAGGCCTTGTATGGTGAACATTTATTTTATTGACAACATACTTAAATGAACCTGCTATCTTGCAGGGTTATTTCTACCCAATCTGGATAGATCTAAAGGCGAGTTCCCAGCACTGTTTCTACAGGAGACAAATAGAACCCGCAAGCTTCTCTGGATCAGGCCAGTTCACTCAACCGACAAACTTTGTTGCCACTCTCCAAAACAGATCAATGCAAGAGCCATCACTTCACATCCACCCACCTCGGGGGAGCCGTGATCTGTCCTGCTTAAAAAGAAACAGTATATATCGTCAGAGCTTTCCTCGCCCACATCCAGAGAAAGAATTCAGACTCAGGGCAGTCAGAGGAACCTTGTCGTGAACACTCCGCCACTCCTCGGCCTAAAGAGTGTGCTGATGCTGAACAGAGTTCGGCCTTACATTTTAAAAATAATAATAATAAATAATAAATAATAATAATAATAATAATAATAATAATATAACTTTAAGGATCCGCGGGAACCCTGCAATAACTGATGAAATCCGAAAGGTTTCTGAACCCCACACAGGCCACAACCTAACCTCTTATAAGACCCAGAAAAGTAAAGACATCGTTAAAATAGTCCATGGACTACAGTGGTTCAACCTTATGTCATGAAGCGACGAGAATACTTTTGGAACGCAAAAAAA
The DNA here is from genome assembly GCA_900092035.1 of Leuciscus waleckii. NCBI lineage: Eukaryota > Metazoa > Chordata > Actinopteri > Cypriniformes > Leuciscidae > Leuciscus > Leuciscus waleckii. The sequence continues at coordinate 152,449 of FLSR01000091.1, forward strand.
CAAACAAAAAATAACGACTTTAACAATTTCTTATTCTCCATGTCAGTGTGCTAATCTGCTAAACCGTGCAGCGCCTCCGGGTTCCAGAACGCCGGCTCATGGACTGTTTCAACGACATCTTTACTGCCTTTCTGGCCCTTGAAAGGTCAATGATGTTCGTGCCTATGGCTGGTTCAGAAACCTCTTGGATTTTATTTAGTTCAAAGTATCTTCATTTGTGTTGCGAAGATGAACGAAGGTCTTACTGGTCTGGAACAACATTCCGACATGAATTATTCATCTAAAGGCTGCTCTCAGCAGTGTTGCTGCGCCAGGACGTTCACTAATGATAGAGATCTTGGCCGTGAGTATCTGGTCATCATGCTCAGATCATGTGCGTAATGAAGGCTCACCTGGTTAGATCAGCAGGAGTATGTTCTGACTGCGGCCGAGTCCAGACGCTGAACTCCACTCACACCTGCAGCGCCACACACATGCATTAGTCACACACACACACACACACCAGCATGTTAAACGCACATAAGCGCTGACATGAGCTACACACACGTCCAGTGTTGGGGAAAGTTACTTTGAAAAGTAATGCATTACAATATTGCGTTACTCTCTAAAAAGTAACTAATTGTGTTACTTAGTTACTTTTTATAGAAAGTAATGGTAACTAGTTGCGTTACTTAGTTACTTTTTATGAAAAGTAATGCGTTACATTACTTTTGCGTTACTTTTTCTCACCTGGGATGGGCTTGCTAGTTTGTTTTTTAACAACAATAAAAAAAACTTCTATTTTTGGGTAAATTTTAAGCCCCTTTCACACCAGAAGGGAAGTGAATAATCCTCAGGCTGAAGGAAATGCATATTTACAGTAGAGGTAGCGTACAGTAGAGTACAGTAGAAGTACAGAAGAGTACAGTTTAGTATAGTATAGTAGAGTATAGTAGAGATAGAGTACAGTAGTGTACAGTAGAGTAGAGTACAGTAGAGGTAGCGTACAGTAGAGTACAAAGGGTACAGTAGAGTAGGTAGGTACAGTAGAGTACAGAAGGGTACAGTAGAGTATAGTATAATGGAGTAGAGTACAGTAGAGTAGAGTACAGAAGAGTACAGTAGAGGTAGAGTACAGTAGAGTAGAGTACAGAAGAGTAGAGTACAGAAGAGTAGAGTAGAGTATAGTATAGTAGAGCGCAGAAGAGTATAGTAGAGTATAGTAGAGCAGAGTATAGTACAGTACAGAAGAGTATAGTATAGTACAGTACAGAATAGTATAGTAGAGTACAGTAGAGTATAGTAGAGTATAGTAGAGTACAGTAGAGTACAGTAGAGGTAGAGTACATTAGAGTATAGTATAGCAGAGTACAGTATAGTATAGTGGAGTACAGTAGAGGTAGAGTACAGTAGAGTATAGTAGAGTACAGTAGAGGTAGAGTACAGTGGAGTACAGTAGAGCGCAGTAGAGTACAGTAGAGGTAGAGTACAGTAGAGTACAGTACAGTATAGTAGATTAGAGTACAGAAGAGTATAGTAGAGTAGATTATAGTATAGTAGAGTACAGTAGAGCACGGTATAGAAGAGTACAGAAGAGTACAGTAGAGGTAGAGTACAGTAGAGTAGAGTATAGTAGAGTACAGTAGAGTATAGTAGATTAGAGTACAGAAGAGTATAGTAGAGTATAGTAGAGTACAGAAGAGGTAGAGTATAGTAGAGTACAGAAGAGTATAGTAAAGTAGAGTACAGTAGAGTACAGAAGAGTATAGTAGAGTACAGTAGAGGTAGAGTACAGTAGAGTAGATTATAGTATAATAGAGTACAGTGGATTATAGTATAGTAGAGTGGAGTACAGTAGAGGTAGAGTACAGTAGAGTATAGTACAGTAGAGTACAGTAGAGGTAGAGTATAGTAGAGAATAGTATAGTACAGAAGAGTACAGTATAGGTAGAGTACAGTAGAGTATAGTATAGTAGAGTGCAGTAGAGTATAGTATAGTACAGTAGAGCTAGAGTACATTAGAGTACAGTACAGTAGAGTTAGTAGATTAGAGTACAGAAGAGATAGTATAGTACAGTAGAGGTAGAGTACAGTACAGAAGAGGTATAGTAGAGTAGATTATAGTATAGTACAGTAGAGTATAGTATAGAAGAGTACAGTAGAGGTAGCGTACAGTAGAGTACAGTAAAGTACAGTAAAGTAGAGTATAGTAGATCAGAGTACAGAAGAGTATAGTAGAGTACAGTAGAGGTAGCGTACAGCAGAGTACAGTAGATTACAGTAGAGTGAGTATAGTATAGTAGAGTACAGCAGAGGTAGTGTACAATAGAGTACAGTACAGTAAATTACAGTAGAGTAGAGTATAGTAGAGTACAGTAGAGTAGATTACAGTAGATTACAGTAAAGTAGAGATAGTAGTGTACAGTAGAGTAGAGTACAGTAGAGTAAGTATAGTAGATTACAGTAGAGTAAGTATAGTAGATTACAGTAGAGTAGAGTACAGTAGAGTACAATAGATTAAAGTAGAGTAAGTATAGTAGAGTACAGTAGAGGTAGTGTACAGTAGAGTACAGTAGAGTATAGATAGTAGTGTACAGTAGAGTAGAGTACAGTAGAGTAAGTATAGTAGATTACAGTAGAGTAGAGTACAGTAGAGTAAGTATAGTAGATTACAGTAGAGTAGAGTACAGTAGAGTAAGTATAGTAGATTACAGTAGAGTAGAGTACAGTAGAGTAAGTATAGTAGATTACAGTAGAGTAGAGTACAGTAGAGTACAATAGATTAAAGTAGAGTAAGTATAGTAGAGTACAGTAGAGGTAGTGTACAGTAGAGTACAGTAGAGTATAGATAGTAGTGTACAGTAGAGTAGAGTACAGTAGAGTAAGTATAGTAGATTACAGTAGAGTAGAGTACAGTAGAGTAAGTATAGTAGATTACAGTAGAGTAGAGTACAGTAGAGTAAGTATAGTAGATTACAGTAGAGTAGAGTACAGTAGAGTAAGTATAGTAGATTACAGTAGAGTAGAGTACAGTAGAGTACAATAGATTAAAGTAGAGTAAGTATAGTAGAGTACAGTAGAGGTAGTGTACAGTAGAGTACAGTAGAGTATAGATAGTAGTGTACAGTAGAGTAGAGTACAGTAGAGTAAGTATAGTAGATTACAGTAGAGTAGAGTACAGTAGAGTAAGTATAGTAGATTACAGTAGAGTAGAGTACAGTAGAGTAAGTATAGTAGATTACAGTAGAGTAGAGTACAGTAGAGTAAGTATAGTAGATTACAGTAGAGTAGAGTACAGTAGAGTACAATAGATTAAAGTAGAGTAAGTATAGTAGAGTACAGTAGAGGTAGTGTACAGTAGAGTACAGTAGAGTATAGATAGTAGTGTACAGTAGAGTAGAGTACAGTAGAGTAAGTATAGTAGATTACAGTAGAGTAGAGTACAGTAGAGTAAGTATAGTAGATTACAGTAGAGTAGAGTACAGTAGAGTAAGTATAGTAGATTACAGTAGAGTAGAGTACAGTAGAGTAAGTATAGTAGATTACAGTAGAGTAGAGTACAGTAGAGTACAATAGATTAAAGTAGAGTAAGTATAGTAGAGTACAGTAGAGGTAGTGTACAGTAGAGTACAGTAGAGTATAGATAGTAGTGTACAGTAGAGTAGAGTACAGTAGAGTAAGTATAGTAGATTACAGTAGAGTAGAGTACAGTAGAGTAAGTATAGTAGATTACAGTAGAGTAGAGTACAGTAGAGTAAGTATAGTAGATTACAGTAGAGTAGAGTACAGTAGAGTAAGTATAGTAGATTACAGTAGAGTAGAGTACAGTAGAGTACAATAGATTAAAGTAGAGTAAGTATAGTAGAGTACAGTAGAGGTAGTGTACAGTAGAGTACAGTAGAGTATAGATAGTAGTGTACAGTAGAGTAGAGTACAGTAGAGTAAGTATAGTAGATTACAGTAGAGTAGAGTACAGTAGAGTAAGTATAGTAGATTACAGTAGAGTAGAGTACAGTAGAGTAAGTATAGTAGATTACAGTAGAGTAGAGTACAGTAGAGTAAGTATAGTAGATTACAGTAGAGTACTCAATATGCGACGTGCGGGACAAGGGGTGAAAATGCAGTGCGGTACAACGCAAAGCGGGACGGGTGGTCACCCTACACTGCACACGTGTAACACGCGCTAACAGGCGGAGCCGCTCGCTCACGTACCGTCCAGCTGCGGTTTCTTGGCCATCAGAGCGGAGTCGCCGGCGCTCACCCGGAAGCTAGCCGGCAGCGTGTCAGAGGCGCTCACGCTCAACCCGCGCACGTCTTTGGGCCGAAACTTCTTCCTCCAGGACGGCGCGCGCCGGAAGTTCTTGTCGTCGTCCTGCGGAGGAACAGCTATGATGTGAAGCGCTCAGATCTGATTGGGTTAGACTGATGAACCAGACTCAACTCACCTCGTCCGGTCTGCGCTCGGTGCCAGCTCCGATCAGGTGACCGTACTCGTGCTCCAGTAGCGCTCGCGCCTGCGGGGACACGGCACAGTCAGCGGACAATATATCCAATGCAAACAGTCAAAGATTCTATTTCATTTGCACAGAACAGTCAAAGTAGAGCAAACGGACGAGTTCAATGATCACTGAAATCTGACTGATTCAAACACAGCTGATGGGATTCCGGCTATGGGATTGGACCAAATATGGAAAAAGAATTCTGAAATCTGATTAGAAATGCAATAAAACTAAAATTAGCCAAATACTACAATCAGGGTTCGTACAGACACTGTAAAATGAAATTCCAGGACTTTTAAGGACTTTTTAAGCACTACTTTTTTGGTTTTCAAGGACTACAATGAGAGATCTCACTAATCAAACAATATCTTTATTATCTTTCAAATTCTATTAAATACCAACAAAATGGTACAAATAAAATGCTGCACAAGCAATGACCTTAGTAACTTTAACCATTGAAAGTTTTCGACAAAGATATTCAAACGGATTTTTTTCCTTCCATTAATATTTGATTGACCTGAAGAATGAAAGCTTTATCATATACTAGGATATTTATATGAGCAATATCACAATCATAGCCATGTAAAATGGCTCTATATCTATATCAGACAGGCTGCAGAATTTATTTTGTGTGAAAAGATTGTTTTATCGATAAAAATACACACTAATTTTACATTTTTCTTTCAATAATTAAAGCACGTTTCAAGTACCTTTTCATAAATATGGATGTTTTCAAGGGTTTTCCAGGATTTAAATTTCCAAAAGTCAAATTCTAGTAATTCAAGCACTTTAAGCACCTTGTACGAACCCTGTACAATGTTTGTATCATGTACTATATATACACATATTTACATTTGCACTTGATTTGTTTAAACATTAGTAGAAGACTATCTATTACGTGAACTGCAGGTTATCGTGTCCGACTCCAAACGCAGAAGGAACTGTGGTGTCTGACCTGTGACCTGTGTTTGACCTCTGTGACCTGTGACTATTTATGGGCAACTATGGGCGTGACATGAAGCCGCAAAAGCTGCGCTACATTTAGAATTGATTGTGATTTATTAAGGGAAAACTGCGTAGGATGTGCGTCCGCACGGTTTTATAAATCCTAATATTTCTGTGCGTACGCACGTCCTATGTTTCATCCGTACGCCAGTTCTGACGCAAATCCTACGCAAAGTTTTATAAATGAGGCCCCAGGTCTTTTAAAACGTTCTCAGAATGTTAGCACAAAAATTTTATTTATACATCATTCATGGAACGTTTTTCTAAATGTTTCAGTTGGGCGTTTGTCTAACGTTTTTTAAATGTTACTACTTGTTTCAGAACGTTCAGAGAACATTCAGAAGTAATGTTTCCATAATGTTTGAAGAATGATACAATGTAATTTTCCCTTAACGTTCACATGACCAAGAAAAAAAAAACATTAAAACTTTTTCTTTTTCTTTTTTTACATTCAGGGAACATTGATAAATAATTTTTATAATTTAACGTTCTGAACATACATTCAAAAGTTGGGGGTAAAATAGATTTTGTTTAAAGAAATGAATACTTTTATTCATCAGTTGTGTTGACGTGTTGATGTTTGTGTGTGACAGGTTAAGCCCCGTTAAACCATCGTTCGGTGAGAAGTTTCCAGAGCTCACAGCGTCTCAAACTACCAATGGGTGAGTCGAGTGAGATTCAGTGATTCACAAACCTGTTCTTGAAGTTTTCATGTAATATTTCAATAATTTGATGACACATTCACATGTTCACGGTTCTCTGATGTTAATCTCAGTTAATGGTCACATGACATGCAGGTAAAAAACATCCTTTTTATATTTTATTATAGATTGTTTTATACAATTATTCAATTATTTTAATTTTACATTTTTATGATTTAATAAATAAATAGCCACAGCCACTTCAACATAAGAGATTTTCTGTCAGATCCAATGTTAAAGACGCCCAGTATTGGGGAGAGTTACTTTGAAAAGTAATGCGTTACGTTAGTTTTGCGTTACTTTTTTTTTCAACTGGGCTTGACTTGTTTTTTTATAACAAAAAAGTAAATGTAAAGATACTTACACGCCAAATGTGAAATAATGATCCTCAGGCTGAAGGAAATGCAGATTCATGCATGTACAGTAGAGGTAGAGTACAGTAGAGGTAGAGTACAGTAGAGGTAGAGGTAGAGTAGAGGTAGAGTACAGTAAAGGTAGAGTACAGTAGAGGTAGAGTACAGTAGAGGTAGAGTACAGTAGAGGTAGAGTACAGTAGAGGTAGAGTACAGTAGAGTACAGTAGA
>FLSR01000091.1:159626-182176 GCA_900092035.1 Leuciscus waleckii
GTAGAGTACAGTAGAGGTAGAGTACAGTAGAGGTGGAGTACAGTAGAGTACAGTAGTGGTAGAGTACAGTAGAGTACAGTATATATATATTTAACCCTTTCAGCTTCTGTTATTCTGGATTAAAGAACAATAGGAGACAGGAGAAGAAGTTCAACTCTCTTATTTCTAAATCTAATCTAAAGTCATTTTTGTTTATTAGTACGGTTGAATTAGATCATTGAAGGTCAGCAGCAAAGACATCTGTTAATAAAGTGAGATTAAATACATAAAGTATATTTGTGTAATTTAAATATAGTTAATTATAAAAGTTTTGTGTTAAATTCTGAGATTGCATTTTACTGTTTTTATTCATTTTGAGGAACACTGAATGTTTTACTGAATGAGTAAACACACACACACACACACACACACACACACACAACTGACTATATTTCTCTCAACATGGGGACAGGAGAGCTGTCAGTCAATAATTGTGTAAAAGTAACTAGCATTACGTATTTGAAAAAGTAACTTAGATATTTTGCTGTAAACTGAAAAAGTAATGCGTTACTTTACTAGTTACTTGAAAAAGTAATCTGATTACATAACTCAAGTTCCTTGTAATGAGTTCCACACAACACTGCTCCCGAACTCCTGAGCCGAAGACGTAAAGCTGCAGTCATTCCGGAGATTAATTCCTCATCAGGTTCAGTACAGTACAGCGTAAAGTAGAGCGGCTGAGATATCTCCCAAACACACCGGGATTAAGACCAGTACGGCGAGTTTGTAAGTATTTATGGAGGATTACGGGATTCTTAGGAGCAGATCTGCAGTTTTCCATCACAGAAACTCTGAGTAACTGAACCAAGAAGAATGTGCAGTTCAGTCTGAGAAACCAGACCCAATCTGCCATAATCGCATTTAAATATTTGCAAAATGATGAAATAGTGAGTATGAATAGCGTCTACTATTAAGTGAGTCAAATGTAATATAAACCACAAGGAAAACATGAGCGAAGTGCAGGAGAATGTGCATCACCAGCCTCATATGATCATACAAACAAAAGCTTATTAATGCTGAATAAAAGCAGCATAAAAACTGGAAACAAAATGAATCAATGCATGGCAATAATTTAATTAATAATTTAATTATGGATTTGCTTTGATAACATGTTTTATTTGTATTGTATATTTTCTTTTATGAATGCATTTCTTTTATATTGTTGTATTTCTCTTTTATTTTTTCTTATTTTTGTGAAGCGCTTTGAGATGAAACTTTTAAAAGGCGCTATATAGAAAATAAAGTTTATTATTATTATTATTACAGTATTTAATCACTTTTGTTAATGTTAACTGTTCATAATTATAGTTCACGTTATAATTAACACCAATAAATGCATGTTAAATAGTGTTTTTCCACTGAATTAATTCGATTTTTGGTTACGTATTTGTTAAAGTATTTATTAATTTTAGTTAATGTTAACTGTTCATATTGTTCATGTTATAATTAACATTAATAAATGCATGTTAACAAATGTTAACGAATGGAAAGTGTTCCCAACTAAATTAATTCTGTGTTTGGTTACCACATAATTCCAATACATCCATTTCATTGAGTTTATTAATCATATGTTCCACACAGTGCAGTAATGCAGAATGAGGAGGTGTGCTCAGACTGGTATTGCAGATCAACACCAGTGAGTCAATGAGGTTTTTAGGGTGGGTTTTTGATGAAAGCCACAGTCTCGTAACATGTTATTCACGCTCTCTTTCCACAAAGACTCGTTTTTTTCCATCTCGATCTGCAGCCTCATTGTGGAACAGTGTGTCTGAACACAAACCTCAAAACACAGGCAAAAAAATAAAATTGAATCTTTATGAAGTCACTTCCATTACGTCATGCGCCTGTAATGTTAATGTCGCGCGCTGTGATTGGTCGACGGCTGCAGCGCTCGCGCGTGACGCCACCGCGCGCGCACTATATGTACCTCGCGTCTGGAGCTCCCTGACAGAAAGTGTGATTATTAATCTTCAGCATGAAGCCTTGTGTAGTGCTCGTGTCTCTCCTGCTCTCTCTCGTGTGTCTGATGAACCAGGCGTCGGACGCGGTTCATGCGCGATGTCTCATCCACAGGACGCGTACTGCACTCCGACATCGGTAAGAGAGAGAGTGTGTGTGTGTGTGTGTGTGTGAGTGAGCAGCGAGTTATTCATAATACCACACTGTGTGAGATGCATATTATGTAACAGTCAGCGCATATTTACTCAACATCAGCGCGCGCAGATGTTCTTCACCCGAGCGCGTCTGTTGTCCTATAGCGTTGTGTTATAACGCCTCATCATATGTTATAACGCCTCATCATAAGATCTAATATCGTTTAAACTCAAGTGCGTCATTGCGCGTTTACACGCAAACACGAGACGCGGAAAGTTTTTGCGGTATCCATGGCAACAGACGCGAACGCTGAACGCAACTGGAGATGTTGTTTGTCACACTTTTCCCTCTTATTTGACAAATAAGCGATAGTAAAATATACTATTATTAGGATGTTTGGAGTTTCTAAAGCGTTTAACGTGCCTTAATGGAACAAACTGTATACAGTCGAACACATGAGCGCGGAATATGAACGCAAACTGCTAAATTGCGCGTGTCTGATTATGCAAACTATCAACAAGCAAGCGGAATATGAATGAAGCTCACTGAATATGCATATTAAACGAGAGGAAACACGAAACTTCATCTGGGCTCATCTGTGCGCCTGTATCATCAGTGACTGAGGTTTAGTCCATCTGAAGTGATCATGTTAAGTATGTCAGAATATCTGTGATGTTTTGGGAAGGGTTTAATGAAGACAGAGATGATGAGGTCTAGTTCACCGCAGTAATACATCTCAATCACTGAACAAATGATAGAGACTAGCAGAAAGCCATTAACCCTGAGATCAGGGCTTCTCTGATTTAAAAAAGACTTTAATGAATACAATTATTTAAATCAGTAAAGCAGGACGGATTCTGATTGGCAGTCAGTGTGTTTATCGTTAATTCTGATTGGCTGTCGGTGTTTTTATTCGCTGGAAAAACCCGTTCTGAAAGTGATTCCAGCGATATCGTTTCTCTGTGACTTTATCGCATAGTTGTGGCGTTACTTTGCTATTCTCTAAGAGTTAGGCTCATTCACACCAATAACGAAAACTATAGTAATATCTATAACGATAATTATATTAGCCTCACAACAACGGACGATATAGCCTAGTTCTGTTTATCATAAACGTGCTGCAGTTTTGTCGTCTGTCACTTTAAATGCTCGCGCTCTCTAAAGCAGGATGGATTCTGATTGGCTGTCAGTGTTTTTGGCGTTCATTCTGATTGGCTGTCAGCGTTTTTATCGTTCATCAGCAAAAAAATCGCTCCGCAAGTGATTCCAGCGATTATAATGATGCAAATATCACCATTCTGACAGACTTACAACGATTAATAAAACGTATATAGTTCACGTTCATTGGTGCGAACGGGCCTTTAATCATCTCATAACAATAAAAAATAATCTATTTCAAGATACAAGGTAAACACACTATTAAAAACTAGGTAATTGTTTAGAAGTATTGGTGATTTTGCTCAGATTTGGGCTCCTGGACACATTATAATGGACTTAATGCACTTTCTGCTCTTCCTCATCATCATCTTCCTTAAATACATAATCAATCCCTCTTCAGTTATCAATCACCTTTCAGATAGAATATAATCGGCCTTATTTTAACAGCGTTTCATGTTGACTTTAGCGTGTCCTGCTACGTTTAACGGGTTTCAAGGTCCCGCTCAGATGAAATGGGAGCCGGACTGTCTGGTTAAGAGGCCACGTATGACTTGCATACTGATGATGTGTTTGTGGATAAACTAGATATTGAGATGTCCCATAAAATGTGACTTTGGCTTTGTGCTGGTATTCATGCTGTATGAAAGGCAAAGACTGTGGCTATTGTGAGCGTGTCTGAATCGGTGGCGGGACGCCAGGCGCACAGATTTCCTCCAGAACTACAGAATGCAAGAGGCTTTGCTTTCCACTGCCATGTGTAACATATTTCCAGAGGCATCAGATGGAGCAATGGCTTCTGGGTAACAAAGAGCTGCGGAGAAGGGAACATGCGCTTTAAACTATATGAGGCGAGAAACCGCGCAATTAATAATGCACGAAATCAGTGAATGCAACGGAAAATAACATTTCTGCGATAATCAAGTAATCAAATTATGTTTTTAATAATCAGCAAACTGAGTTGTATCCAAACGTTTAAATTGCGCATTAGGACGTTTTTAAATTTTAAAAAGATTTCAAAAATAAGATTTCTGTAATAATCAAGTTGTATCCAAACATTTAAACTGCACATAATGCCGTTTTTAATGATATTATCGTTTTGGAAAACCAAAACCGAATATATAATATGAACATTAAAACGGTGGCTGTAATAAAAACTTTGGATTAATTCAAATGTACAATGTGAAAAAAAAATGTCTTAAAGCTGTAAATAAAACTAAAATTACCGGAGTGTGTTTTACAAGAAAAAAAAAAAATCATGTTTGAATCCAATGTGTTGCTTGCTGTAAAAGTGAAACATTTTCTACACCAAATTTTCGTATGTTAAATCAGTTAAAATATAATTAATATGCAATATAGTGTATATATTTATGATTTATAAATGTTATAATTTTTTTATTAACATTTTTATTTATTTTTATTTTAAGAGTTATTTTTTTCCACCTAACTAACAAAAACAAAAAAATCTAAATATTCTGGACTGTGAACATTCGTTGCATAACTGTGCTCAACTATTGCTGCTTTAGTGATGTAAGATCAGGCCGTTTATCAGTCTCGTTTCCCTCGTTTGACTTCAAAGCGTCGGGCGGATGGATGATTTATGACTCGCGTGTTTAAGTGCCTCGCGCTCTGTAATCAACTCACGGGAGATGAATCACAAATGTGCAAATGTGCTCCTTAAATCATCAAATCACAGGGACAGAAGAACAGCACATGCACAAACTGTGAAAAAGCATCAGCGCCAGACCCACATTCCTCATCGACACACATTAAACATGCCTTTCCCGCGCCGTTATAGCGGTGTTCTGCCAATACGGCCTCCAGAATGAGTTTAGCGGCGCCGATCTCGCATGTAGCCTCAGTGGCAGGGCTTTTGAAGGCAATTGAAACGCTCTATTACTCTGAAGGCCTTTCAAGCTCCAGATTAGTGTTTTGCCCTACACTTTGGCCCCTGGAGTTTAATACCCTGCCAACGGAGGTCTGGTTCCCATCTGACGTGGCGATGGGGTGAGATGCTCTGGTTAAACATCACACAAACTCAAACATATATGGAAAATCATTTACCCAATCTGGCAGATGCTTTTATGAAGGCACTTGCATTGCGTTCGCATTGTATCAGCTCTTGTCGAATCGAAGGCGTGACCTCGTGGTGAGATCTACCGTGTGATATATAGTTATTTTGTTAACAAAAACTACGTCGAAAAATGTTCTTGGGATATCGCATAAACACACTCAGACGTAGGCACTTAATTGAGGTACTGTAGATGCATAAACTACGACGGAAACACATTTACTGAATAAATCACTCGATGCACAATAAAAACCTCAGCGGAGGCTGTGATTGGATAACTGGAGTAATCAGCGGACCAATGGCATTGCAGCATCTCAAATGTTGGTTTGGTGTTTTGTGAAACTTTGAATGCAAACATAGCTAGCTACTGACCATCTCACTATTGGACAAACACGAGACTTTTAATATGTAATTAAAACAAGTTTTTAACAAGCCTCTATGAACTTTCATGCTTGTGGTTGCCAGATGCCAAGAGTTTAAATCCCCCAATCAGAGCTTTGCTCTTAAAAGGTCACATTTTCTGCTCCGTATTGTACTTAATCTTCTCAATCTGGCAACCATGCGCTCCTGCTCTCTCTCTACACGGAGAGTAAAGCACTGGTGATCTGAAAACATGACCGTTCGTTGAGATATCATGTTGTTCCTTCATGACTAGATCTGAGATTAAACCTTCAGTAATGATGAACTGTCATAAATCCAAACATGAGTCTCGACTTTATTGTTTGCGATTGTGGTTGCTGAATAAATGTATTGCAGATCTGTGTGAAAATACAAAGACTTTTTTTCCTAGTTTGGAATTTTAATTACAATTATGAATTTCACTGTTTTAGCTTTTAAGAGTTTTACAAGTTTTCATAATGTTAATGATAATATTGCAAATCAGGAAACTAGTCATGTGTTTTCTTGATTAGTGCTTAAAGTGCAAAAAGTTCGTCAAGATAGCAATTTTGAGCAAAAATCTTAACCTTTATGCAGCATGACTAAGATATAGGGATGCACTGATGTGAAAAGTTTGGCCGATACGATAATTCTTTATATTTGAAAGCCGATAACCGATATATTGGCCGATAAATCTAAATCAAAAATGTTATAACATTTTTAAGAGCCTGATTACAAAAACAAAAGTCTCACCATTAAAATCCACGTCCCAAACATACAATTATAATGATGTTCTGGTTATGATGTTATGTAGCCGATATGACAGACTTGCACTGAACCGTATTTTCCTTTTTTGAAGTGATTCCAATCATATCTCAAGCAATTCAAAGACATAATGGCAAATAGTGCGCATCTGAAGTGTCTCAGCTGAAGGAAATAATAGGGATGTACGATATATCGGCCACCATATCAGTATCGGCCAATATATGTTCATTTTTACTGTTATCGTTATCGGTCCGAAAAGACAAATGTGGCCGATATATTAAAGCCGCTTCAGATGCGACTGTTCAGATGCTCTCCATGATAGTTTTGAATTGCTGGAAATATGATTGGAATCACTTCAAAAAAAGGAAAATACGGTTCAGTGCAAGTCTGTCATATCGGCTACATAACATCATAACCAGAACATCATTATAATTGTATGTTTGGGACGTGGATTTTAATGGTGATACTTTTGTTCTTCTAATCAGGCTCTCAAAAAGTATATAAAAATATATTTATCTGCCAATATATCGGTTATCGGCTTTCAAATATACAAAATTATCGGTATCGGCCAAAATTTTCACTAGAAATAATTTATCAGCTTTAATATATCGGCCACATTTTTTATCAGGCGATAACGATAACAGTAAAAATGAACATATATCGCCGATACCGATATGGTGGCCGATATATCGTGCATCCAGACTAATATAGTGTTCAATGAGTAAAATGTAGTGTTTTAGTCAAATAAACACAGGATTGGTCGACTAAATATGATAAGGATCACTAGTTTTGTCATACGAATCAAGAGAGTTAGATTTCTGCACGTTAACCCAGTTACCTCTCTGAGCGGACGGCCACCTACTTTCCCAAATGTAAGTCAGATTTGTGTGCGGCTCATGAATATGCATAACTCACAGCGGGCGCCGGCTCTGGGCTTTCATGTATGATTCAGAGGCTTATGGAGGGGCTCTTAAATATAGCCGTGAGGATCGAGCCCGTGGGCCAGGCCGAGGGCTGGACAGGTGGACTTCACAGGAATTGGGTTACATAAACATTAGAGTCACGAGAGAGTTCCAGAAAACCGGCACAGCGGCTCATAGCCAATCAGAGCGCGGCTCTAAACCTCACACTGGAGTTCAACGGCGTGACCTCTGAACTCTGACGAGAGGTCGAACCTTTTCAAGTCAAGTCTCCGTTATTTATACAGCGCTTTTTACAATAGTGTTTCAAAGCAGAGATAACAGGACAATAATGCTGCAAAGTTTGTGTCTAGAAGACAATAGTGTCACAGTCCAGCTTAAGGAAGTTCAGTGATGGTTCATTTCTGTTGTAAAAAAAGTTATTAATTTAGTTCATTTATTTATATATATATCCGCTCTGGAGAAAACCGTGATGTCATCGTCAGTTCTCATATAATGGTGTCATCAGATCAATAATATTGTTGAATATTAAATTAAATGTCCACAACTAAGCAAGACAAAAGCCAACGGCGACCAAGAAGACGTAACGCTTCGGTCCATTAGATAGGCTAATACATTCATTTCTTACAGTATTTAACATATTTAACATTAGTATATAACAACATATTTGCTCAGGTCTATTAAATAATATCTATAGATACAACTTAATGTATTATATTGAAATTTAAAAACCAGATAACGTTGATCGAACGTTCTATTAATGTTACTGGAAGAACGTTTGTTCATAACTTTGCAATCTCAATCTCAAACTACAGTTGAAATATTAAAATTAATCAAAAATATTAAATATGTAATGTTGGTGCAGTTCTAATACGTTCCAGAGTTTCGGTGCGGTTATGGAAAAAGCTCGGTCACCCCTAGACTTTAACTTTGCCAGAACGTTCCCTGTTCGCTGATGATGACGGGAGGAATGAACTTTTCCTCTGGTTTTTTTTTCACTGGTCTGAGGAATGTGAGCCTCAAAGAATTCTGGGAAGGAAATTCCAGCAGTGGAAGATAACAAGCATTCCAGCGCCAGTCTCTGTCAGACCTGGACATTGACCGCTGTAAACGAGGCGTCACAGGAGTGTGTCATACGTGACGGGCGATGGGACACACACACGCGTGTCAGGTTACAGACGGGGAGACTCGAGTGTGTTTGCAGGGGATTATGGGAAGAGGACGCTCGTATTGACATGGCCTCGTTCTGCGGTCTCTGAGGAAGCAGTCTAGTTCCACACTCTCAAACACACACTCACACACACACACACACACACACACACACACACACATAGACACAGACACACTCACACAGACACACGTACACACACACAGACAGACACTCACGCGCAGCTAGTGTTCACATGTTCTCTTGATTGGATTAGGAAAGGAATAAACCACATTTTTCAATCCGATCGAAATTCCATTGGGATCGAGCTCCATCCGATCGATTACGGTGTTTTACATGAAGGCGTTTCAGTCCGA
Source organism: Leuciscus waleckii (assembly GCA_900092035.1). Classification (NCBI taxonomy): domain Eukaryota; kingdom Metazoa; phylum Chordata; class Actinopteri; order Cypriniformes; family Leuciscidae; genus Leuciscus; species Leuciscus waleckii. The sequence goes on from FLSR01000091.1 coordinate 168,573, forward strand.
TCGAGCCGTCAATCCCATTACTTACCGAACGTGAACGCGCATTTGGTTTTTTTGCCCAAAATATCTTTAATATCTTAATTTGTGTTCCGAAGATGAACGAAGACGGGTTTGGAACGACACGAGGGTGAGTCATTACTGACAGAATTTTCATTTTTGGGTGAACCAGCCGTTTAACCCCAGACGACGAGCTGATAAATCACATGATCTGCTCTCGAATCACACAGCTTCTGTGAAGGTTGAATCTCCGGCTCTAGACTAAACACAGGCCAAAGACAAAACATCCCAGATGTGTTTATTCCCAGACTCCCTGTTCCTGTATGGCACACAGGACCAAATCAAAACAAGAGCTCATTATGCACTAAATCGAACCGTGACCCTTAAACACTGTCTTATCATCTTATCATATATCAAAAGCTCTTCTACTGTCTACTCCAGGTTTTTGCACACACTTTTACTTTAAAAAACACTATTTTAGTCTATTTTTAAACTGCTTTTTAAGTCTAGTTTAAACACTGACTAGTTTAAGTTTTTAGACTAGTTTAGGCTCGTTTATGTTCTTTTCAGACTAGTTTAATCCCTTTTAAGAGTAGTTTAATCCCTTTTAAGAGTAGTTTAAGCTGTTAGTCATTTAAGATCTTTTAAACTAGTTTTAAACTAGACTGCTTTTTTAAGTCTAGTTTAAACACTGACTAGTTTAAGTTTTTAGACTAGTTTATGCTCTTTTTAGACTAGTTAAAGCTTTTATAACTCATCTAAGCTCTTTTAAAATAGTTTTGTTTTTAGTTTATATCACACACACACACACACACACACACACACAAACAGACAAATATATATATATAGACAGCAGGTTTTTTCCTGTAAATGTGAGAATATCTTACTTTGTTATCACTTAAAGCGGCTCTGATGTGTGTGTGTTTGTGTTCATCTGTTGTAGATGTACAAGGGCTTCGACAAGATCCAGCATGTGCAGTACATCTACACACACAACACCGAGAGCATGTGCGGAGTCAAGTTTGACATCAACAAATACCAGTACCTGATCACAGGTGAGACGCTGCCATCATCATCATCACTCTGGGTTCATGTTTAACCCTTGAGCGACTTTTGTTTTGTCTTTTTCAGTTTTGTTTTCTTGATCATTATGTGTGTTAATGCCAACTGCATACATTTTGGCACAGGTGTGTATTTATTAGGGCTGTCCCCGACTATGGATTTTCATAGTCGAATCAGAATCGTCATGTCTTGCCTATAGTCGACTAATAGTCGAATCATGTGTATGGGGGTGGGGCTGGGGGCGGGGCTTTAACGTTTCAAAGCCGCGATGTACAGAAAATCACACAAAGATATAGAAGAAAATGTATAAAAACATTTTTGATCAATAAAACTAAGAAATAACATAACTCCAGAAAGGCCACACTGCAGATTTGAATTTCACATGCAAATCAAATTAAATCGGCTAAATTACCTGTGCGAGCAGGCCAGCCTACAGCACAACATCGATGCACCGAAAAAATAAACAATTAATTTACTAAATTAAATTAGAACAGAATATACCGTTCTAATAAATAAAAATACAAAACGAAATAAATCAGAATCAAGTCACAAGATGAGGAGCAAATGTGTGCAAAATGCCTAAAGTGCAGGGAAACATATATTCAAAACACAAGCCACAAATAGTTAGATTAGATAACCCTGACAGATCAATAAATATTTGACTATATTTGACCAGATGTGGCATTTTCTCAGGTTTGGCCTATAAAGCAAACAATCGCTTTATTCCTGTTTCTGCTTCTGCATATTATAGAGACAACTGGACAAATTATGCAGCGATACTCATAAACTTAAACCTCTATAACTTTTTGTGTTTCACTTTTTACATTTTTAATTTTTTCTACTTCAGCAATAATCAGCCTCGGGTCTTTAGGATGAGACCAAACTCTAACATTTTCATGACAGTTTTTTTGAAACACAGACATTTTTGTCCACTATGGACCCGTGTGTAACATTTTTAAATTGATGCACAAGAGTTAAATGTGTCTTTTAAAATAGCTTTTATATTTATCAGTCAATGCCGATACACTCGTGGCATAACTCAGCCTAGTGTGTTTATGATCAGCTGAGGCTCTTGATAGTGTCTCTCTTTAGCGTTACTGAGATCATCTACAGAGCGAACCATCATGTGACGCGCAGCTGTTCTGATAATAAGACACAAACAGTCAAATATAACCGGCTAACTGCTTAATCTAACCCGAGAGAGAGAGGATATTCCTGAAGGAACACTGATGTGTAAACCACCCCTTCTCTGCTCTCAAGTCTCTTATAAATACACAAGAATATATTGATTCTTTTCTTTGGCTGGTTTTACTCATTAATATTTGAGTCTGATACTGTTTAGCTACTGCTGTTTTATGGTTTACTCTTTGTTATGTAGCTCTTATTTGTTTGTTTTATTTGTTATGCATGCTATATCTTCTTTTAATCGTGTTCTGTAAAGCACTTTGGTCAGCCTTTCATATCTAAAAATTCTTAAATCAAGAAGCATTTACTAGATAGTAAAATTCCATAACAAATTATGTCTTTTTCCTGAATTAAAAAAAAAAGATACAATTAAGTGAGTTTTTGCTTAAAACAAGCAAAATGATCTGCCAATGGGGTGAGACAAATCATTTAGTTTTCCATTTGAATTAAGATTTTCTTTTACATTTTTTATTTGAATTAAGATTTTTTTTTTGCTTTAAGCAAAAACTCACTTTTATTTTATTTTATTTGATCAGAAAGTAAGATAGAATTTCTTATGTCATTTAACTTGTCTAGTAAATGCTTCTTGCTTTGAGAATTTGTAGATATTTGGACTGGAAACACGACAGAAACACTGTATTAAATGTGCTGTATAACTGAAGCTGAACTATTGTGTCTGAGATTGTCCTCTCTGGTGTGTGTGTGTGTGTGTGCAGGTCGTGTTCACGATGGCAAGGTTTACACCGGCCTGTGTAACTTCAACGAGCGATGGGAACGCTTGTCTCTGGCCCAGAAGAAGGGCATTAACCACCGCTATCAGCTGGGCTGTAACTGCAGGGTGAGTTCAACTACAACACGCTTAGAAGACGATCAATATCAGGCTTTTAATCACTCTTTAAACTAGATCTGATCCAGGGCTTTTCCCCAGAGGTCGTGTGTATAGGTGAAGACCCACTCTATGCATGTGTTGTAGATCCCCCTCTCTGTTAAACATATTCTATTGGACTGTCCAGGGTTTAATACTAGCAGAATGCTCTTTTATGAAGTTATTTCACTTAAGGACTTATTTAGTAAGATTATGCCTGAAAAGGTTTTGGATTTTTTTTATCATATTGTAAAAAAAATATAGTATAATATGACTTTTTGTGTTTATTTGCTTGGTTTTATTGTAATTTATATGATATTTGTATTTTTGTAATTCAATTTTTGCCATGAAAATAGCCTTAGATGCTGACATGGCATTAAATAAAACGATCTATCCATCCAAATATAAACCAAATTTAAAATGTAATAGACGTCTAACCATCGGCCAAGAATAAACTAGTCATCAATTACATAAGAAATTAATTACGTGAAGATATGAACCAAACAGCTCGTAATCACTGTTGACTTTTCTTACATGATGGAATATCATATCATCTCACAAGTTATTTTGGCAAACACGACATGCAACCAAATTCAAGGTTATTTTGGCTGAAGTGTGTTACTCACAGCCGGGTCTATATCGGGTCTATAGTTCACCTAGACGGAGAAATGACGCCTATTGCATGCTGGGTAATGTTATCCATCACATGAGCTGCTGCCTTGCCATGATCCACACAGGATCCAGATGTTTGGCTCCAGGATTAAACCACTGGTTCAGAAGCCAAACTCAAACCGGTTTGGACTCAGATCTGAGACCCAGAACCACAGATCATCACTGGATCTGAGCGCCGCCCCTCGGTATATCGCTAAACACGTGTGACGGCACGAGTTAAAGCACAACCATGTGGTATTATGACGATAACCAACACAGAATTCCTAAAAAAACGCTTTTTAATTCTTCAAATTGAACTAGAACTCACAGAAAACGGACAACGCAGAATTTAGGAAAATGAAATGGCCCTAAAAATGTGATTTTCGTTACATTTTTAATGAACTGTTGTTTCGTGATTTCTGATCACTCAGTTTGATTTAACGACTAAAACGGAATTTGGGGGAAATAAATCTGGTTCCACACATGCAGACACACAGTTCAGACATACGCTTCAGTCTTCCTTAAATAACACCGACAGTTAGAGAAAATTCATGCAAATTTGGTCACAAGTGTGTCTCCATAAAGACTTCATGACGGCGACGCTCTCGGGGTTTAAAGAGGATTCGCTTCTGAATGACCTGCATTCATTAAACACCTGGAAACTGTTATTTACCAGCCTTTCAATCTCCCTAGCTTCACTCACACACATTTCTAAAGCAAACACCAGCACTGAAATGAAGGCAGGAGTCTTTTAAAAGACTAATAAAAGACAAATAAAATGAATAACGCATGGCTGGGTAGAGCAAAGTCTAACATCCTAATCCATAAAATAACTGAATAACTTACAGTTCAAATCATACAGGTTTTGCAAACACAAAACGTTTTCTCTGCTTGAATGTTGATTATTCTCCTCATATTCTCCATTGTTGCGGCTCCTCTCTTCCCAGTCTGTCAGTAACACTCTGTTTACTTCCTGTCTCTATGAAGCCCCTCCTTCTGAAAAGCACACTGTGCTCTGATTGGGCGACTGGAGTAGTGTATTGTGATTTTATCGAGCGCTTCGAGCCTGTTTGGGACACGCCCCTTACCATAACCGCCAGTTTCAACCATAGACTGTATATAATATGGGCGTAGTGTGTGTGACGTCACCCGTAGTGTTTCTGAAGAGCGTTTTCGAAGCCCAAAGTGGGCGGAGCCAGCCGTCGCCATCTTGGCAGCGTCACTAGACGAATTTCGTTAATTTTATTTACAACAAAAATGAACCATCACTGAACTTCCTTAAGCTGGACTGTGACGCTATTCTCTTCTAGACACAAACTTTGTTGCATTATTTTCATGTTATCTCTGCTTTGAAACACTGTGTAGTAAAAAGCGCTTTATAAATAAAGGAGACTTGACTTGACACACACTTTCCTCTGTTTGCAGATTAAGCCGTGCCACTTTCTGCCCTGTTTCGTGACCTCGAAACACGAGTGCCTGTGGACCGACATGTTGTCCCACTTCGGATACCCCGGGTATCAGTCCCGACACTACGCCTGTATTCAGCAGAAAGAGGGTTACTGCAGCTGGTACCGAGGGATGACCACACGCGACAAAGTGACCATCAACACCACCGACCCCTGAACCCTGACCCCCGACCCCCGACCCCGTCCTGACACCCGAAAACTAACTGCCCCACATCAGATCACGTGTGTTCAGCTACGGGTCACGTCACTTAGATGAAACGTGAGGCCTGGAGCGATTACCCAGCTAACTAAAACATGTTCGAAGAATGTTTCGCTAACGGTAACGTCCAGTTTTTTAAATGTTTAAAAAAAGCGTTAAAATTGTATCATTCTTCAAACATGAACGTTCTGAAACAAGTTCAACATTTAAAAAACGTTACATTTAAAACAAACGTCCAACTGAAATGTTTAATTAAAAAAAAGACTACATGATCGATATACAGTCAAACCAACAATCAGGACACTATAGTTCATTATGTAAGTGAGGAGAGCATAATAAAGTAAACTGAGACATATTATACCCTTATAACTCATCATACAGCGACTACCAGTGATATTAGGGACCAAAACTGATCCTAATTTGAGCTGATCATGTTTTGCTGAAGTGTTTTGTCTTTAATTGCTAATGCTCTTTTTACACACAGACTGAACACAATGAAGCATTGCTTGGTGATTGGTTGAGCTAAACTGGTATTATCTAATTGTGTAGTTAAATTTAACAGCTGACAGATATTCAACATAATTCATGTGTGAGACAGTCTAACAGAAGGACGGACAAAACCAGTCAAATATCAACTGAGTTCTGCTCATATTTTATTACCATTTTCTAAACTATAGCGAATAAACTGAGATAATGTTGAAGGTGTATGAATACATTTTGGTTTGACTGTATAAAGAACGTTTTTTCCGAGAACATTATTAAAGACCAGATAACTTTGAATGAACGTTCTATTAATGTTGTAACGTTAACGTTGAGAGAACGTTAGCTGTTAGCTGGGTAACCCCAAATGAAACGAACTGATCCTCGCTAACACGACCCACTGAGATATGAAGTAATTTATGAATGCAATAATACCGCTCTTTTATAGTGCTGTATTGCTTTTAAACATGATTTAAATGATATAAATTGTATATGTACGCAGATAAATGTCATGTGCCAGATTTATACTGTTCAGTATATATTTATGATGCTCACTCTGGATTGTGCTGAAGCGTTGGGTTTCGGTTCTTTAGATTTGATGCATAAGCGCAGCTCGTTCCAGCACAAACACAGAGCGACCCGTGCGTTTGACTCTTTCCTTCTTGCTGTTTATGATATAAGCTATGAAATTGTGACTAGTATTTTTTTATTATTTTAAAACAAAGATTATAATCAGTAGATAATCATCTTCATATCAATGTCTTTCTACATCTAGACCGCGCTGATGAGAGAAATCTAATGCTTCATCAATACATTTTCTAAATGGAAAAGTGAACATTCGTCCTGATTCTGAGGGTACCGAATATGAATCAAACACAATAAACGTGCATCGATCTTGAAGTAAATCAGATCAGAACTGCTAGAATAATCATTTTTTACCACTAAACTCATGTTAATTTCATCAGAATTTCTGCTCCATTCCTCAGTTGGAGGCTGAGATCAGACGGACAAACAACGGAACGCTAGTTAGCTGCTGGTTTAAGTGCCTGAACACTAGTTAACTAGTTAAGCGTCTGAAACGCTAGTTAACTGCCAGTTTAAGCGTCTGAACTCTAGTTAACTAGTTAAGCGTCTGAAACACTAGTTAACTGCCGGTTTAAGCGCCTGAACACTAGTTAACTAGTTAAGCGTCTGAAACGCTAGTTAACTGCCAGTTTAAGCGTCTGAACTCTAGTTAACTAGTTAAGCGTCTGAAACACTAGTTAACTGCCGGTTTAAGCGCCTGAACACTAGTTAACTAGTTAAGCGTCTGAAACGCTAGTTAACTGCCAGTTTAAGCGTCTGAACTCTAGTTAACTAGTTAAGCGTCTGAAACACTAGTTAACTGCCGGTTTAAGTGCCTGAACACTAGTTAACTGCCGGTTTAAGTGCCTGAACACTAGTTAACTAGTTAAGCGTCTGAAACGCTAGTTAACTGCCAGTTTAAGCGTCTGAACTCTAGTTAACTAGTTAAGCGTCTGAAACACTAGTTAACTGCCGGTTTAAGTGCCTGAACACTAGTTAACTGCCGGTTTAAGCATCTGAACTCTAGTTAACTAGTTAAGCGTCTGAAACACTAGTTAACTGCTGGTTGTAGCGTCTAAACACTAGTTAACTAGAATGAGAGCGTTCGGTCTCAGCCTCCAACTCAAGTTTTTATAACAATATTTTGTCTACGTAACACAAACTTTCTGCTCAGATCAGACCTGTTTTACTCTCATTAAAAATCTGAAAGCTTGTGTAAAGTTGTGTGTGTGTGTGAGAGAGAGAGAGAGAGTACCATTTTTCAATTAGCAGCTTTTCGAAGAATGTTTCGGTTTTTAATTTCTCTGTTTTATATTTTTATAATAAAGATTGTGAAAATGGCTCAGTGGCTCTATCTCGTTATTATTGTACTCGGAGGACTAGTTAAAGTAGTCAAAGCAGTGACTTACCATCTGAGTGTGGTTGGGGAAGAAGGTTTGCTCATTGAGCGGGAACTTCTCCGGACCCAGATTCTGATAGAGCTTGATCATGTGAGAGAACTGCAGAATGAAGACACAAAAACACATCAGCACAAGCGTTTTTATGTTCCTGATTCATTATTATGAAGAACACAAAGTTTGTCTTCCTCATCTTCCATCTAAACTCACTACACCTCTAAACGACTTTGGTAACACTTTACTTGAAGCCTATCTACTAAGATTTCACAATAAGTTCCCATTAGTTAACGATTAATGCACTAACATTAACTAACATTTAATACAATATTCATCATTCTTTGTTTAGTATAGTAAATAATCTTTGTTTTTGTCTTTGGGGAAACATTTTTTTTTTTTAATATTTAATCTAAATCTAAATTGAGAACTTTTGCTGTAGTAATATTTAATATAAATCTAAATTGAGAACTTTTGCTGTGTAACACACTTTACAATAAGGTTCATTAATGTATTAACTAACATGAACTAACCATGAGCAATCAATTTGTTACTGTATTTGTTCATCTTTGTTAATGTTAGTTCATAAAAATACAGCTGTTCATGTTACAGTGCATCAACTAATGTTAACAAGATTTTAATAAAGTATTAGTAAATGTTGAAATTAACATGAACAAAGAATAAATGCTGTATAAGTGCAGTTCATTATTAGTTCATGTTACCTAATGTAGTTAACTGCTGGTTTAAGCGTCTGAACGCTAGTTAACTGCTGGTTTAAGCCTCTGACCCCTAGTTAACTGCTGGTTTAAGCGTCTGAACGCTAGTTAACTGCTGGTTTAAGCATCTGAACGCTAGTTAACTGCCGGTTTAAGCATCTGAACGCTAGTTAACTGCCGGTTTAAGCATCTGAACGCTAGTTAACTGCCGGTTTAAGCATCTGAACGCTAGTTAACTGCCGGTTTAAGCATCTGAACGCTAGTTAACTGCCGGTTTAAGCATCTGAACGCTAGTTAACTGCCGGTTTAAGCATCTGAACGCTAGTTAACTGCCGGTTTAAGCATCTGAACGCTAGTTAACTGCCGGTTTAAGCATCTGAACGCTAGTTAACTGCCGGTTCAGATTGTTTTCAATTAATTCATCCAGTCCATTTTTTTCTTTTGGTTCAACAATATCCCTTTCGAGATTTGGTCCCACATTAACAAAAAAAATCATTAAATTATTTGGCCACATCTTGTTTCTTGTCTATGCACTTATTATCTTTTATTATAAATGTAGGATATGCAGCTCCTTTAGATTTATTTCTTGTTAAACCATTTATGACTTTCCACATTCCTTTCATATTTTCTCTATTTGCCTCTAAACAATTGCTGTATTATGTCTCCTTCTTTAACCTAAGTATTTTCGTTAGTTTATTTTTATATACCTTATATTTCATCTCAGCGTTTTCGGTTCTTTGTCTTAAAAAAAAACCTATATAGTGTGTTTTTCTTTTTACATGCATTAAATAACCCTTTTGTCATCCAGGGTTTTTGTTCCCTCTTTTTCTCAATGTACATTTTTAAAGGACAATTCATTTCATATAACTTTAAATAAATATTCAAAAAAGAGCTATACGCTTCATTTGCATCATTAACATAAACCGCTTCCCAATTATATCTTAATAGATCTTCCTTAAAGGCTTTCAAGGTTACAGGAGTCCTCAGCCTCGATTCTCTTTTCCTCCTTACCGGTTCTTCTCCATTTAATTTACAATTATAATAAACAAAAATTGGCAAATGGTCACTTATGTCTTCCACCAAATATCCCCTACAATATGATTATCAACAACATTTGAATAAATAGGGGAGAGCGGGGCACAACCTAACGCTTTTTGACTTTCTCAGTTTGTGTAAATCTACTTATGGTTCAGAGTATTTATTTTGTCCCACATTAATTTCCCACATGTCTAGTACAATTATGTGGTTTTGTTTTATTAATACAGTATATACTTTTTTTCTTGACATACCCCGAAAGAATGGAAGTGAAATGTGACAACATGCCCCATAGGTGGGGTACATTGTAACATGTTTGGGGCACATTGTAACTGACAGCTTAAAATGTTATCGATCTAATAAAAAATATATACAAAACAAACTAAAATATTTTCTAAATAAAATACAATTAAAAAACTTTTTCATATAAAATAATGGCAATTTTTAATAATTAAATATAAACAATTTTTTTAGTTTTGACTACGAACACATGAAAACACAGCTATACAACATAGTTCAAAACAAATAAATAATTAGTCATTTCTGAACATTGACTCTCAGTCTTTATTCACCTTTTTCTCACGTTTTCCCAATAATATTAATAAAAGTATAGAATATAATAGCATATTTCTAATAGGGGCACATTGTAACGCAGTGTTACAACATGCCCCCGCCTGCACAACTGGGATTTAAACCCTGCTAGTGTCTTCTGCTAGTTAGCGAAGCATTAAATAACTATCTTAACTGTTAAATAACATCTTGGAGATTAAAATAATATCAGATTTGTCTTATTTTAAATAAACACAAAAAATAGAGATGAAAAATTCACTTAAGTAAGAAATTTACTTTTGCTATGGTTTAATAAATGTCTATGGATATCTTCCAAAAAAATAAATAATTTTTGCGGATTTTTTTTTTCTATAGTGTTGATATGGCAACTAGTAAATACACAAAGTTTCGTCATCCAAGCATGTGCGGAAGTATTTAAAACAAGCGTGCAACTAGCCCCGCGTTAGGTTGTGCCCCGCGCTCCCCTATTGTCAATTAGTGTAGCACTTTGTGCTGTAATTCTACTCAGCTTTGTGATTTTTGGAAATAAACCTAAGCAGTCCATTGTATAAATAAAATCTGTGATACCTTTGTGGCCTTGTGAATTCAAAAGATCAACATTAAAATCTCCACAAACAAAAAACATTTTTTCTACCTACCACCTTCTCAAACATGCAAACTAATTGATCCTTTGTTTTGTCAATACATGTTCCAGGCGCTCTATACAAACAACTAACTATTAGGTTTCTACTTGTATTCATCTCTATTTCTACACTAACTATTTCAAAATTCCCAGCACATTCTTTGACATAGAGACAACCTGCTGCATTGCAGGGCAGTATTAACGTATAAGGCCACTCCACCTCACTTCTTTAAAATCCGATTTACAAAGAACATTTCATAGCCTGTTATTCCAAAGTCTTCAACAGTGTCATTTCGTAACCATGTCTCAGAAATCGCAATGACATCAAATGTCCTCTTCAGCCGCTTCAAATAATCCATAATATTGCCGAAATTTCTATTTAAACTTCTGCTATTGAGATGGATAATATACACTCCATCCCTCTCTACAATGTCATTGAATTGTTTCTCAGTGAAATATTTACAGTTGGACCCATCTGTTGTGGAGTCATAATAGAAATTCCTCTCGGGGTCTATTTCCCTTTCGCACATCAAACGCTCTTTCATCCAAATCTTCTAATCTTCCACTGTGTGTGTAATTCAGATATGGTGTGACCAAACTTGACATTGGCATTTCATTGTCCATTTTATCACTCTTCGGCTGGTCTAAGTCTTTGTCATGACCATCAATAAAGGGAAACACGTAATCTTTAAACATACAATCAGTCATTGTCATTTAAAATATGCAACACTTGTAAGCCAAGTCCTTTATCTATGATCCATACGCACAAACAATCCATCCATCCAGTTTCACGGCATTCCAAGGCCATAAAAACCGGGACGAACACGGCAATGTTACTAGGTCCCCAACCCGGCATCGATCCCGGCATCAATCCCGGGTCGTGTTTGCGTTCACACAGAAGGTGTTCTGGCAATTTGCCGGCAATTTGCCGGGTTCAAAGCGCTGTGTGAAAGGGGCTTAAGAGAAACAATGTGAAGTTGACCGTTTAGTCACTGGTTTGATTTACTGACAATAAACAATTTTGAGACAAAAACATCTGACTGTAGGCCTACATGAATCATTACATATCAGAAATCACTGGACAGTGATGACTTTGGTTAGACATATCAAATTATCTGTAACAAAGCAATAATGACACAGTAAAAACTTTTTTACTCACACTCAGATCTGTTATTTACCTACTACTACTTGTCATGCTCGAATCAGTGGGCGAGGCTACTGAACTTTAGGGATGTCATCAACCCAGGAAGAAGCTTGTTGTAGTCCCTATGAGTCGTTTGATGTAGTCCTTAAAAATTAATTTCTGTAAAAGAAAATATCTCCATTTGCATTGAACTTTGAGGGTCGTAACTTTGCAGATGTTATTTATGCTTAAACAACAACATTACACACTAACTAAAGTTAAAAAAAGTGAAATCATAATCAAGGACCCCTTTAAAAAGTCTATTTTTTAAAGTTGCTTTTTGTGCTTGTAATGAGCCGAAATGTTGTTTATTTCTTTTCATTTATTTTCTTTTTTCCAGGTAATATGTGCTTACAACTTAATTTAAATTGGTTTACATTTTAAGTCAACAATTCTCATACAAACACCTGATAAATACTGAAAAGGATTTGAGTACAGAACAAAGTTACAGTTTTTGCAGTGTTACAGTTATTCTTAGCTAAATATTATTAGAATATTAATTTCACATACAATAAATCCTTTAAAATAATATTATCTATGTTATGAAGATACATAATCCATTAAAGAATTTACTTTTTTCTCCACCAGTTTTTTACAATCTTTTGTCTTATCTCTTTGGTTTGTAAACCATATACTAAGGGTTTAATCCTGGTGGTACATGTGAAACATTATACTAGCTAGTTTCCTGCTATCAGAGTATTCAGGAAAACGATGAAGTAAAATAAAAGTGGCTCCAGAAAAAAGCATGATTAAATAAACAGTTAAATGAGTGCTGCAGGTTTTAATGGCTTTGCTGTTAAGTGCTTTGTTTTTGCTGGTTATGCATACAGTAGCAATTTTGACATATGTTATAAATATAGATACTGCTGACAGGCAGGCTATAATTATGGTATAAACAACTCCAAACACATTATTAATACTTACATCTTCACAGGACAGTTTAAATAGTGAGGCATTGTCACAGAAAGGGTTTTCAATTTTATACCTACAGTGAGACAGACGCAAAGTAAGTCCTATCATAATTGTCACTAAAAGAATGGCCAGGCCCCAAGCAAATGCTGATAGTTTAATAACCATTTTATTGGTCATTATAGTCGTGTATCGCAATGGATTACATATAGCCACATATCTGTCAAAGGCCATGATCATCAGCACATAATGGCATGCTGCTGTAAATACATGCACAAAATAAGCTTGAATAACACACTCTGCATATGATATATTGCGCTCTGAGGTTTCCCTTAAAATGTCCTGCAGCAAGCGTGGCATAATGACAGTAGTCCCTAGTATATCATTCAGTGGCAAGTTACAGAACAGAAAATGCATTGGGTCATGCAGATTCTTCTCTGTTGAGATCAGAAAAATAAGTCCAATGTTTGATACCATTGTAAAGACATAAGCCAAGAGAAGGAGGATGAAAACAGGCTGAGATGACTGAGGTGTAACTTTCAGTCCCTCCACGAGGAGAATGCTGTTTGTGAATGTCAGGTTGTCCATTGGCTGCTCAAAACCTGCAAACAGCATCACACAGACCTGTAATCGTCATTAATAGCATAAAATTGCTACACTGTACAATGATGAATATACAAAAAAAAAAAAAAAAAAAAAATAAAATTTTTTT
>FLSR01000091.1:182181-197573 GCA_900092035.1 Leuciscus waleckii
TATATAAAATTGTAGATAAACAAAGTCAAAGTCTAATTAGTCAAAATCTAAAATAAATTTGTCTAATGTGAAGTAACAATCATCTTTATCAGTATTGAGTTTTACTTTATAAATATAACTAGTATCTTGCCTCACTCTGCCTACAATCCTCCCAATAATGATTAGGTCGAACAGTACGACTTGTTTTTGCCTTTTAATGTGTGGCTTAAATTGTTTTCTGTGACATTGTCATAACCCCTTCGGGGGGAAAAAAAAACTATTAATAGAATACGTTGCCATGAGCAGCGAGGCTGCAGATTGTGAGTGTTTATGGCAATAAGTGAAGTTACAACCTGCTAATCCTGCAAAATGATTCATGACCCCATGATACATTTCTTAACTCAGGTTGTGTTCAAAACCCTATAACACTTTTTTTGTTCCCGGTCAAAAATAACCGACCTATAAAAAATAGCTTATAAATCACTTGTTATGCAATATCATCACCCAATATTGGATTCAATCTTTTTGTCAACTTGTTCTCTTTCAATTAGGACTGGTTTTATATTTCTATTTGCATCCAATTAATCGTAAGCCTCATTTATCTGAGAGTAAGCATCTCATTTCGGTCAAAAATGGCCGGCCATTTAAAGTGAATGGGAGTGTAAGAAATTGTAATCTGCCTCAACCCAGATTCCACTCCTAAATATATTTTAGAATGAGCTCATCCCCAAAGTGGCTTAATTATTATAGAGATTAAGGCTGTCAAGTGATTTCTTTTTATTTTTTTTTGACCATTTGGGTTGATCACATCCTGAGCAAATGGTTGTCAATTGTAGAATGGGAATGGGAGTGGGACACAGAGAACCTTCTCAGACAATGGGGTGTCTCAACTTCATTAACATACAGACCACAGCTGTTACAACAAGGGCAACTTAATTTACATTAAAAGTTGTAAACTGTAACAGGATAAAGGTTTTAGATTTGATGTTCTGGGTTCATTCTGACGCCGGTGAACCCAAGGTGCTTTGTGTACCTTGCCACTGCTATGCTGTAATAAACTTCATTTTTGAGATCTTCGACGTCCACATCATTTTTTCTTACAGGAGAGACTGAAAATAAGAGAAAAAATTAGTTTTCAGGAGCATGTTCATTATGTTCATGTACACATATGTACATGTGTGCTTGCAAACATCGAGCTCTTGGACCTGTGCATGTGTGGATACATGCATACACACGCTACCCAAACACACACACACACACACACACACACACACACACACACACAGACAGACAGACAGACAGACAGACACTTATGCACGAACTGGATTTAGTCCGCAGTGACCCTGTTTCATAAGAAACTTTCATGTTCTTTGTTTAATCACAGTTTTCAGACAAAATATTATGACATTTTGTTTTGGGACTAAAATGTACAAATATAGATGATATAGCACAGACACATATAAATGCTTCATAGTGTCTTGCTTGTCATTCATTTTGTAGCAGCACAATGGCGAACAAGCTCTCTGTGCATGATGTTCTTCATCAGGATCATTGATCGAGACACTAGTGAGGAGGAGGCGATGCAGGATGCACATGGAGGCACCTAGCCAACGCGAAAGCTGCCGGTGGGATAACTCTGGCGTTGACGTCAACGGCGCTGGAGGAACTCAGGGCTTCTCGGGGAAGCTCACCTGAGGAGAATATTGCACGTATCAAGTCAGAGGAGTGGAATGGCGAGCAAGCGAAGACACCTGAGCAGATCCTAGTACCGTCTAGTTGAAGCGAGTACACGAGAGGACACTGGCTCCACTCAGAGATTGAGAATCTCATAAATTGTTGGGTGTCGCCCAGCCTGCAGCTCTGCAGATGCCTGTTAGCGAGACGCCATGCGCTTGAGCCCAAGAGGAAGCCACACTCCGGGTGGAGTGTGCCTTCACACCAAGGGGGCATGGTCGACCTTGCTGCTGGTATGCCAAAGCAATGGCGTCCACTATCCAGTGAAACAACCTTTGCTTGGAGAGAGCCTTTCCCTTCAGCTTCCCACCATAACAGACAGGTCTGAGGTCCTGAAACACTGCATTCTGTCTACGTAAGCATGGAGGGCGCATACTGGACAGAGCAGTGCCAAGGCTGGGTCTGCCTCCTCCAAGGGCAGTGCTTGCAGGTTCACCACCTGGTCTCGAAAGAGAGTGGTGGGAACCTTGGGCACATATCCAGGCTGGGGTCTCAGGATCACATGAGAATAGGCCGGCCCGAACTTCAGGCACGCTTCGTCAACCGAAAATGCCTGCAGGTCCCCTACTCTCTTGATGGAGGCCAATGCAACCAGGAGCGCTGTCTTCATTAACAGGAACGTAAGTTCCACTGATTGCAGAGGCTCAAAGGGAGCACTCTGGAGGGCATTTAGAACTACTGAGAGGTCCCAAGAGGGTACGAGAGGAAGGCGAGGCGGATTCAGTCTCCTCAGGAACCAGATGACCAGGACGTGCTTCCCCACAGACTTTCCTTCAACTGCATCGTGATGTGCGGCGATAGCGGCAACATACACTTTGAGGGTGGAGGGAGACAGCCTTCATTCCAACCCTTCTTGCAGGAAGGAAAGCACGACACTGATCGGGCATTTTCTGGGGTCTTCTCTGCGAGAAGAGCACCAGGTGACGAAGAGGTTCCACTTCAATGCGTAGGCATCATGGACATCATGGTCCCATGGACGATGCTCTAGCGGAAGTGATGGTAGCCACCACCGGTGGTGGTAGGGTACTCAAACCTGCCTTGTACCGTCCAGGAGCCAAACGAGGAGGTTGCACAGAAGGGGACGAGGGTGCCATAGGGTGCCCGTCTCGAGAAAGGAGGTCTTCCTCAGAGGAATTGGCCAGGGAGGTGCTGTCGCGAGGAGTACTAGTTCGGAGTACCAGGTCCTGGTGGGCCAATGAGGTGCAACCAGAATTACCTGCTCCTCGTCCTCCCTGATCTTGAACAGGGTCTGCGAGTTGCGACATACGGCCGGAGCGTAGAGCATCTTGTCAGTTAATGCATGCTACTGTCGAGGTATTTTCTGAGCGGACTAGTACGTGCTGGTTCTTGAGCAACGCACGGAAGCGGTGCAGAGTCAGACGTGAAACCGCACTCTTGACGGGACCTAGGGAGAGGGACAGGTCGAGAGGAAGAAGTAGAGGGTGGGGGAGAAAATAAAGGGGAGCTTAATAAAACAGCTGGAACGGTTCCGCCGACCCCTGGGCACGCCACCATCTGGTCCTCCGCCAGTTGAATGGTTGAGTCCAGCAATACCGGGCAGTGGCACTGAACCCACTCTGCAGTCTTCTTGGGCAGATGAGTGATGACCTGTTCCAGTACCACGCGGTCGATGATCTGCTCGACATCGCTTCCCTCAGCCAACAGCCAGCTCTGTAACCTCTCATGGTCCTCCTGTTGTGCCTGGACAATCACCTGGAAGCAACGCTCCCAGTAACGCCTTGTTCTTGATGGAGGACCATGAGTCATGGGATGACCTCCACAAACAGCAAACCTGGCGAAGATTGCATGACAAGCCGCCGCGGCTTTCTTTCTTCCTTCCCGGGTTTCGGCACCAGTGTAACGAGTTCAATAATAAGGAAGGAAGAGGACAGGGTCGGCTTAACTGAGACTTGTGCTTTACTTTCTTTTTCCACAATCAAAACAAAAGTCACTTGTTTCAGCCCCTCAATATACTCAGTCCAACAGAATAAATGATACTGCTTGTATCAGTTGGTGTTTACTTTAGCTTTTGTAAGCTCTCTTGCTTTTGTAAGACTTTTCACCGCCGCTTAGGAATATTATCCATGATTTTGTGATCGATTACTGTTTCTATTACCATATTTTTCTTACAATATGATTAATCCCTGGGGTCTGCAATCACGCCGGCATGATCTGCTCGCTTTTTTTCTTATCAGTGCAAAAGAGACTCAAAATACTTTAGCGATTTTGATCTTACATATAAGTGTTATACATCATTCGATCCTGTTAAGTGTCTATTTTTTGTGTATACTCACAATAAAAACAAAGTGTTGTGCTTTTTGCCAAATAAAGAAAAATAAACTGGTTCTGCCTTCTCTCTGTCAGTGAAGTCCATTCTGAAACGCTTCCAAAATTGAACTGTAACTCGAATACTCAGTCCCACAGGCATACAGACACACCGGCATACAGCTTGAATTCTCTTCTTTTAAATGAAATAATCTATATAAAAAACAAATATTCTCAGTTTATGTAATCTGTATGAAAAGAGAGAGATGTCAGTCATTCTCATTTCATCTCATTAAGTGTTAATGTGACCACGCCCACGGAGATTATTCAAACACAAATGATCTGAGGCGATCCATGCAAACGTGTCAATGCCCACATCAGCTGGATAAAACACATCAAGTTTATTTTACGTGCACTTTACGTCGTCTTGCTTCGCTGTGAGGAATAATACTATCGTAATAATAATCCTGGGAAATTTACCTCAGAAGTGCTGGTTTAGTTTCATTTCGAGGAGCAACGGATCCAGCTGAGGATTGTGAATAGTAAGTTCTTTAACAGAATTTTTATTGAATTTCGCAAATTGAGAACACTTATTTGAAGGGGTGAGACCTAGCACCGACACTCATCTCTTGTGGTATGTCCAGTAAAGGACGTCCAGGTCCTTTAGTTGTCCTGTCCTTCACAAAAAGCCTGTTAGCTACTTCACTGAGGTTGGCGAAGACAGCGTTACTGATGTTGCTGTTGGTCAAGGCCACGAACTCATTTAACTTATCTAAAACTAAAATGCTTCTGAGTAAGAGGACATCTGTAGAGGATGTACTGTCATCAACCTGCTGCACGAGCATCATAAGGTCCTCCACAATTTCACCAACTAACTACCTCCATTGTTTACAATAAATCGGCGTCTGCAACGCAACACGAACTCGCTTCGTGTTTATTTTTCTTTATTTAGCAAAAAGCACAACACTTTGTTTTTATTGTGAGTATACACAAAAATAATAATCATTTAACAGAATCGATTGATGTATGAAACTTGTCAACAGAGTCAACATCAAAGTCAACAGAGCAAAATTAATCTCTTTTGAACTGATAAAAAAAAAAGCGAGCTGGTATCGCCAGCGATACAGCCGACCCCAGGGGGTTAACCCTCTGGGGTCTGAGGTGTTTTTGGGGTTCTTGAGATGTTTTGACATGCCCTGACATTTGTGCTTTTTTCAGTTGCTTATAAACATATTAATGGCAAAGGTGTAATTACACTCTATTTAGCACAAACAGGGCTACCATAATATGTGATAATACCATAATACTATTTTGAGAGAATAATGTTTATGCAAGGTTATTGAAAAAACTAAAAAATTTTGTTTCTGAAATAAGGCCACAAAACACATACTAAATATGTGTCCACAAGACTTTTGACTTATGGATGTTGTTGCCTAGAGTTTTTGCTTCAAAATGATCTGAAAATCATCCTGCCTAATCATTCACATAAAACAATACATTGACAACAATACATTTTGTAAGACACTTTTTGTTTGGAAAGGCAATATGCGTAGGGGCGTGATTCACACCTGAGAAGACAATGACCCGTATAATGAGCTGCATAATGAGCTGCATAATGAGCCTTTCATTCAGGTGTGTCACTGAGAGTACCACAAGTAAAGAATGTGAGGACTTATTTTGAATCCATGCAAATTGTAAAATATCCAAGGTAAACATTTCTAGTAACTATAAGCAGTTAATTCTCATACTGTATTTTCAGAAAGTAAAATGTGTCCCCAAATGTGTCATTAATAAAAAACAATAATAAATAATTTAATGAGAAGGTTTATGTTGACCTAAACATTCATATTTCGTCTGTTTTACTCATCTCAGTATAGCAATATGGTTTGGTAAAAGTTAAACTAGTAGATGTGTTCATGAAAAATAACTGTTTACTAAAGTAAGTGCAAGTGTGAATGAACGGCACAGATGTGAGCTGTTGTTTACTACAGCTGTAGTAAATAAACACCAAACTCATTGTGGCGAGCAGGCCGAGGGCCGTGGGAGAATGTGGCCTCAAGTGACCTTGTCTGCATGTGGCCTCAAGTGGCCTCAAGTGGCCTTGTCTCCATGTGGCCTCAAGTGGCCTAGTCTCCATGTGGCCTCAAGTGGCCATGTCTCCATGTGGCCTCAAGTGGCCTTTTCGCCATGTGGCCTCGTCTCCATGTGGCCTATTGCATCCTTCCCCTCTTGGTCTATTATTTCACTCTCTCACATTTCCCTTGCTTTCCGCTCATGTCTTTATACAGCATCCTTACAGCTCTCAGCGTTTTCTCATACACGTTGGAAGTGGCCTCTTCTACCGATTAAGCTTCATGGCCTATGAGGCCTTTATTCCGGTTCCGCGATTTCATGTTTAATAAAAAAAAAAAACCTCTAGCGTAAAGTTTTGCCAGGAAGACTCAATGTTACGTCACTCATTACTTTCTGGTCTATCCAAACACTATCTAATACTTGGAGTAGGGCTGTCCCCGACTATGGATTTTCATAGTCGAATCAGAATCGTCATGTCTTGCCTATAGTCGACTAATAGTCGAATCATGTGTATGGGGGTGGGGCTGGGGGCGGGGCTTTAACGTTTCAAAGCCGCGATGTACAGAAAATCACACAAAGATATAGAAGAAAATGTATAAAAACATTTTTGATCAATAAAACTAAGAAATAACATAAATAAATCCAGAAAGGCCACACTACAGATTTGCATTTCAAATGCTAATCAAATTAAATCGGCTAAATTACCTGTGCGAGCAGGCCAGCCTACAGCACAACATCGATGCACCGAAAAAATAAACAATTAATTTACTAAATTAAATTAGAACAGAATATACCTTTCTAATAAATAAAAATACAAAACGAAATAAATCAGAATCAAGTCACAGGATGAGGAGCAAATGTGTGCAAAATGCCTAAAGTGCAGGGAAACATATATCTCCTCTGTCGGTCACGGATTGAAAGTGAAACTTAAATCTGTCACGGGGTGTTTGGATTTATTCACGCACGTTAAAAAATATTTATTAAAAGCTTCTTTCTTTGCACATTTTTATATAGGCCTACAGCATTATCATAATAGGCTGAATATTAACGTATTGACATAAAAGCTAGTTCTATGTGAAATCAGACATTGAGCGCCCTCATATGGCCAAAGTGGCATGATCCTCGTTTCATAACACCTCTGCGAAGATTCGACCGTGAGATCGGTAGTCGAATCAGGCTCCTCCTATCGAAGCATCGAATCTTCGACTATTCGGGGTCACCCCTAACTTGGAGTATAGGTTACTTACACATGTTTGAGTTCGCAGATGATGACGAAAACATTCAATTCCATCCTCCCCACCACCACCAGGATGGTCCCTGTCCATTCCTCCCCGTGGGGTACAAAGTTTTCATTTCTGGTCTATTTATTAAAAATGTCTTGTGATATCATCTCGCCTTCCGAGTCTTTCTGGTAGAACTTTGAGTGTCGTAACTTTGCAGATGTTGTTTATGCTCAAACAGCAACATTACACACTAACTAAAGTTTAAAAAGTGAAATCATAATCAAGGACCCCTTTACAGAGTCTCTTTTTAAAAGTTGCTTTTTGTGCTTGTAATGAGCCAAATGTAGTTTATTTCTTGTCATTTATTTTCTTTTTTCCAGGTAATATGTGCTTACAACTTAATTTAAATTAGTTTACATTTTAAGTCAACAATTCTCATACAAACACCTGATAAATACTGAAAAGGATTTGAGTACAGAACAAAGTTACAGTGTTTGCAGTGTTACAGTTATTCTTAGCTAAATATTATTAAAATATTATTTTCACATACACAAAATCCTTTAAAATAATATTAACCATATTATGAAGATATATAATCCATTGAAGAATTCACTTTTTTCTCCAGCAGTTTTTTATAATCTTTTGTCTTATCTCTTTGGTTTGTAAACCATATACTAAGGGATTTAATCCTGATGGTACAATGTGAAACATTATACTAGCTAGTTTCCTGCTGTCAGAATATTCAGGAAAACGATGAAGTAAAATAAAAGTGGCTCCAGAAACAAACATGATTAAATAAACAGCTAAATGTGTGCTGCAGGTTTTAATGGCTTTGCTGTTAAGTGCTTTGTTTTTGCTGGTTATGCATACAGTAGCAATCTTGACATATGTAATGAATATACACAGCGCTGACAGACTGAGTACAATGACAGTATAAACAAGTCCATATACATTATTTATGACCACATTTTCACAGGACAGTTTAAACAGCGAGGCATTGTCACAGAAAGGGTTTTCAATTTTATACCTACAATGAGACAGACGCAAGGTAAGTCCTATCATAACTGTCACTAAAAGAATGGCCAGGCCCCAAGCAAATGCTGATAGTTTAATAACCATTTTATTGGTCATTATAGTTGTGTATCGCAATGGATTACATATAGCCACATACTGTCAAGGCCATGATCATCAGCACATAGTGGCATGCTGCTGTAAATACATGCACAAAATAAGCTTGAATAACACACTCTGCATATGATATATTGCGCTCTGAGGTTTCCCTTAAAATGTCCTGCAGCAAGCGTGGCATAATGACAGTAGTCCCTAGTATATCATTCAGTGGCAAGTTACAGAACAGAAAATGCATTGGGTCATGCAGATTCTTCTCTGTTGAGATCAGAAAAATAAGTCCAATGTTTGATACCATTGTAAAGACATAAGCCAAGAGAAGGAGGATGAAAACAGGCTGAGATGACTGAGGTGTAACTTTCAGTCCCTCCACGAGGAGAATGCTGTTTGTGAATGTCAGGTTGTCCATTGGCTGCTCAAAACCTGCAAACAGCATCACACAGACCTGTAATCGTCATTAATAGCAGTATTGAGATTTACTTTATAAATGTAACAGTAGCATCTTGCCTCACTCTGCCTACGATCCTCCCAATAATGATTAGGTCAAACAGTGTGACTTGTTTTTGCCTTTTAATGTGTGGCTTATATTGTTATTCTGTGACATTGTCATAACCCCTTTGGGAAAATAAAAATAAAAATCTATTCATAGAATACGTTGCAATGAGCAGCGAGGATGCTGATTGTGAATTTTTATTGCAATAAGTGAAGTTACACTTACCCTAATCCTGCAAAATGAATCATGACCCCCTGATCCATTTCTTAAAATGAAATTTTGGCAGATACCTATGTGTACCTATGTTATATTAACACCATTTGAGGATGTAATGTTTTTTTATTGTGTAAAAAACAAGCAATCAGTCCAAGGCTGTAAATTCACAACAAATTTAAAAGGCAGAGTAATCTGAAAAAGCAGGCGAAACACAAGGATAACCACTCAGAATTCGATTTTTTTGGCAACATGCTTGTCGCTTCTAACACACTGTACTTAACTCAGGTAGTAAGCAACCATTGAAAAGGTGTTAAGTCAGTGTTGATGGTT
This sequence comes from Leuciscus waleckii, assembly GCA_900092035.1. Classification (NCBI taxonomy): domain Eukaryota; kingdom Metazoa; phylum Chordata; class Actinopteri; order Cypriniformes; family Leuciscidae; genus Leuciscus; species Leuciscus waleckii. The sequence goes on from FLSR01000091.1 coordinate 191,623, forward strand.
CAACATTAATTGCATTAAATTAACGTTACAAAGTGATGTTCCTTCAATATCACTTTTGCACCCCCAGTTAATGTTGAAGCAATGTTTAGATTTCTACAGAGCCCCGCACCGGACATGCAGGAAAACATTTTTAGGCCATCTCATACCCTTGATTTGCTATATCGTGTGCACGATTTATAAATCGTGGGAACAAATTAATAAATTATCCCTACGTTTTAGCAAATTGAGGGAACGAAATAGTAAAGTGGGCGCACGATTTAGTAAATCGAGTGAACGAAATAGTAAATTGTGCACACGATTTACTTTTCTTTTTCTTGCATGTCATGTGCGGGGCTCCATAGTTCCCTTTCGTGGTCACTGCGAGTTATGTCAGTGACGAAGAAATGGGGGTTTCGCATAGAAAGCCTATCACCTTCGAGATATAGAAAACGAGCCAATGGCAATGGAAATGCCTTGGGTCTGCGGGATTTGCATGCATAACTCCGCCCTACCTTGTGGGTATATAAGGAAGTACGCCGGCATAGCGCAGTATGTTTTCGCTTCGGAGCCAAGATCATCTCTTCACTCCACAAGCCATTCCTGAGTTTTCATCACTCTTTGAGACGAGCGACTCTCCGGTAGGTTGGTGTGACTGCGATTTCAGCGAGTTCACATTGCCTGCTGATCTGTGCAGTGATCTGCCAGTGAGTGTTTTCTCCCTGTGCGCTTCAACATCCGCAGAGTTTTCCTCTCACAAAAAGAGCTTGCATGCGGCACGTCTTTTTAAAGATGCCTCGCCCGTGACTTTGGTTGCGGTCGATCAGTTTCTGACTCTGATGGGCACAATCGCTGTCTTGCGTTTTTTGGGCGTTGATCACACCAAGGCAGCATTTGTGGATGAATCATGTTCCCATTGCGGGGACATGACCATCGCGACATTACGGTCAAGACTCAATGACCTCTCACGAGGGAGAGTCCCCTCATCCACACCCCGATCTACGGTCTCTTCTGGAGGTCGTACTTTGGTTGGTGGCCAGGGTGACCTGAGGGTGACGGTGTGGACTAATACGCTGACGATTCGTCCTCGGCCCACATCCCCCTCTCCAGTGTCGCAACCCGCGAGCATTCCGATTGAGCGCGGTGGCCCCTCTTCAGAGCGTTTCTTTCGGCGCTCCAGAGGAAGATGCTATGTCAATCGCAGCATCACAAGGTGGGCGTGAGTCCTCGGGAAGTGAGGATTCGGCTGTGCTGCCGCCCTTGGGTGTGCCAGCATTTCCCGAGTTTGATCCCGAGCTGACAGCCATGCTTTCCCGGGCCACCGCGAGCATTGGTTCCTGAGCGTTCGCGGCTGGATGATTGGTTTTTGGGTGCGGCCGCTGGTCAATGCCAGCTTCCAACCCCAATGCCATTCTTCCCGGATGTGCATGAGGAGGTCACAAGGTCCTGGAAGGCACCACTGTCTTCCCGTGATCGCTCGTCGGCCTTCTCCGCCTTTCCTCCCCTCGATGGGGCCACTGCCAACGGGTACACTGGGGTCCCCCCAGTTGAACGCTCTGTTGCGATGCAACTGTGTCCTCAGAGTGCTTCTTCTCGTGGTGACCCTAAGCACCCTTCCAAAGCCTGTAGATTTTCGTCCACTTCGTCTCGTGGCGAATCCTACAGAGCAGCGGGACAGGCAGCCGCCTCACTGCATGCCATGGACACTCTGCAGGTCTACCAGGCCCAGATGCTCAGGGACATGCACGTGGGTAGGACTGACCCAGGGCTCTTCGATGAGCTGCGTGCCGCCACTGACCTCACTCTCCGGGCGACTAAAGTGACCGCAGCTCCTGGTTCAGGTGATGGCCACCAACGTGGTCCAGGAGAGACACCTTTGGCTGAACCTGGCTGATTTGCGGGATGCTGAGCGGACCCGGTATCCCAGGCCGGCCTCTTCGGCGGTGCGGTTGAGGACTTCGCCCAACAGTTCTCAACCGCTCAGAAGCAGACTGAGGCTATAAAACACATCCTGCCCGACGGCCCGCTGCTGCCCCGGCACAGGTGCCTCAGTCCACACGCCGCCGAGGGCGCCCTCCCGCACGGCCCCAGCAGCAGCCTTCACCCGGGCCGCGTCGTGGAGGAAGCCGCAGGAAGGCGCCCCCGCCCTCTCCAGCCCTGTGCCCTGCTAAATGCCAGGCCAAGCGGCGCTCCTGAGACGGGCAGCTCAGGGATGAGCGTCAGTTCTTCACAGGAGGTGGTAGCAGGACCACTCCTTCCCCCGGTGGAGGGCCGGGGGAGAATCTTTTGTTCTCCACTCCCCACTGCTCACCCCCGGGTGAGCGGCACCCTAATGTGGTTAAAGAAAGAACTGACACACTCATCCTTGAGCACACAGAGTTCTCGGCAATAGTGCGCGCCACCCATGGGTCCCGCCACTATCGCCCTCCTCTGTCACAGGGTTCTCGGATGACAGTGCACGCCGCCCCCGGGCCTCGCCACTCTCATCCCCCTCTGTCGCCAGACCCCTGGCAGAGCAGACCCCCACGGAACACTGGTCCTTTCCTGGTCTCCTCTGTCAGGACGCGGTCAATGACCGTGCCCCCTCACCGGGCCGCTATGCCACCCACGCCTGGGCCGGTCATTCCGCCTCGCTGCACCACCGAGGGTACGTCTGTGGTCCGCATGACCCCGCTGGTACAGTTTTTGGGAGCCTGGCTAGAGCTTCCCAACCTGTCCCGCTGGGTCGCCCGAACTATCAGGCTCGGCTATTCGATTCAGTTCGCACGGAAGAAATCCGGTGGGTTACGGCCAATCCTGGACCTGCGCGTCTTGAACCGCTCCCTTCACAGGTTGCCGTTCACATGCTCAGGCAAACGCATTTTCGAATGTGTGCGGCCACAGGATTGGTTTGCAGCGATCGACCTGAAGGACGCCTACTTCCATGTCTCCATTCTTCCTCGACACAGACCGTTCCTATGGTTTGCTTTCGAGGGGCAGGCATACCAGTATGTGGTTCTCCCATTCGGGCAAGCCCTGTCTCCTCGCATCTTTACAAAGGTCATCGAGGCAGCCCTTGTTCCTCTACGGGAACACGGGGTTCGCATCCTGAACAATCTCGACGACTCGCTGATCCTAGCTCACTCTCGAGACCAGGTTTGCGAACACAGGGACCTTGTGCTCTGGCACATAGCTCGTCTGGGCCTTCAGGTCAACTGGGAGAAAAGCCAGTTCTTTCCTTTCCATTTTCTCGGTATGGAAATCGACTCAGTCGCCATGTGCGCGCAGCTCATGAGCGAGCGCGCGCAGTCACTGCTGACTTGCCTCCGCCAATTCGAGGGCAAGAGTGTGGTTCCACTGAAACTATTTCAGAGGCTCCTGGGGCATATGGCATCTGCAGCCGCAGCATCACCGCTCGAATTGCTTCATATGAGACCGCTTCAGCACTGGCTTTGCAATCGAGTCCCGAGGTGGGCATGGGAACACGGCACGCTCCGAGTCCCAGTGACTCCGGTCGAACCTCAGTTTTCTATGGGCCGGAGTGCCCTTAGAACAAGTTTCCAGGCATGTTGTTGTATCGACAGATGCCTCCACCACGGGCTGGGGCGCCATGTGCAATGGAGATGCTGCCGCGGGCTCCTGGACAGGACGCCAGCGCCTTTGGCATGTCAATTGCCTCGAGTTGCTGGCTGTACGTCTAGCTCTGCACCGCTTCCATGAATTGCTCAGGGGTCAGCACGTACTAGTTCGATCAGACAATACCGTGACAGTAGCGTACAGACCCTGTGCAAGATCAGGGAGGACGAGGAGCAGGTCATCTTGGTCGCGCCACACTGGCCCACCCGGACCTGGTTCTCCGAACTTGTACTCCTCGCGACAGCACCTCCCTGGCCATTCCCTGAGGAAGGACCTGCTTTCTCAGGGACGGGGCACCCTATGGCACCCTCGTCCCGATCTTTGGAACCTCCACGTGTGGCTCCTGGACAGGACGAGGCAGGTTTGAGTACCCTACAACCAGTGGTGGTGGCTACCATCACTTCCGCTAGAGCATCGTCCACGAGACATGCCTATGCGTTGAAGTGGAACCTCTTCGTCAGCTGGTGTTCTTCTCACCATGAAGACCCCCGGAGATGCCCGATCAGTGTCGTGCTTTCCTTCTTGCAAGAAGGGATGGAGCGAAGGCTGTCTCCCTCCACCCTCAAAGTGTATGTTGCCGCCATTGCCGCACATCACGATGCAGTCGAAGGTAAGTCGACTGCATCGTGATCATCAGGTTCCTGAGAGGAGGCTCAGAACCTGAGGTTTCTCCTCGCTCTCCTCTCTTACCCTCTTGGGACCTCTCAGTGGTGCTAACTGTCCTGCAGGGTGCTCCCTTTGAGCCTCTGCAATCAGTGGAGCTTAAGTTCCTGTCAATGAAGACAGCGCTCCTGGTTGCATCCCATACCCATCAAGAGGGTAGGGGACCTGCAGGCATTCTCCGTTGATGAAGCGTGCCTGGAATTCGGGCCGGCTAATTCTCACGTGATCCTGAGACCCCGGCCTGGATATGGACCACTCCCTTTCGAGACCAGGTGGTGAACCTGCAAGCACTGCCATCGGAGGCGGCAGACGCAGCCTTGGCACTGCTCTGTCCAGTACGTGCCCTTCGTGCTTACATAGACAGAACACAGTGTTTCATGACCTCAGACCAGCTCTTTGTCTGTCATGGTGGGAAGCTGAAGGGAAAGGCTCTCTCCAAGCAAAGGTTGTCTCACTGGATAGTGGACGCCATTGCTTTGGCATACCAGCAGCAAGGTCGACCGTGCCCCCTTGGTGTGACAGCCCACTCCACCCGGCGTGTGGCCTCCTCTTGGGCTCTAGCGCATGGCACCTCGCTGGCAGACATCTGCAGAGCTGCAGGCTGGGCGACACCTAACATTGTGAGATTCTACAATCTCCGAGTGGAGCCAGTTTCTTCTCATGTACTCGCTTCAACCAGCTGGTACTAGATTCTGCTCAGGTGTCGTCACTTGCTCGCCATTCCTCTCCACGGACGGGATACGTGTGATATATTCCTCAGGTGAGCCTAATAAGCCCTGAGTTTCCTCCAGCACTGTTGACGTCAACGCCAGAGTTATGCCACCGGCAGCTTTCGCGCTTCCCCCTCTGGGCGACCCCCACATGTGTATTTCCACTGTAAGCCTCTCTGAGCATGTCTTTCCCTTGGCAAGCCACCTTGCCACCCCTGGGGTTGAAATATTCCACCTGCGGCTGGACACCCCAGAGATTCTCCATATGCAGCCCCTCCGGGTCATATGTGTGTTCTGTAAGTCCCCCCACTTGGGGCTGGCACTGATTGCATATTTCCGCTGAGATATGCTTCCCAGTGTACCTTGGTATTCCTGTGTTAAGTAGGAGTCCTTCGTCCGTGCCAGTCTCACGACAGGGATCTCAGACTTACGCAGGGCACTAGAAGACAAGCGAGAGGTGGCGTGATTAGACTGGGAACCCCCATTTCGTCGTCACTGACGTAACTCGCAGTGACCACGAAAGGGAACGTCTCGGTTACGTATGTAGGTTTGGGTTACGTATGTAACCCTCGTTCCCTGAGGTTACGTCTCCCTGCCACTTCCGCTGTACCGCTGGTAACGCCTGAGTTCAGTCTCGGCTCCTCAGCGAGAAAACATACTGCGCTATGCCGGCGTACTTCCTTATATACCCACAAGGTAGGGCGGAGTTACGCATGCAAATCCCACAGACCCAAGGCATTTCCATTGCCATTGGCTCGTTTTCTATATCTCGAAGGTGATAGGCTTTCTATGCGAAACCCCCATTTCTTTGTCACTGATGTAACGTCTCCGTTCCCACTCAGGGAACGAGGGTTACATGTCACGGTTCATAAATTCATTGTTTCCTTCTTGTCTCGTGTAACTGTTGTTGTGTGTGTGTGTGTGTGTGAGAGTGGGCGTGACCACTCTTTCCGGCAGATCAGCGAGCCAGCTCATCTCACTCAACGC